>CM060919.1:281769391-282099391 GCA_030737875.1 Allium sativum
CAACATAACACCTCCATCATGCATCATTATCACACTACCACCACCGGTTTATACTTCATCTTAACAACAAATCTGATAGTTTTTCTTTAACATAAATAGAAAAAACAAAGACTTCCTCTAAATTCCACTTTAAATAGTTCATATCAGAAAATATCATGTCGGTGATATATTCAACAATACTCCTCAAATGATTCTTTCTTTAAAATATCTTTGAAGATAAATAGTCCAACATTTGTTAATATATTGTTTTGGTACTTAGTGTAAAATATTTGATGTTTTTTGTGAGCATTAATCGTTATTATAATTGTTGAAGAAAAAACAACAAATGAATATCTAAACATAGTCAAAATTATTCTTCAGTAATCAGTATATAGTATGCGTCAGTATATAAGCCATATAAATCCAATATACCATTTTCTCAGTTGCAATCGTATTTTTTGCCTTATACATTAAGTACCTAAAACATAAAAAGTAAATTCTGCTTGTTCCATTATTTCATACATGTTTCATTTTACTTGTACTCTTTATAGTTGAAAAGTATGCTATAGAAGAGTTACTCCTCTTTTTAATTGCTTTAGTTTTGTATAATTTTATTAGTACATTAGCTTATAAAATTTCAACATCTTTATTTGTAAATATATCAAGCAAAAAAACTAGTAGTGGAAACTGATAGTTATACATTTATCACCTCAATGATGACCTAAAAGAAAGTTAAATCAAATGTCAAATCGCATGACTCAATCTATCAATTTTTTAAATGAAAATCAAGAAACTATGAATATAAAATTGTTGCAGATGAATTAAATTGCGGAATAGGTGAAAAAAATAAAAAAAATAAAAACATAACTGCATGTAATTTTTTGTCCTTAATGAGCTAATTTTGTAATCGGTACTTTTACTTAATTACCCCAATAAACAAAATTCCAATTCATAAACTATATGGGCCATGGAATCAATCTTTATACCATCACAACAACACATTAGCATTTATAAGTTGCTACAGACATCTTTGATATGTGGTTGATATCATTTTTGTATTTTTATATATTGCAAATAAGTCTTTATTGATAACCAATACCAATTTAACTACTTACCTGCACTATCTGCCATCAACACCTCTTATGTGCCAACTCTAGCCATGACCTCTGCCAATTGTAATTGTAACCTTGATAGTCATGTCATCATTATAAAAGTGAAAACCAATATGACATAGGATAAAAATGCTAGATTTTAAGGAATTGCTGCTAAACTTTCAGTCTTTAAGCCATGAAAAACTTGTTATCCGGTTAATATTTTACCAATTAGTTATGCATTACATTTAATTGTAGAACATGACAAATAACCTTTCAATTATAAAATAATCTTATTTTTAAGGTCCACGTATTCGTGGACACTAAGCATGTAGCTTTTGTATACATACTTGGAATTTGGAGATAAATAACACTTTTATTTGGTAATAAAATTAAAACAATAATTTAAATGATTTTTGTAACACCCCGTAATTTGAACATAAAAATTCACAAATTAAAGTATACTTAATTAAGTGAAATGGGTTGCGCAGAGAAATATATATATATATATTGATATATATATATAATTGAAAATTAAATAAATAAATATGCAAAAATATTCAAAACAGCGAATTGGGAGAGGGGAATAACCGAACCGGCCGATTTTTGAGGTCGACTCGAGCTCGCTGGGTCGACTAGGGGTTAATCCAGGGTGTTTGGCTGTCAACCCGTGGGCCGATTCGCTCAAATGCAGATTTTGCATTTGAATGGTTCTCATGGTTCAGCTTTAATCTAAAGGCCCTAGATGGTTCCTACACTTGACTTCTTCCCCAAGACATGCTTTGATGGCTTGGATTGAATCTAAGGTTAATCCTATGGCTAATACTATCCTAAAACTCTATAAAAAGACCCCTAAACCTAGCCTAAATCACCATTATTCAATCCTACAACTAAACTATGCCAAATTTGTTCCTCTCATGGCCTCCACTCTCATGCTAAAATTTCTAAGTTAATTTCTATGAGAGATTTTGAGTTCATACAAGTGTTTTCAAACTTGTATGAGTGTTCTTAGCTTGCATTCAAGTCAAGTTGCAACATTTCTATTTCAAAGCAAGGGTTTTTATTGAATTGGCTCAAGGGTTTTCATTTGGAGCTTGCATATTTGGGTTTTTGGTGCTTGCATAAGGGTTTCGTCTCAATCTTTATAATAAATATTTATTTGTGTCTTCATAGCATTGTAAGCCCTTTTCTACTTTCTTTCTTTGAACTAAAAAGTTAAATGAATGATGCAAGTTTGGGGTTGATCATTATATGCAAGTTTGGTTGATCATTATATGCAAGTTTGGGTGATCATTATATGCAAGTTTGGTTGATCATTATGCAAGTTATGTATGACACATGTTGCCATGTTATGCAAGTTTGGGTTGATCATGTTATCATGTTATGCGAGTTTGGGTTGATCATGTTATCATGTTATGCAAGTTTGGGTTGATCATGTTATCAGGTTATGCAAGTTTGGGTTGATCATTATGCACATGTTATCATGTTATGCAAGCTAAACTTGAAGTTGTGAGCTTAAAGCTTCAAGCTTTATGTTAAAGGTTGCATTTTGACAACATGAAAGTTATCATATCACTTATGATAACTTGCATGTGAGGCTAAATGCGAACTTCTAGCAACTTCTACATGTTATTTATCACCATGTATCACTCATATGCTAAGTTTGGTTTTATGCATGCTTTTGAAGCCTAATAATGCAATATGCAAGTATATGAACATATGTACATTTCATATGCCACCATGTTAAACTTGTGGCTTCAACACCTTTATGTCATGGTTATGCCAAGTTCCCTATTTTATCCTTTATGCGTTGTTGCGATTATGTAAATGATGGGATTACGTTGGGGTTGGGTAACATAATGACATGAACATGATTTTTGTAATATGACGTGATATGTTAACTTGTAATTATGTTTTGGAAACATAATGGACATGACACTTAGAAAATATGAGTGTGGCCAACTCGAGGTTGGGTTGAGTTTGTAGCATAAATCTACCCGGACCCGCCCGGCTTAACTAGTGGCTACAAACAATAGGACCCAATGTGAGAAGTTGGTCATGTTGTGCTCGAACCCGAGGTTAGACCTAGTTGTGGTGTAAAGCTACCCGGACCCGCCCGGCTTAACTAGTAACCACAACAAAGTCTAATGTGAGAGGTTAAAGCGCATTAAGTTAATTAATGCCTCCTGATTAGGGTTAAGTCATGGTCCACTTAATACTTAACCAATTTGGGCTTGATGGATTAATCGAGGTTAAGTCGGGAGCCTTGGGTACCCTTAACCGATTTAATCCACGTGTGGATCGGGTTAACCACATTTAACCCGTTAAGAAACCCTAGTTGCGTGGTCCTTTTCAGCAGTAACCTTCTTGGTAGTATCATAAGACCCTAGGACTAGGCTAGGGTGGGGCACGATTACTGGGCTGATTGTAAGAGACCAAAAGAGACGGCTGAATGATGCCCCGGTTGTTCAGGCGGACCATGGTCGTGCACATCAAGTCCGGAGTTGAACACGGGCTACGGTAGGTTTGGACTGTGCATCATGGAATGGTGTCAGAGGGTTACACCATAGGGCCTGATACACCCTAGGGTGGACCCTGCACAGTCAACTACATTACATGATTAAGCCGCATGACACCGACACTTGACGAGTTAGGCTTATAGGGAGCCGATCGACTAGACCGTGTAGTTGGACCTTAATTTAGGTCACCTCATGATGATGGGCCAAGCTTGGGCCAAGGGATCAATTCTTGTTTTTACTTGACATGTTAGAATGCTAGTACACCCGTGGTGCAAAACTTAACCTTGATTATGCGATGACACCTTTATCTATCTTGTTAGTTAATCATCATGCCAGTATGTTGTTATCCTCATGTTCATCTCAGCTTCTCATGCCAGTTAACTTTACTAGTTCATAGACAGATAGTAGTAGGGCTTACCAGTCTTTTTGACTGACCTGTTTTCTTTCGCCTCTTTTCTTCCGTTCCCCCCCCCAGGTCCTCAGGGTGGGAACATTGGAGATTAGCTTGGATCTTTACAGCTTGCTTACTGGATTTGCTCATGTACGGTTTTTGACATTGGGCTAGCTATGGTTTATCACTTCATTTTGGGGATAGTACTTTATGTATTTCAGTTTTTCAGTTTATGCTTTTATCTAGACTTTGTTCTTGGAAAATAATGACAAAGTACTTTGTTGTAACATGACTATGGTTTTGAAATGCTAAGTTTTATCCGCTGCTTTACTACTCTGTTTTACTTATATGTTCTGTCTTGTGATATCTGCATGCATGTTTACCTTGTTTAAACACCCCTCCGAAGCTAGTGTCCTTGCAAGAGTGGCACTGGCGGAGGTGGGGTGTTACATTTGGTATCAGAGCATAAGGTTTACAAGATTTGAGCAAAAGTGTTTTTGAAACTTACCTTTTGAAAAACTTTTTTCAAAACCAATTAAGTATTTTCCAAAGAAAAGTCTACTATTTTAAAAGGCTATTCCCCAAAAGCCATAGCACTATCCTTCGTTTCTTCGTTCTGAATCTATTTTTTTCTTCGTTTCAGTATGGCCGATCTTAACCTTCCCGTGGGAGTGACCATTCCCGGATGGTTCCGGAGGTACTTGGAAGCTAGGGCCAACGATGCGGGCCCAGCGACTACCCCCACCGTAACTGAAGTTCCTCCTCCTCCTCCTCAGAATCCACAAGCGGATTTCGCAAAAGTTTGCAAGGACTTTAAGGCTATGGGTGGTAAGAACTTTATCGGAACGGAGACTTCCGTGGAGGCAAGGAACTGGTTAAAGGAAACTGAGGACCTCTTTGCTATCTTTGATGTGGAAGATCGTAGGAAAGTTCTGTTGGCGGGATGGCTATTAAAAGGGGAAGCTGCTTATTGGTGGGTAGTCACCACCACTACTAGACCAATTGAGACTTGGGATGACTTTAGGAGAAGGTTTGGACTAAGGTTTTTATCATCAGCAGAAGAGAACCTTCAGCTAGAGAGGTTCCTATCACTAAAGCAAGGGGACATGACCGTTAGAGAATACATGGATAAGTTTAATCAACTTGCTCAGTTCGGTCTAGAATAGGTTAACACCCCTCAGAAGAAGGCCCTACGCTTTGCTCAAGGATTGAATGAGCCATTGCGCGGTTTGGCCATATTTCATATACCCCTGGGGGCGACCTTCGAGGGTTTGGTGAATATGGCCCTACTTCAAGAGGAAGATAAGAGTGGCAAGAAGGAGGTCAAGGCAAATGAGTCCCAAGGCAAGAAGGAAGATACCGAGAAAAGAGATAAGAACAACAACAAGGCAAGAAAGACAAGAAAGTGCAACTTCTGTAGGATCACTGGGCACATAGCCAAGGATTGCAGGAAGAAGAAGAGGAAGTTAGGCAAGTGTTTTCATTGCGGATAATCTGGACATTTTAGCAAGGATTGTCCCAAGAAGCATGGACAAGGGCAAGGACAAACTCAGCAACTAGGACCCTCTAGAGGGCAATTGCAGGCTCTCCTCGCTCTTCCAGCTTTTGATCGAGGTAGAGTTTTTATAGAAATTCATGTTTACATTTCTGATTTTCCTGTTCGCACCTTATTTGCGCATCGCATAGTTTTATCTCTTCTGATATTGTTGAAAGTTTGCACCTAAGTACTAGCTTAGTTGAGGATCCCGTTTGTGTTTCAAATCCAATTGGGGGTTCCGCCCATCTGTCTATGATTTGTGTGGATTTGAAAATTTCTATCTTGGCCGTAGAATTCACGTGTAGTGCTTATGTTCTCGGGGTCACGGGATATGGGTTGGTCTTGGGCATGGATTGGTTGTCCAGTTATGGAGCCATCCTCGATTGTGAGCATAGGGTGGAGAGGCTCATGACTCGCCTCGGTAACACCCTAGAAATTTCTTGTAACCCTAGAGGTCCCGTCATGTTATGTTATCTTGAATCTCTCGACTCGTCCATCGATGATCTGCAATCTGTAAGGGTGGTCCGAGACTATCCCGATGTCTTTGAAGAAGTTAAGGGGTTACCCCCTAAACGAGAGATAGATTTCCGCATTTATCTAGTTGATAATGCCAAGCCAGTATCATTGCCCGTTAGGCACATGGCCCCTCGTGAAAGAAGGGAGCTCAGTAAGCAAATCAAGGAGTTGCTTGAGAAGAATTTTATTAGGCGAAGCATTTCTGAATGGGGTGCTCCGGTGGTATTCGCTACTAAGGCGGATGGTTCGCTTCGTCTATGTGTTGATTATCGAGAGTTGAACAAGCTGATAAAGAAGAATAGGCACCCGTTACCGAGAATTGATGATCTCTTTGACCAGCTTGTAGGTGCTTCTGTTTTCTCTCAGCTCGATCTAGCCACCGAATTCCATCAGCTTAGAGTGGCTGAGGATAGCATTGATAAAACTGCGTTTAGGACTCCAGATGGATTCTTTGAATGGCTTGTCATGCCATTCGGTTTGACTAATGCACCCGCCTACTTCGTAGATTTGATGAGTAGGGTGTTCAGGGAGTTCCTTAACAAGTTTGTTGTTGTCTTCGTGGATGATATTCTGATCTTCTCAAAGGATGAGGAAGAGCATGCTAGGCATCTCAAGGAAGTGATGAATATGCTTAGAGCGCATCAGTTGAAAGCCAAGTTCTCCAAATGTCATTTCTGGAGAAGGAAAGTTCGGTTTCTTGGACATATAGTTTCTAAGCAAGGCATAGCGGTGGATCCCGCGAAAGTGGTTGTGGTTCAAGACTGGAAGACTCCTAGGAACGCAACCGAAGTGAGAAGTTTTCTCGGTTTGGCGGGCTACTATAGGAAGTTCATCAGGGACTTCGCTAAGATTTCGGCCCCTCTTACTAAGTTAACAAAGAAGGACTTAGTCTTTGCATGGGACTTGGACTGTGAGCTTGCTTTTCAAAGGCTCAAGAGAGCCCTTACCTCAGCTCCAGTTTTGGCAACATGGATTGGCACTTGTTTTCAAGAGATAGTTTTCTGCGTGGGATACCGTATAATATGTAAACGAGATCCAAGATTCACTAACGAATTTTGGAGAGCTTGCATGAACCATGAGCACGCAGTTATGTTTAAGCCAAGTATTTTAGGCAAAGGATAAGTGGAAGGGAATGAGAGGCAACGGTGAAATGAGTTCTAACTCATATTTTGGAAATAAGGATTAAGAACTACGGAATTATGAAGTTAAAAGACGGTCAAGGCACGATGGGATTAAGCACAAGAAAATGCGGCTTAGAAGACTGAAGACTAGATACGCGCATTATATCTCTTTCTAAGAGTATATCCTTGATCCCTATTGTTCCGTAGAGCTTACTCGCATGCTATCTTTTAAGTATATCCTCTCGGTCCTATCCTCAATCTTAGTTCTGTTGCAAACCCCATAAGGAGTATGACTCGCCTGTTTGTGAGATATAGTTGGGGTGAAGATGTTCGTCACCAAACTATTTGGGCTTTATGGGATATGGGTAATAATTGATAGACTTACAAAGAAAGCCCATTTTATTCCGGTGAAAAGCAAGAGGACCGTATCATGGCTAGCATCTGTTTATCTTCAAAAGATAGTGCGGCTGCATGGAGTTCCTTCTAGCATAGTTAGCGATCGTGACCCAATTTTCACTAGCCAGTTAAGGAACAGTTTGCAAGAAGCAATGGGTACGCGATTGAATCTGAGTACAGCCTATCACCCCCAGACGGATGGCCAAACCGAAAGGGTGAATAGAGTGCTAGAAGATCTTTTGAGGTTTTGTGTTCTCGACTTCGGTGGTACTTGGGAAGACCACCTTCCTCTTGTAGAGTTTGCTTATAATAATAGCTATCAAGCCAGCATAGGGATGACACCATTTGAAGCTTCGTATGGGAGGTCGTGCAAGCCACCAACATGCTGGTGGGAAGACAACAGATAGACTTATACTTGGGCCCGATATGATACGGGACACATCCGAGAAAGTTGAATTGGTGAGAAGAAGGATGAAAGCAGCCCAAGATAGACAGAAATCCTATGCTGACAAGCGAAGGGCAGATTTGGAATTCGAAGTGGGAGACATGGTTTTCGTTAAGGTTTCTCCTTTGCGTAATGTGGTACGTTTTGGAGCAGTTGGGAAGATGGCACCAAGGTTCGTAGGACCCTTCCCTATCAAAGAGAGAATTGGAAAGATGGCCTATAAGGTGGAATTGCCCGAAAAGCTAGCCGAAGTGCATAATGTCTTTCATATCTCGCATCTCCGAAAGTGCCTACATGAGTCTGCTGAGGTGGTTGAACCAAACATTCTTGAAGACATTGAGGTAGAGAAAGAAGCAAACTTGAGAAAAGCTCTGATTCGTATTTTGGGAACAGAGGTCAAGAAACTAAGGAATCGAGAAGTCAAATTGGTGAAAGTTCAGTGGGGTGAAGCCGACGAAGATGCAACTTGGGAAACCGAGGAGAAGATGCGTGGGCTTTATCCATTACTTTTTGAGGGTACATTCTCGACCTCCTTCCTAATTAGCATATCTTTCTTTTATCCGTGTTTATCCTGTTTATCTTATTATCTCGTTAAACTTGTCATGAGGACCTTAGGTAGAAACCCTTTGGATGAAACATGTATTTAAAACATGTTATGCTTGATGGTTGCAAATGGTTGCAAGTGTTTGCACGTGGATACTCGTGGATGCATGATACACATTAGGCACTAAGATCGGCTCACACACTTTCATACCGCATATGCATGAGTGTTTATACTTATTCATGGATGAAACTTGTTATGCTATCACGTGGATGTTGCATATGGATGAATGTTATGTGCACTCATGTAGAGATCATAAATTATGTTAGGAATTCGCATACATATGGACTCATTTCACAAACATACTTTGCATTAAGGAGGTTTACTGTATCAGTAACCGCCTGATTTTCGCATTAGATAAGTACATATACACACACCTTTGCATATGATCATACAACATTTAGAATCCTTTAAGGATAATGACTGCACGTGGATGATGTTTTGAGTAGATGGATGATGGATGGTAGGATACGTTCTTCCTAACTTGGAGATTTCGGGGACGAAATCCTTCAAGGAGGGGAGAATGTAACACCCCGTAATTTGAACATAAAAATTCACAAATTAAAGTATACTTAATTAAGTGAAATGGGTTGCGCAGAGAAATATATATATTGATATATATATATATATATAATTGAAAATTAAATAAATAAATATGCAAAAATGTTCAAAACAGCGAATTGGGAGAGGGGAATAACCGAACCGGCCGATTTTTAAGGTCGACCCAAGCCCGCTGGGTCGACTAGGGGTTTATCCAGGGTGTTTGGCTGTCAACCCGTGGGCCGATTCGCTCAAATGCAGATTTTGCATTTGAATGGTTCTCATGGTTCAGCTTTAATCTAAAGGCCCTAGATGGTTCCTACACTTGACTTCTTCCCCAAGACATGCTTTGATGGCTTGGATTGAATCTAGGGTTAATCCTATGGCTAATACTATCCTAAAACTCTATAAAAAGACCCCTAAACCTAGCCTAAATCACCATTATTCAATCCTACAACTAAACTATGCCAAATTTGTTCCTCTCATGGCCTCCACTCTCATGCTAAAATTTCTAAGTTAATTTCTATGAGAGATTTTGAGTTCATACAAGTGTTTTCAAACTTGTATGAGTGTTCTTAGCTTGCATTCAAGTCAAGTTGCAACATTTCTATTTCAAAGCAAGGGTTTTTATTGAATTGGCTCAAGGGTTTTCATTTGGAGCTTGCATATTTGGGTTTTGGGTGCTTGCATAAGGGCTTCGTCTCAATCTTTATAATAAATATTTATTTGTGTCTTCATAGCATTGTAAGCCCTTTTCTACTTTCTTTCTTTGAACTCTAAAGTTAAATGAATGATGCAAGTTTGGGGTTGATCATTATATGCAAGTTTGGTTGATCATTATATGCAAGTTTGGTTGATCATTATATGCAAGTTTGGGTGATCATTATATGCAAGTTTGGTTGATCATTATGCAAGTTATGTATGACACATGTTGCCATGTTATGCAAGTTTGGGTTGATCATGTTATCATGTTATGCGAGTTTGGGTTGATCATGTTATCATGTTATGCAAGTTTGGGTTGATCATGTTATCATGTTATGCAAGTTTGGGTTGATCATTATGCACATGTTATCATGTTATGCAAGCTAAACTTGAAGTTGTGAGCTTAAAGCTTCAAGCTTTATGTTAAAGGTTGCATTTTGGCAACATGAAAGTTATCATATCACTTATGATAACTTGCATGTGAGGCTAAATGCGAACTTCTAGCAACTTCTACATGTTATTTATCACCATGTATCACTCATATGCTAAGTTTGGTTTTATGCATGCTTTTGAAGCCTAATAATGCAATATGCAAGTATATGAACATATGTACATTTCATATGCCACCATGTTAAACTTGTGGCTTCAACACCTTTATGTCATGGTTATGCCAAGTTCCCTATTTTATCCTTTATGCGTTGTTGCGATTATGTAAACGATGGGATTACGTTGGGGTTGGGTAACATAATGACATGAACATGATTTTTGTAACATGACGTGATATGTTAACTTGTAATTATGTTTTGGAAACATAATGGACATGACACTTAGAAAATATGAGTGTGGCCAACTCGAGGTTGGGTTGAGTTTGTAGCATAAATCTACCCGGACCCGCCCGGCTTAACTAGTGGCTACAAACAATAGGACTCAATGTGAGAAGTTGGTCATGTTGTGCTCGAACCCGAGGTTAGACCTAGTTGTGGTGTAAAGCTACCCGGACCCGCCCGGGTTAACTAGTAACCACAACAAAGTCTAATGTGAGAGGTTAAAGCGCATTAAGTTAATTAATGCCTCCTGATTAGGGTTAAGTCATGGTCCACTTAATACTTAACCAATTTGGGCTTGATGGATTAATCGAGGTTAAGTCGGGAGCCTTGGGTACCCTTAACCGATTTAATCCACGTGTGGATCGGGTTAACCACATTTAACCCGTTAAGAAACCCTAGTTGCGTGGTCCTTTTCAGCAGTAACCTTCTTGGTAGTATCATAAGACCCTAGGACTAGGCTAGGGTGGGGCACGATTACTGGGCTGATTGTAAGAGACTAAAAGAGATGGCTGAATGATGCCCCAGTTGTTCAGGCGGACCATGGTCGTGCACATCAAGTCCGGAGTTGAACACGGGCTACGGTAGGTTTGGACTGTGCATCATGGAATGGTGTCAGAGGGTTACACCATAGGGCCTGATACACCCTAGGGTGGACCCTGCACAGTCAACTACATTACATGATTAAGCCGCATGACACCGACACTTGACGAGTCAGGCTATAGGGAGCCGATCGACTAGACCGTGTAGTTGGACCTTAATTTAGGTCACCTCATGATGATGGGCCAAGCTTGGGCCAAGGGATCAATTCTTATTTTTACTTGACATGTTAGAATGCTAGTACACCCGTGGTGCAAAACTTAATCTTGATTATGCGATGACACCTTTATCTATCTTGTTAGTTAATCATCATGCCAGTATGTTGTTATCCTCATGTTCATCTCAGCTTCTCATGCCAGTTAACTTTACTAGTTCATAGACAGATAGTAGTAGGGCTTACCAGTCTTTTTGACTGACCTCTTTTCTTTCGCCTCTTTTCTTCCGTTCCCCCCCCAGGTCCTCAGGGTGGGAACATTGGAGCTTAGCTTGGATCTTTACAGCTTGCTTACTGGATTTGCTCATGTACGGTTTTGGACATTGGGCTAGCTATGGTTTATCACTTCATTTTGGGGATAGTACTTTATGTATTTCAGTTTTTCAGTTTATGCTTTTATCTAGACTTTGTTCTTGGAAAATAATGACCAAGTACTTTGTTGTAACATGACTATGGTTTTGAAATGCTAAGTTTTATCCGCTGCTTTACTACTCTGTTTTACTTATATGTTCTGTCTTGTGATATCTGCATGCATGTTTACCTTGTTTAACGCCCCTCCAAAGCTAATGTCCTTGCAAGAGTGGCACTGGCGGAGGTGGGGTGTTACAATTTTACCATGGAAATTTTGTAAGTTATCCTGACAAATTTTACTGTAGAAGTTATTGGATCAGGTGCATTGACACCGAGGTTAAACGGCGAATTAAAAAAATGTTTTTATTAAATTGCACAAGTTTGTATTCTGTGATCAAGTGAATAATTATTTCACATTAAATCATATTTATTATATAGTAATAAAAGGGTTTCAAATATATTTTCAACTTACTTAATTGTGTCTAAACTATTTATGCATCCGTTATAGTCAATAATAATATTTTATCATTAATTTTTTTATTTTTATTTTTTTATTTATATGTCTGCAAATGTTGTAACTATGTTAAATGAATAATTTAACCGTGGTGACATATGGTCAATAAATATATAAGGGTAGTTGGATGTGAAAACCATTGTCAAAGAATACACACACACACACACAAAAACACTCACTCTCATAGTTTATTAATACATTTACTTGTTTGTTTCGTCCATTAACTGATTTAATTAAATTAACATGTACACAAAAATATATAAACACATACATACCTTATTCAAATATATTATAAAATGTGTTTATAATTTTGGTTTATATAGGTAAATTTATATTTGAATTATTCATATCAACGGTATATACAATTTAATAAAGGTGTTACTTTGAAGAAAATATGTATTGGTTTGAGTAATTAAAATAAGATGTTCATATTTTGTTAAAAAAATTATAAACTTATTATCAAATGAAAATTTTATATTTTTATTAAATTCGTGCAAATTTATACAATGTTAAAAAATATTTGAATTTGTCATAATATATTAATTTTTAAAACCCATTTTACTTTTAATATAAAAATAAATAATATAAAAAATAAAGATCCTAAAGTTTATGATATTAAAGAATACACACACACATACACATACTAAAAAACCAAAAAAAAAGTTAGTGAAAATTTTATCATTATTAATAATTTGTATATTAATGACTAATATGGTATACATGTATGTAAATATATATAAAAAATTAGATCCAAAAATAAAAATAATTTTTTCAAATGGAACTTAATATATATATTATTTAAATAAGTACCTTTTTTATTGAAGATCACAAGCTCAACTGGTTAATGGTTAGTACAATGCTTTAGACTTAGAATCTATAGGTTATGGGTTCGAACACCTTAGATATCAGAATAAGTGTTTTACTTGAATGAATTCTCACTCTTACAATAAAAAAATGATCAAATTACTTAACTAATTGCTAAAATTTGTTTTTTTATATTATTTTTTATTATATATAGTTAAAATGTATATTGGGTTTGCATGCGTACATATGAATGTAAATTGTATCTAAATATATGTGCTTAAATGAATAAGTTGCTTCGAACTTTTGATCCAATCGATTATCGAACACTTTGGTTCTAGGTTATCTCTTCCATCTCCTTAGCTAAGAGTTGAAAGGTCGTCTTATTGGCTTCACCAACGTCTAATGGAGGTTCGAATTGTGTTCTTTGAGTGTGAAGAAAATGAGAGTGAAGGTACATATATGTAGATCAGGGGCGTAGCCAGAAATTATTTAGTGGGGGTGCCAAAAAAAATTATTGTCATTATATCAAGTATTTTACAGTCACAAACATAACGAAGGAGGAAATGTTTTATGTAGTTGTATTGAAAAAGAAAGGAAAAGAAAAAAAGAAACAAGTTGATGTTAGCACCTGAAGAAATAAACCCACTTACTGAAGAAACAGACCCACTGAAGTAACATGAATTTCCCCTGGCTTATTCTAAAAGAATATGCATGCTCTGCACTGTAAGTTCTTGAAAACAAGATCAAACAAATGACTAAATCAATAACCACTGGTCCCCACTGTTCCATGTGTTTGTGTTTAAAATTAAAATCTTGGGGGGGGGGGGGCATGGCCCCTACTGGTCATAAAGAAGCTACACCCCTGATGTAGATCATTAAATATCAAGTATCTCTTTCATTTATCTCAAACCCTATGACACTGTAGCCTACTACCCCTTCTTTTCTATGATCGACCTCATTTGACCTTTACTAGTAAAAATGTCCTTTAACATAGAATAAATTATTTAATCATGCTATTTAAAAGCTTTTGGCAATTTTATCGACATACAACTTTTATACATCATTTTAACTAATTTTCAAATTAATTATAATTAAAACATTTTGTACAAATTTAATACAATAGTTGAATTAAATTTCTTTTATTTTGTAGTTTTTATATTGGCTGAATTAAAAATAACTATAAACTTGGTTGTGTTGACCATTTAGTGTAGACTCAGTTGCAACCAATATTAGACAGTTTAAATATTAAAACGTATTTATATTTTGCTAAATACGATATTGGGCACAAGTTTAAAGCTTACATACCACATAAGTGTGGAATCCAATTTCTAATCTATTTTAAGCTTACCTAATAACGACATGTTATACAAGTATTATTTTCGTCATCATTATAACAATTAGATATTCATAGTTTGATCAAAGGTTAAAAGCTCTACTAATATCTACATCCACTTACATAAATAACATCAAAGTCCTTGGTGATTCGAAAACGTTTATCAATTAACTGATTCATTTTTTCCATAGTTTTTTATTTTAAGTTGATTATCAATTACAATGATGCTAACCTTCAACATGGAGAAGACAAATACTCTATTAAGTAATATTTAACTTTAAATATTTTAATGTGTACCATGGACGTAAAACGGTCATCATGCCATGTGTCTGACCATAGTCAAAATGTAGTCTACCTACTTAAGATATTGAGAGTGCTCTCAAGTCGGAAGATTACAGTATGTCATAACCACGAGAACTTATACTTTGACTTAGTTCGGACTCCTATTGAGTCGTTCTTTAATTGTTCTAAATAACTGCACTTATGTAACCCACTGGTTTCCTTTATATTCATGAGAGATTGATCGTCCATCTTTTGGAGAGCGTTAGGTAAATTAGTTTCAATGAAATTATCAATATCTTTTCTCCTTAACCTTAATTAGGATTATCTAAAAGGTGTGTGTGTCGATTCAACACCCGTAGTTACAAAAACGTTCATAGCTATAATCGACAAAATTCTTCTTTTAATGATTTTCTACTTATGTATGAAGAATATTAATTAGCATTAATTATATTTATATATAAAAACTAAATATCATATGCTAAAGAAAATAAAACCACACTTCATTCCGAACAAGGTTCCATTATAAGAGCAATAAATTACATAACTTCCATTAGGCACAACCTTAACTATGTCAATCTCCTACATGAATTTAGGGCCAATTATGTGACCTTATGGCTAAACTTTTGACTAGGCGACTTGAATCAGATAGAGAACGGTCATTAGAGAATGGATCTACAATAATATTATTTTATATGTACCCATCTATTTTACTTTCCTATCACTTATAAATTGTTTTATCATGTGTTCATCATGAAGAACATTTATTTACTTCTTGTTAAGTTATTGATTCCCATTATAATATCATTGACATCAAAATTGGATCACCACCTAAGCATGAGTTACGAGATATCCCTGTGACCATGATCTAGCAAATAATGATAAAATTAACAAAAAAGCAATAAAAGACGGAATTTTTGTAGTAGTTCAGCAAATCTTTGGCTTATGTCCACTTAATATTTTATGAATTGAGGTACGAGAGAGTTGGAGTGGCTATTACATAAATCGACAAGTTTTTAGGTAGAATTGCCAATAATGTCTTCTTAGGTGACTAGTGTGAGGAAGATAAGAGTTGAAGAAAGCCCAACAGTGATCGGGTTAGATCAAAGTGTAGAGACTAGTATCAACAAGATCAGATCATCTCCTTTTTAAATTGCTCTAAGGTTGGTATTTATATAGAAATAGTTGTATAGTGTCAGAACGCCACTTGAGTCAAACCCCAGGAAAAGGCATGACCATGCACAATGAGCACGCTAGCTCATGTGTCAAAGATACCTCTCAGTATTGAGAGCATTTGCTCAATGATAGGCCAATCTTTTTTACTATTATTTCTCTCCTACCTTAAATCCAACGTATTTCAAGCTCTTTTCAATGGATATCAAGTTCCTTTTGATGATCAGCTTGATTGCACTTTACTTGTTCTGCCTTTTTTGACCTTGTTCTCATCAATTCATGAAGTTCTTTGTCTAATCTCCAAGAAAATCAATAAGCAATAAGTGGTTGAGATTAAGTTAAAGTAAAATAGGATATTTAGACCCGAAAAGGAGATAGAAACCACTTGTTACTAAGAGAACCTCTCAATACCTAGAGCTTTCACTTGCACCAAAGGACTTGAGGTCTTTTAAATACCATCCTATAACCCTTTTAAGTGTGTTTTCCAAGTTCTCAAGTTAATTTGTCTTTATTTTTTCTTCTTCTTTCGTTTTAATTCCTTTTGATTAAAATCGAGATAGAGCTTCCCCAATGAGTGTGCTTTTGTTGAGAATAAAAAATTTCCCAGGATCAAGAATGGATCTGATGTTGGATTTCTATACTTATGTTACTCGTTTAGGATTTTCTTCGAAGCATTACCTTCATCTAGGTTATATTCCTTTAATGGCTTTACATAGCTTAATTCCATTCTTTGCATTAAAGACTAGATCTATACTCCATAGGTTGTTACATGCCATATATGGGTTTTCTCTCTCTTTCCTGGGTATTCTGGAATTTTTTTCGTGTAGTCCGAAAGAAATCTATCAGTAAAAACAGCTTTAACCAACCGAAAGCATATAAATGTTGTATTAATAAATTTTGTAATTCTACCTTTTCATTTTTTATTTGTTTTCATTGCAGAGTATTTCATCCCTTTGCAGAGATCTTCAATAATTCGTCATCCAACCTCCAATGAGTGTCATCGGTTGACTTACTACCACCATCGTCGATAAACTTCGTACTGCCAATTGAACCTAAATGCCATCATATCCTTTTACTACTCCAATACTCTCGGGCCCTTTTGTTTTTATCTTGACCCCCGATAAAATACTTCAACTTCTAAGGTTGGTGATCGGGCATCGACATAGCGATGGTGATGACGACGGTGAAGTTAAAGGGGGACTATTGAAATTTATATTGCACTAGACCTATGCTGAATACAAGTTTGTCTTAGTTGTGTGCACGTTATTCCAAAGATAAATTTGATTCTTTGATTCCAGCTAGCTCTTTATCCATGCACCGACAAGCTTTCACCATCGCTAGAGTTCCAATAGTATGCTTTAATTTAAGAACCATTATACTAGATGATTCTATCGCACCGCTTTTCCCATTGCTATACTTCTTGTGTTTCTAAAAAGAAAATTTCCCACCTCACGTCAAATTTCAATATCATTATCCATTATTCATCGATAACGGGATCTAATACACGATTTCATCATGCAACATGGGTCGTCTTTCTAGCATGAGTGAACTATATACATATGATGGCTTGTTCATCATGTGCTAACATGGGACTTACATTACATAGATTAACACTTTGCACTATCCATATATAGTGTTTAGAATCTGATTGGTCAACATACGTCGACATCCTTTTAACTTTGGGCATTGGTCACATAGGTTCTGATATTGAAAATAAAGCATATCTGACTATGTTAATGCTAAGTTTTATAATTTAAAATTACCCGTTGATCTCCAAGATTCAAGTCCAATGAGGGTGTGTTTAATCCTCCCGAAGTCGAGTCAACTATGGCACAAATTTATACTTCTAAACTTCGTGCTCCCTGATGGTCGATAACTGTGGATTTTTAAGGAATGGACGTTTTTTATTCATGAGGTCTTCCACTGGTACCAAAACATATTAGCCTTAGGCTTTTGAATAAGTTTTCCAATCAAATATCAATCATCCTTTCCACAAAACACTCCAATGTTTGTTTCCTTCACATAATTCCTGATAATGACATACAACTACCTACTCGGTGTGATTGAGCTTATCTTCGTCCATTACGATATACAACACGCCATAAAAACAGGTTTAAATTTCAAATAAAAAAAGGTCCATCGAAACTTAGACCTATACCAAAGCCTGATGTTAGATGGTATAAAGAAAGAAGATAGACCTATATATATGTATGTATTCAAAAATTCATAGTAAAAAGATAAAGTGAATATCACAAATAATAACAATTTTATTTTAAATTCAAATGTCAAAAAACATAACATAATACCACATTCAACGCCAAATATCTACAATACAATATTTCAAAATAAAATCAATCTTCAATATGTACATCAAAAATAAAAGAAACATCACAAGTAAATAAATTGGTAACAGCTACAAACTCTCTTTTTGCATTCTCAAATATTGTCTTGTTTCCTAACATATGTTGTAATAAGGAGGGAGTCAGAACAATAATGTCTGGTGAATAAAAACCTTATCCTTTCTATAATAGTACTTGGGCGGTAGATTATAAACAAGTATATGTCCGACGTATAATATTAACATTGTAAATCTTTCAAACTATAAGCCCTAAGGCTTTTTCAATCCAATTTCATAACTACTCTATCAATCTAATAACCTATATCCATTGTTAATAGTGTCTTATCAATATAAGGCATAATACCAAAGACAATAACTTTTAATGTGAACCAGGTAGACTTTGGTCATTTAATGCATCATCTAAGGAAGGTCCCCTTCATTTAATACATATCCCATGGAAGACTCTTCTCTAACGCTATTTATTCGACTATGCATGGAATCCCTTTAGGCCACTTAATACTTCATAACGAAGCAGATCCTTCTCGAGATATTCTCTATCATGCTACACGACTAATGTAATGATCTATATTTTGTGTATCAAATAACTGTAAAATATTTTTATTTAATCCATATAAGATCGTATGGTTTTAAAACTTGTGATATGACTCTTTGGGATATTTTGCACATTAGTGATTTTTATGTGACTACTTTGACCTTGAGAATCTTGTTTAGGCTACATGTAACGAACCACAAATCCATACTATCTGAGTGACTACATACATCACACGTCCAACCCAAATATCACAGAAATACGAATCATTTTTTTTAGAAGAAAAAGGTAGAAGAAGAACAAAAATAACAATATAGAATCTCACATCGCAGCGGAATATAATATATTATATCATAACTTTTGAAATACAAAATTTTAACTATATAACATACAATTATCAGAGTACAATACTTACAATACAACGGAAATAAAACTAAATATCTAATACTGAAGCCTCCTGCTCTAAACTCCTTTTATAAATTTGTAAAATCCTGAACTACTTGACTGCCCGTACAAATTTGGGCACCCAAGAGTTTAGGTAAACAAAACAAAATAAACTTTGGGTCAGTCATGGGACGCTTTCAACTTTCCCTTATGAGAATCCAAAACACTTGGTTCAACTTTCAAAAGCTTTCTAAAGGAAAACGATAATCTTTATATCAAAACTTTTTTGATATTATAATAGTGTCTAAATCAAATAAATAGAAATCTAGCGGAACGCTTTCATCTCACGCTCCACATACATATATAATATACAATCAAAACCGCGAGCACTTATTGGGTAATGAATTTCCAACTATGACAAGGTATGAAACCACCTTCCAATAGTGTATCTCTAGAGGAGAATACGCTGGGTTCAACAAGAACATCTTGTAACCCAGCCACACATGACTGACCACTCATTTCGCTTTAGTGTATCGAATGTATATCACTAATGGTTGGGATCAGCAACCGTTTTCCTGAATGGGACAACATCGAATAGAATAAGGAATTAAATGAATTTCTCTAAATAGGTGATAATACACCCTAATGGGAGCTACCCACATAGCCATGTTGCCTGCCCGATTTTTATCATTTTTCGGTTGTTGAGGCCTGAGGCTACGATTATTTACCATTCATTGATAATACAATCACTTTGAATGCCACATTGTCAGATCCATTAGTCATTAATTGATTTGCATAAATATATTTTGGATATTATGCAAAGAGAATAAATTCTCCGCCATCATATATATATTTATACAGGCCAACATATACTATCATTGGAAATACTCTGTCAGACATTCGTCCATACAACTTCATTCTGGGACTGAATGAAGCCGAAGGCACAATTTCCATTAATAGAAAAAGCCTTTGCACTCTACCCCGTCTCCAATTATCTTCATATAATCTGATTCGCAACGCTACTGCCAATACGGAGAGGTTCTCGGATAATAATCCAACCGGTCTCTCCATATTGACAACGATATTGGCAAACACTTTGATAGTCGATTATTTAACTATCGAAGAAAAATAAACATTCATTCAAAGCATCAAACAAATCACTAAGCCTTTTAATTAACATTTCATTAGTTAAAACACTTCTCCATTTCCTTATCCATATTCGTTAACACGATATTTTCGATAATCATCTTGGCCTCTTACGCTATTTAGAAAACATTTCCACATATCGTCTTCTTTTATTTTCTATACTCAGAAAATATATTATATTTATAATTAGAAAATATTCCAATTACTTATCTCTTTCATGACCATTCATTTATTTCAATACTTAGGAAATATTTATCTTTATATTTCCAAAATTCCACTTACTTGGGTTAAATCGACTGTTGTGTAAAAAATCGTTACAAACAACCCAAAATACTACATTCAACTAACTCTTTTTCAAACATTTCTCTTCGAGACTAGATCTTGCTATTTATCGGTTAAAAATGAAATCAATCAAGTTGGGGTATAACTACCTCTCAGACCTTGACCAAAAACATCCTTAACTTCAAAACGGACAAGACCACTTACCTCGAATAATCAACATCATAAAAACCAATTATTAATTTTTAAACCGTATATATTTCATTTTTTAATTTTATCAGATTTAATTATAGATTTCCTTTTTGTTTATTATATTCTATTTTTTAGTTCGTTTCCTTATCAAATTCTATATATATCGATACATTAATTTCTAGTTATTCAATTTTCTTAAAAATACTCTGACTCCTTAAATTTTCGGAAAATTTCGCCATAATTTCCTTTGTACGGGTCACTCGATACAACTACGAAACGCCTCTTTGGGCCCTTTCCATTCAAAAAGAAAATCAAAAAGCCAAGCGGCTTGCCGATTCGGCGCATAAAACCTCATATGGAATTTAAACATGTACCTTTTTGTCGGGCACTAAATTTATAAACTTCATTCTCTTCATTCCATACTTGTCTAAATCGTATACATCCATTCCTGATTTATTCCAACTCAATCTGGTCATTTTAACTCAATTCGCTAATTTATTCTTTAGTTAGCTCTTTTGCCTATTTCACTTTTTATTTGAACATATCACGTTCAAATATATTTCAATTTACTTATTAACTAATCAAATTCCATTTTCAACTCAAGTTTCATATTCGATTTCGAATATAAATTCTCGAATCTCATTCACTTATTCAAAGCCCAATGTCGTATCAAAAATTGATTAACTAATTTATTATTCAAATTAGTTCATTCTATCTAATAAGTAAAAATCTGATTTTTGTTTCAAAATCAGTTCACTTAACTCCACTCGAGTTCATATTTATTTTATAACTCAAATCTGGATTTTTCTAATGGAAATTCGGATTTTATTTACTTAAAATCCTTTTAATAATTTAAATAAACCGTTATGGTTTGATATTGGTTACAGGGCTGCTTTTCTGAAAATTTGATTTTGACATAACTCACAATCTATAAGACGAAATCCATAATTTTCTCTTCCAGTAGAAAATTATTATCAAATCAGTCCTGATGATTCTTGTTACAAAGAATTCCGACTTAAATTGAGTTCTATATACTCAACTGAAGTTCGAAACACCAATTTACGAACCACCGCGCTGTGGCAAGTTCGTTTTTAATTATATTTATATATATAAACGTTTAAACTTCATTTAAAATAAATTCAACTCCATTCTAATATATTCTTTTATTAATTCAGCCCATTTACCAAATTCAAGTTAATATTCTTGATTATCCTTATCCGTTGATTATTTTATAACTCGGTTATAAATTTATTTATAACTGAATCTTCTATTTTAAATTCCAGTTCCTTTACAAATAGATTATTTATAAAACTCAGTATAATTGAATTCTAATTATAAATCTGTTGGACTTTTCTCACTTCAATTAATATTCCAAATTCTGGAATAAAATTTATCGTTCTATTTCAAACTGTTTTCCAATTCACTTTTTAAATTCATACTTGAATTTAAACGTCTAAATTATCTAATGATAATTTATTTTACTAGATTTCTAACCATCGTTTATAAATCCAACTTCCTTGTTTTACATATTGAAACAAGTTTCATTTCAAAATCTGTTTTGAAACTCAATTCCCTTTATATTCCTAATTCCGGAATAAAAACTATCATTCCCTTTTTTTCGAAATGATTTCAAATTGTATTTTTAAATTCATACTTGAATTTAATATTTCAAATTATTGCTTGATAATTAATTCATCATATTTATAAACACTGTTTATAAATTTTCTTGTTTTTTATATATTTTAACAAGTTCCATTTCAAAATCTATTTAAAAACAAAATCTTATTTCGGAATATTCTATTTATTTTAACTTATCCATATATAACATATAATATATTTTCATATTAAATTTCAATTTTCTATTTAATATAATTTAAATACCCTTTCTGGATATAATTTTTTTTTTCCAAATTCGACATAGTCGAATCCTAACTATAAATCCATTTGGATTTATTTTAATTTATATTCCAAACATCGAAATAGATTTCCTTATTTCCGCTTTTAACATCGTTCCCAATTCTCTTTTTGTAACACCCCACACCCGCTAAGGTCACTCACTAAGGGAATGCCTTAACTTCGGTGGAGTATTTTAAGTGAATATAGAACAGAAAAATTACAACAAGACAGATATAAATAATACTTGAAATCTAAAACATCATTTCATTGCAGCAGAAGATAAACATGTTTGGTTACATATCAAAACCAACTAAAACAAGAGTCAAGTACTAAATATCCATCCTGATAAAACATAAGTACATAATCCCACTACATAACTAATAGCCATAATAGAAAAGATAAGCTGGGCTTTACATCACGGTCCAAGCTCCAAAAGATAGATAAAGCAATCTGATCAAAGCCCACTAGTGCTAGGCCCACTCTGAGAACCTGAGGGTTGGGAAAAAGATAAAAACAACGGGGTCAGACATAAGTCTGAGTGAGCCCTATAACTTTAACAATACAATCATTAAAGTAATTAGGGTATGATATAAACTTGGTACGGTGATGACTGGGGATAAATGAATACACTAAGCAGCCAACTAGACATAGGATGAACTAAGATAACGGTAAAGATGCATCTACCCACCCAAGGGTAATTACTACACTGCACCACACCAGTCATTCCTAACTTAAAGGTTGATCCCACCCAAGGACTTAGAAAATTTAACCAGTAGTTTCGTGTACCCCTAGCTGACTACATAGGTGTCGTCTGCCCCTATCTCCACTAGGTGTACCCACTACTCCCCAAGCGATCGGCTCCTTAACGTAGATACCCGTGCTGGCCCCACAGTGGGGTCTATCACTCCCCAAAGTGGCAACCCGATACAATCAACGGTGCATGGCTTATACCTACACGATGCAACAACGTCTTACCTACCAGCCTGGGTCCACACACGCATATGAAACCCGTTGGACTTGCGTTGCCACCGCTAACCCGTTTTGGCCTCTTATAGTCAAGCCCAGTACGCGTGTCCCGTCCTCGACATGGGTCGAGCCCAATAAGATACATATGGGTTACTGGTTGAAATGGGCCCCCACAAGCTACCCACCTAAGCTTGTCCTTTTTTCTAGTGCATCCCACTTAACCCTTTAATCATGTTTAATTACATGTTTCCACTTGGTTAAGTATTCTAATCGTATTTTCTATTGCCACCCAAGGCAACCCACTAGATTTCCACATGCCACCCAAGGCACTTACTTAATCTCCACATGCCACCCAAGGCACCCACTTAACCCCTCATGCCCCACTACATGCTTATATGGTTAAGTGTTTCTTAATTGATTAAGACCGTAACCTTTGCAAAGACCTCTCACATTAGACTATCTTTTATGGCAGCTGGATATGCCGGTTGGGTCCGGGCAGCCTTACGCCATAACCGAGTCTAACCTCGTGTCTTTACACTTGTCACGTATTTAGTTTGTGCCTAAGACCTCTCACATTGGGCCAATCATTTGTAGCCGCTGGATTTGCCGGTCGGTTCCGGGCAGTCATATGTTACAAAAGGGTCCAACCTCGTGTCTTAGTCGATTAATTACACCTAATTAATCACCCCCATAATTTGTATTAATTATCCCTAATTAATTACAAATTTAACGATGTACATAATTGACTCAATTATGTCCATCCACTTTATGGTATGCATAATCATACCAACTTCACACCATTACATTAACATGAATATTAACCCCATCGTTCCCCACGTAATTCGCTAACATGACATACTTAAAAGGGAAGATTCATCACAAATACAATGGGTTCAACTTGCATAATATTAGCATCAACATGGGTTTTAAAGGTGTCAACATGCATATATGACCATAGCATCAAACCCAACTAGCATAAATAATCAACCCAAACTTGCATGAATCACATATGTCATAAAGAGGGTAAACTTGCATATGTATGTATGACATACAAAGGGGTAAACTTGCAAATGTATGTATGACATACAAAGGGGTTAACTTGCATATGTATGCATATCATACGAAGGTGTAAACTTGCACATGTTACTTGCATATAATCAAACACCAAACTTGCATATCACGTCATATATGAACTTGCATATAATCAAACACCAAACTTGCATATCATGTCATATATGAACTTGCACATAATCAAACACCAAACTTGCATAACATGGTGTCATAATGGATCAATGTTTATCATAGTGATTTGCATAACTAGCATCATGAGCATTTAGCATAAAACTTGCATAACTAGCATCATGAACATATAGCATAAAACTTGCACAACTAGCGTCATGAACTCATAACATATGACTTGCATAACTTGCATAACATCATGAACACATAGCATATGACTTGCATAACTTGCATAACACATAGCACATAGCATATGACTTGCATAACTTTCATAACATCATGAACACATAGCATATAACTTGCATAACTTGCATAACATCATGAACACATAGCATATGATAACATAACTTGCATTGATCCACATACATAACCATAACCTCATTATATCCTATCATAATTAGTCTAGAAATTGCCAGCTAAAGGCATAGAAACTCACAACATGTTGATTAGCACTTCAATGAAGAAGATTAAGTTGCTAGAGTTGATTAGAAGTTGATTTGAGAAGCTATCTTACTCTTTAATTTGTTGGTGGCTCCTTCTAGTTGCATTTTGACGGCATAACGACATTGTCTCCAATTTTAGTATGAATTAGGGTAGTCTTAGGGTGTATTTATAGAATTAGGATGTAGTTTAGGCCCTTAGATTAACCCTAAATCAGATTAGAGCCATCAGATCTCGTCACTAGCCACCAACCATAGCCCAAATCCCAAATCAGTGCACCTAGGTCACACAGACCAACAGGGGGGGTCGACCCCTGGGTCGACACATGGGTCGACCCCTTGGGGGGGTCGACACCCATGTCGACCCCTGTGTCGACTCCCTTTGTCTGGCGGGAATTTTCCCGCCTCTTCTGAAATTTGAATTTTTAATATTTAAATCTGTTTTGAATTTTCTGAAACTTCTTCGGGCCTTAACTGGGTCACACGGACTCCGATTTTCGAAAACTCGGACTCTATTTCGCGTATTTTTCCGAGACGAACGCAATGGCATAGCCCGTTTCCCCTGATTCAGATTTTAAAATTTAATTCTTCCCTAATTTATATTATAACAAGTTATTTAACATACGGGGTGTTACATTCTCCCCTACTTAAAGGATTTCGTCCCCGAAATCTCTAAGTCAAGAAGAACGTATCCTACCAACCAAACAACCATCTACTCAAACCATCAAGCACTGGCATCCATTGTCCTTAAAGTTTCTATTGCTGTATGAACATATGCAAAAAGTGTGTGTATATGTTTCCAGTCTAATGCAAAATTAGGCGGTCTACTGATTCAGTCGACCTCCTTAATGCAAACCATGATAGTGCCATGCATCCAATATGTATGCGAAAGAATCCTATCGACACATACTATTACTACATGTGTGCACAACCATACACCAAAATGCATCATCCATATGACAACACAACCATTATACATCCATTAATATAGCTACCTACACACAATTATATGCAATATGCAATATGAAGTGACTGAGCCGATCTAGTGTCTAAAGTGTGTGTATATGCATCCACGAGCAACCACTAGCAAACACTTGCATCCACACGCATCCATCAATCATAACATGTCTCAAACACATGTTTCAACCATAGGTTTACCCTATCTAAAGGTCAAAGGTACTAATGAGAGGACATACTAAATATAAGATAAGTACTAGACAAACGATAAAGGAGAAGTTAAAAGACATACCCTCAAAAAGGAATGGGTACAATGAACGCATCTTGGCTTCTGTCTCCCAAGTAGCATTGCTCTCATCCTTTCCCCATTGCACTTTGACTAGTCGAACCTCTCTGTTTCTCAACTTCCTAATCTCTGACCCAAGGATGCGGGTAGGAGCTCGTCGAATAGTCACATCACGCTCTACCTCCACTTCTCTAAGCAAGCTCGGCTCTACCACCTCTGCGGTCTCATGTAGGCACTTCCTCAAATGTGACACATGGAATACGTCATGTACCCCACTAAGTCTCTCGGGTAAATCCACTCTATATGCCATCCGTCCAATCCTTTCCTTAATAGGAAACGGTCCTACAAACCTTGGTGCTAACTTCCCAATGGACCCAAAGCAGACAACATTCCGTAATGGAGACACTTTGACAAAGACCATGTCCCCAACATCAAACTCCAGATCCGTCCTCCTCTTATCCGCGTAAGATTTCTGTCTGTCTTGCGCCGCTTTCATCCTTCTTCGAATCAAACCAATCTTTTCCGAAGTCTCTCTAACCACATCAGGCCCAAGCAAGATCTTATCCGTAGATTCTCACCAACATGTAGGTGATCGACAAGGCCTTCCATAAAGAGCTTCGAAAGGAGCCATTCCAATACTAGATTGAAAGCTGTTATTATATGCGAACTCCACTAATGGAAGATGCTCTTCCCATGTACCTCCAAAATCTAAGATACAAAGCCTCAAAAGGTCTTCCAGAACACGATTCACCCTCTCGGTCTGGCCGTCCGTCTGAGGATGATATGCGGAGCTCAAACTCAACTGAGTCCCTACCGCCTCTTGCAAACTCTTCCAAAACTCGCTAGTGAAGATAGGATCTCGATCACTCACTATGCTAGAAGGTACACCATGCAACCGAACTATCTCTCGAAGATAAACTGAAGCTAGCCATGGAGCAGTCCTCTTACTCTTCACGGGTATGAAATGGGCACTCTTAGTAAGTCTGTCTACCACAACCCAAATTCCCGTATTACCCTTCCTCGATCTCGGTAACCCATCAATAAAATCCATCGAGACGCTATCCCACTTCCATTGCGGAACTTCCAATGGGTGAAGCAACCCACCAGGTTTCTTTTGCTCCGCTTTCACTTGTTGGCACACCAAGCATCTAGCGACATACTCGGCCACATCTTTCTTCATACCGGCCCACAAGAAAACTCGCTTCATGTCTTGGTACATATTGTCCCCACCGGGATGAATGGTCATCTTCGAACGATGCGCATCATCAAGTATAGCCTTCCTCAAACCCTCGTCTTGCGGTACACAAAGTCTACCGTCTCTATGCAACCACCCCCTATCGTCTAGGCTGTACCTACTCAAATGGCTGGACGACTCCCCCCTTATGAGCTTCTCTACTAACTCAACCAACTGTGGGTCATCCCACTGTGCCTCGCCAATCCGTCCCAAAAGAGTAGGTCTGACCTCTAAGGATGCTAGCAAACCGGGTATAAAGTCAACGGAAGGTCTGAAATCAAACATCGAGATAAATTCCAAGCTTCGTCGTTCCACGAACAATGGACTCAAGGACAACCTTTTTCTGCTTAAGGCGTCTGCCACCACGTTACCCTTGCCAGGGGTATACGCTATCTCGAAATCATAGGATGCTAAGAACTCCATCCACCTTTGCTGTCTCAAGTTCAAATCCTTCTGAGAAAACAAGTACTTCAATGATTTGTGGTCAGTGAACAATTCGAACCTCTCTCCAAGAAGATAATGGCGCCAAATCTTAAGCGCAAAAACAATAGCGGCCAATTCTAAATCATGGGTAGGGTAATTTTTCTCATGCGCTCTCAACTGCCTTCCCCCATAGGCATTACCCTTCCCTCTTGCATTAAGACTGCGCCCAGTCCTGTCCCACAAGCATCGGTATAAACAACAAATGGCTTACTCCCATCTGGCAACACTAAGACTGGAGCTGTGGTTAAAGCTCTCTTTAACCGTTGGAACGCATCATCACAATCTACGTCCCATGCGAAGACTAGATTCTTCTTTGTCAAGCGAGTTAATAGGGCTGATATCTTCGCGAAGTCCTTGATAAACTTCCTATAGTAGCCAGCCAACCCCAAGAAACTCCTCACCTCGGTAGCATTCTTCGGAACCTTCCAAACTTGGATGGATACTACCTTCGCGGGATCCACAACTATCCCTTCCTTAGAGACCACGTGCCCTAAGAACCGCACTTCCTTCCTCCAAAAGTGACATTTAGATAATTTAGCCTTAAGGCTATGCGCTCGAAGAGTCTCTAACACTTCCCTAAGATGTAGGGCATGCTCTTCTTCACTCTTAGAAAAGACTAAGATGTCATCCACAAAGACCACCACGAACTTATTAAGGTACTCCCTGAACACCCTACTCATCAAATCAACAAAGTATGCAGGGGCGTTCGTCAAACCAAATGGCATCACAGCCACTCATATAAACCATTCGGAGTCCTAAAGGCAATCTTGTCTATGCTATCCTCAGCCACTCTCAACTTATGAAACCCCGTGGCCAAGTCCAACTGCGAAAACACTGAGGCGCCAACCAACTGATCAAAAAGATCATCAATCCTCGGCAATGGGTGTCTATTCTTCTTTGTGAGCTTGTTGAGTTCTCTATAGTCTACACAAAGTCTGAGGGACCCATCCGCCTTCATGGCAAAAACTACTGGAGCACCCCACTCCGATATACTTCGTCTTATGAACCCCTTCTCAAGCAACTCCCCTACTTGCTTATGGAGTTCCCTCCTCTCACGAGGAGCCATGTGGCGCACTGGCAAAGATACTGGTTTAGCATTGTCCACCAGATATATTCGGAAGTCTATCTCCCGCTTCGGAGGTAAGCCCTTCACCTCCTCAAACACATCCGAGTATTCCCGTACCACTCTAACAGATCGCAAACTCTCGACCGAAGCGTCAAGCGATTCAAGATAACTTAGCATAACAGAATCCATGGGATTACAAGAGATCTCGAGAGTGTTCCCCAAGCGGGTCATGAGCCTAGCAACTCTCCTTTCACAATCAAGAACAGCACCATTACTGGATAACCAGTCCATGCCCAAAATCAACCATAGCCCGTGAAGCCCAAAACAAAAGCATCACATCTAAACTCAACGCTAAGTATGGAAATCTTCAAACCCAAACATATCATGGACAAATAAGTGGAGCCCCCAATTGGGTTTGAAACAACCAAGGGATCATCTACTAGACTGGTGTCTAAGTGCAGTGACTCAACTAATGATAATGAGATAAACGAATGCGATGCGCCAGAGTCAAACAAAGTACGGACAGGATGATCAAACAGAAAAACCAGACTTTCAACGGAAATAGTTCTACCTCTTTCCTGAATCGGTGGAACCGTGAGAGCCTGAACTTGCCCCCTTGCCTGACCTGGTGCCATAAGAGCTTGCACCTGTCCTCCTGAGGTAGATCCCGTCCTTTGCCCCTTCTAGGGCAGTCCTTCACTAGATGCCCTGCTTTGCCACAGTGGAAGCAGCCAGTCTTCTTCTTCTTCCGACAATCTTTGCTTAGGTGGCCTGGTGTCTCGCAATTGAAGCACTTCTTCTTTCCCTTGCCACCGTTGCCTTTCCCACCCTTGTTTTGCTGTTGCTGTTGAGGTCTCTTCTGATCTCCTTTCTTCTCGGGTGCCTTACTAGCATTGGGACCCTTCTCTTCCTCATGCATGAGTGCCATGTCTACTAGCTTCTCAAAGGTGGCCCCCATAGGGATGTGGGTCATAGCCAATCCATGCATTGGTTCATTCAAGCCTTTAACGAACCTCAAAGCCTTCTTCTCCGGTATATTCACCATGTATATGCCAAACCTTGCCAATTGATTAAACTTGTTGACATATTCCTTCACTGATAGGTTTCCTTGCTTTAGAGTCAAGAACCTTTCCATATACAAGTTTTCCTCCGCCCTTGAGAGAAACTTTGCCGCAAACCTTTGCCTGAAATCCGCCCAAGAGTCAACAGGGCGTTCTCCATTAGTGACCTCCCACCAGAATGAGGCCTCTCCCTTCATTAACCAAGCAGCTAACTTGACTTTCTTTCCTTCTTCCATCTCAAAGATATCTATCAACTCTTCCACCTCCTTAAGCCAATCCCTAGCTTCCACAAAAGTTTCTGATCCTTGAAAAGGTTTCCCTCCCATAGCCTTAAATTCCTTGCAAGTCTTAGCAAAAGTATCCGCTCGAGGAGGAGGAGGAGGAGGAAGATCGGGTGCAACTGTTGGTGGAGGAACATTTGCTGGACCCGAAGTGGCGGCCCTAGCCTCCATCAACCTCCTATACCATACTGGTATTGCTACACCCTCCGGAAAGTTAAGATCTACAGCCATGCTGAAACGAAAAAGGAAAGATTCAAAACGGAGAATTCGAAAGATAAAGATATGGCTATTGGGGATAATGCTTTTCTTTCAAAAACTTTTCTCTTAAAAGACATGCTTTTGAAAATACTTCTTCCAAAAATGTTTTTAGAAAAATAGTTTTTCTAAAAGTTTTATCTGTTCTGGTAACCTTCGCTCTGATACCACGTGTAACACCCCACACCCGCTAAGGTCATTCACTAAGGGAATGCCTTAACTTCGGTGGAGTATTTTAAGTGAATATAGAACAGAAAAATTACAACAAGACATATATAAATAATACTTGAAATCTAAAACATCATTTCATTGCAGCAGAAGATAAACATGTTTGGTTACATATCAAAACCAACTAAAACAAGAGTCAAGTACTAAATATCCATCCTGATAAAACATAAGTACAAAATCCCACTACATAACTAATAGCCATAATAGAAAAGATAAGCTGGGCTATACATCATGGTCCAAGCTCCAAAAGATAGATAAAGCAATCTGATCAAAGCCCACTAGTGCTAGGCCCACTCTGAGAACCTGAGGGTTGGGAAAAAGATAAAAACAACGGGGTCAGACATAAGTCTGAGTGAGCCCTATAACTTTAACAATACAATCATTAAAGTAATTAGGGTATGATATAAACTTGGTACGGTGATGATTGGGGATAAATGACTACACTAAGCAGCCAACTAGACATAGGATGAACTAAGATAACGGTAAAGACGCATCTACCCACCCAAGGGTAATTACTACACTGCACCACACCAGTCATTCCTAACTTAAAGGTTGATCCCACCCAAGGACTTAGAAAATTTAACCAGTAGTTTCGTGTACCCCTAGCTGACTACATAGGTGTCGTCTGCCCCTATCTCCATTAGGTGTACCCACTACTCCCCAAGCGATCGGCTCCCTAACGTAGATACCCGTGTTGGCCCCACAGTGGGGTGTATCACTCCCCAAAGTGGCAACCCGATACAATCAACGGTGCACGGCTTATACCTACACGATGCAACAACGTCTTACCTACCAGCCCGGGTCCACACACGCATATGAAACCCGTTGAACTTGCGTTGCCACCGCTAACCCGTTTTGGCCTCTTATAGTCAAACCCAGTACGCGTGTCCCGTCCTCGACATGGGTCGAGCCCAATAAGATACATATGGGTTACTGGTTGAAATGGGCCCCCACAAGCTACCCACCTAAGCTTGTCCCTTTTTCTAGTGCAGCCCACTTAACCCTTTAATCATGTTTAATTACATGTTTCCACTTGGTTAAGTATTCTAATCGTATTTTCTATTGCCACCCAAGGCAACCCACTAGATTTCCACATGCCACCCAAGGCACTTACTTAATCTCCACATGCCACCCAAGGCACCCACTTAACCCCTCATGCCCCACTACATGCTTATCTGGTTAAGTGTTTCTTAATTGATTAAGATCGTAACCTTTGCAAAGACCTCTCACATTAGACTATCTTTTATGGCAGCTGGATATGCCGGTTGGGTCCGGGCAGCCTTACGCCATAACCGAGTCTAACCTCGTGTCTTTACACTTGTCACGTATTTAGTTTGTGCCTAAGACCTCTCACATTGGGCCAATCATTTGTAGCCGCTGGATTTGCCGGTCGGTTCCGAGCAGTCTTATGCTACAAAAGGGTCCAACCTCGTGTCTTAGTCGATTAATTAAACCTAATTAATCACCCCCATAATTTGTATTAATTATCCCTAATTAATTACAAATTTAACGATGTACATAATTGACTCAATTATGTCCATCCACTTTATGGTATGCATAATCATACCAACTTCACACCATTTCATTAACATGAATATTAACCCCATCGTTCCCCACGTAATTCGCTAACATGACATACTTAAAAGGGAAGATTCATCACAAATACAATGGGTTCAACTTGCATAACATTAGCATCAACATGGGTTTTAAAGGTATCAACATGCATATATGACCATAGCATCAAACCCAACTAGCATAAATAATCAACCCAAACTTGCATGGATCACATATGTCATAAAGAGGGTAAACTTGCATATGAATGTATGACATACAAAGGGGTAAACTTGCATATGTATGTATGACATACAAAGGGGTTAACTTGCATATGTATGCATATCATACAAAGGTGTAAACTTGCATATGTTACTTGCATATAATCAAACACCAAACTTGCATATCACGTCATATATGAACTTGCATATAATCAAACACCAAACTTGCATATCATGTCATATATGAACTTGCATATAATCAAACACCAAACTTGCATAACATGGTGTCATAATGGATCAATGTTTATCATAGTGATTTGCATAACTAGCATCATGGGCATATAGCATAAAACTTGCATAACTAGCATCATGAACATATAGCATAAAACTTGCACAACTAGCATCATGAACTTATAACATATGACTTGCATAACTTGCATAACATCATGAACACATAGCATATGACTTGCATAACTTGCATAACACATAGCACATAGCATATGACTTGCATAACTTGCATAACATCATGAACACATAGCATATAACTTGCATAACTTGCATAACATCATGAACACATAGCATATGATAACATAACTTGCACTGATCCACATACATAACCATAACCTCATTATATCCTATCATAATTAGTTTAGCAATTGCTTGCTAAAGGCATAGAAACTCACAACTTGTTGATTAGCACTTCAATAAAGAAGATTAAGTTGCTAGAGTTGATTTGAGAAGCTATCTTCCTCTTTAATTTGTTGGTGGCTCCTTCTAGTTGCATTTTGACGGCATAACGACGTTGTCTCCAATTTAATATGAATTAGGGTATTCTTAGGGTGTATTTATAGAATTAGGATGTAGTTTAGGCCCTTAGATTAACCCTAAATCAGATTAGAGCCGTCATATCTCGTCACTAGCCACCAACCATAGCCCAAATCCCAAATCAGTGCACCCAGGTCACACAGACCGACAGGGGGGTCGACCCCTGGGTCGACACATGGGTCGACCCCTTGGGGGGGTCGACACCCATGTCGACCCCTGTGTCGACTCCCTTTGTCTGGCGAGAATTTTCCCGCCTCTTCTGAAATTTGAATTTTTAATATTTAAATCTGTTTTGAATTTTCTGAAACTTCTTCGGGCCTTAACTGGGTCACACGGACTCCAATTTTCGAAAACTCGGACTCTATTTCGTGTATTTTTCCGAGACGAACGCAATGGCATAGCCCGTTTCCCCTGATTCAGATTTAAAATTTAATTCTGCCCTAATTTATATTATTACAAGTTATTCAACATACGGGGTGTTACACTTTTTAACTTCATATTTGAATTTAAATATTTAAATTATCCAGTTGATAATTTTTCGCCTTTCTTTATAAACATCATTTATTTTGCTTGTTTATATATTTGAACAAGTCTCAATTTCAAATCCATTTTGAAATTAAATTTCTACTTTAGAAAAATAAATTTCCTCTCATATATTCACAACTGAATTTACATTTCCCAAATTATCTAAAAGATATTTTTTCCCTTTCATTTATAAACACCATTTATAATTTCACTTCAATTCCCCACATTATTTAATTTATAAACATCGTTTATACATTTCTTTTCTTGTATTTATTATTCAAAACAAGTTAATATTCCTTAACTCATTCAAAATTCAAAATCTATTTTAGAAAAATAGATTTTCCCTTTCAAATCCCAAAATCCCTTTTTTATGATATTTTTATAATCAACATTTTGGGCCAGTGATATTTAATCAATCAAAAACGCACATTTTACAACCACGAGTTTTCTAACACATCATATATGATAATATATATGAAAACAAACGAATAATAATATTTTTGAGGAATCCAGTTGGATCCCTTCAACCCGTTTTCCTGCATCCACAGACGTTAGTCACATAAATAATACCCATCCTGCTTCAAGGCAGGATATCGCGGTATAGAAGGTCATCCACTATCATATTGTGGGGGCGTATAGGGTCATCCGCTGATGATATTGCGGTACCTATCCAATTAACTATATATATATATATATATATATATATATATATAATAACCACAAACACCAAGCCTAAATAACTAATATATATCTACATAATAACCAACATCGATAAACAATTTATAAATGCTTCTAAGGCAACCAACAATTTATTTTTAATGATAAAAGTAAATGTAAATAAACTTCTGAATGAGAATTACTCACTGGGATTTTTATTTGCGATCCGTTCTAATTTCCTTTCAGATTAAATCGAATCATGTTTGATAAGATTTGGAATTCTTGCTAACTCCAAAAATCCCAACCCGATTCCATCGCAAGCTTACGTCCTTGCGATTCCAAAAAAATTCATTCGCCGAAAACTATTATCATATGACACGTTTGTAGCTACTACGAGTTTGAAATATTTAAATTGTCATTAACCTATAAATTAGAAATTAATTAAATAACTAACATTACATTTATTAGCTAATCATCTCCTCTTACTTTCAAAGCCATGATCTCTTCCCTGTTCAACCTTGTCGTGTCTTCCCTGCTGCAAATACACAAGCCACCGAATCATACCCCCTTTATAAGTAGTCTTCCCTGTTCGAAAACACCTGCTTGAGTAATCACCATGTCACCACCGACGATTCATTGTTTGCCACCACCAAAGATTTTCATCTCGACCTCCATTCCATCACAACATTATGTATATTCCAAAGTCCTCGCACATACTTCCATCTATATCCAAACTCCTTAAAAATATCCACTGTCGGAACCTTAAACACTTCAGCACCTTAATCCCTCTTCAACCCTAGACCGACATCAGTTCTTCCATCCAAGATCGCACACATCCATTCCTACTCCAAATCCAATTTCGACCCTTGTTTACAGTCGCAACCCCCCAACGCCATCACCATACTAAACTGATAACCTCGCGACTCCTTCTGCATCTCGACAACCAGTGCGTCGAACTCTATCAACATCCCAAGGCAATCGCGGTTTTTTTCCTTTTACTGAAAATCGATGCTTACAAAAATCCAAACCCTTCCCCAATTGATGTTGCGGCTTCCAGTTCGAGTTGTCGCCCTCTCCCAACCATATCTCACCAACGTCACAATCGAATCCTCCCTTTTTACCTTACTGCAGATCGCGAACATCAAGACTCGGCTAACATAGCGGTTTAAACCACGAATTCCATTTCACCCTCATTTTCGAATTCGATCTTCGTTGGTTGATGCGATATAGAAATACGGCTGAAACAAAGATGCTCGCGATTTGATTTGTGGAATAGGTAAAGAGAGACACGACTTTGATTTTTCCCATTTGAAGGAGCGGATTTCTTTTAGTTTAGAAAGACTTGGCTTCGAAGGATTTTGATAGTTTGGAATTTAAGGGATTTAAATCAAATAATAAGGGGAATGGGATTTCTTTCTTACAGAAGACGGATGAGAGGAGATCGAAAATAGAGAGGAGTAAGCTAGTGAACGCGTTTATATAATGAAGAATACTTCACCATTAAGTTATTTGCCTCTGTATAGTACATATAATTAAATATTGTTGAGTATATCAGTATGATTTTTGTTTGATGATAACAAACATATATTTATTATTTTATAAATGTGTTTGTAAACAGTACTATTCTAGATTTCACATCACACACAGAAACAAATATTTATTTGACTAGAATACTATCACGCAGAATTAAATATTCAAATAGTATTTTCTATTTAAATATATATTTTATTTCTGCATTTGAAATAGTACATATACATCACTCCACTGTTTACATTTCAAATAGTTTTGAATATTTCTGACATGACACATCACATATGAAACTGTAATCCTGAAGGAATTCAAATAAAAATAGACAGATTGAGTTAAACACAATAAAATAATATTTTATTCACATCTGTTAACAGTACAATTTTTAATCACGTCTATAATCGATTTCATATACATAGATTCCTCATTACATTTGCACACACTGACACTCTGTCTTTTGAATCTTCACGTGCTCCAATCCAGTTCACCATCTTCATACCTGTCACATACAGAAGAACACACACAGTAGACTGCAACAAAAATAAAATTAAATAAAAGCAAATAAAATTTTATTTTTAAATTTTATTTGCCTCAGAATTATGGTGTGTTTCTCATCATTTTTCTAGACATCGTCTAATATGCAGGGACAGAAAATCAATCTGATGGCTGCATGTACACACGTGTATACACTTATGCACTGCCTCACCAATTAGTGTGGAACTGAGGAGTAGCCACGTGGACCTTCTCGACTCAGTTCAAATCAGTGTGCAAATGGCCGAGCAAATAGTGCAAGTAAAAATAAAAAGCCAAAATGATCAAAAATATTCAAAGATGATCATGTCAACATGGGACAATACAAAACTGGACAAAAAATTTCAAATGGTTCAACAGTTCAAAAAACAATGCAGCATAGTCATGAGGATTCATACTTGAAGTAAACAGAGCAGATTGCACTCAAAAAGGTGCAAGAACAAATACAAGTGATTTTAGATGGCAGTAGTTCAACATGTATATGGCAGCAGTACAAATAAGGACATGTTGCAATACAGGTAAGACCAAAGAAGTACATGCATAGTGTCCGAGCACAAGAAGTATGGCAGCATGGAACAAATAGTTCACATCACCAACACAGTGTTCTACAACAAGTTCAAGTGGTGTAAGCAATTTGAGATATGACAGAGCCGAGCACAGTTCAGGGTCAACCCAAAACAAATGGTGTAACAAGTTTTAACAAGGGGTCAAACAGGAACAACTGGAACCAGGATCAAGTACACAAGCACAAGACCACATGGAGCACAAGTATAATAAAAGATGGTGCAGGTTCAAAAGCATGGGAAAAATGGCATAGAAACTTTCAGTTCAACCGTACATGTTGAGCTGAAGCACTTCCCAATCATACAAAATGGTGCAACAGTTTTAAGTGGCTAGCAAGATTACAAAGAGTTCAAGTGGATTTACAAGACTACACACAACATACATGTTTACAATTGTCTAGTGTACTTACAATAGATAAACAAGGCAGGTTCACAAATGTGTCTGCATGAACACATATCAGTTTAAGTCGAGCCAGACTAACCAAACAAATAGGGACAGTCATGTTCATGGTATAGCAAGAATGACACACACAAGTATCAGTTCAAAAATATCTAGTTCAAGTGTTGTTCTGTTCAAAGGAAGATCAAGTACAATATCTATTCTTATCAAAGCATGAATAAATCGGTTGAAGTAGTCATGGGAAAAAGCAAGTATTACAAAGGCAAGGCAAAACTGACAATCTCAAACTATTCAAACTTAACAAGGATTTACATAACACATTCAAAGATTTAAATCAGAGTGGAAAAGCATACATTCATGGTGTTCATGTATGTAAACAATACAAGGCTTGGCAAAATGAAGCATCTGTTCATGTCAGAGTATAACCAGTTTTATCAAAAGCAAAAACATTGAATGTGTTTGAATGAATCAAAGTATAGTTCAAAATTTCCTGAAGCCAAAAGTTTAAATTTGGTAGTGAGATATATAGGAAGGTTGAAATATTCAAATTCAAATTCAATCGAGAAAAAGCCCAAAAATTCACATACAAGGACTCCAGATTTATTTCCAGAAAAAAATTGGACTTACAAATTTATTTTAATCGAGTTTTTTTAAGAAAGACACAGTCAAAGTCCAGAATTCTCACACAAGGTTGAACATTTCAAAGCTGAAGATATCAAAATGTTCCAACATTTTTGTATCATAACCAGATCTAATACGAAGTCAGAGCATAAAATTATTGTTTCTAAACCCTATAAATACACCCACATCGTCATCGGCTATTATTATCCAAGCTTGAAGAAATTAAAAAGCAAAAGATCGAATTTAAAAATCATACCGAAGCAACAAAAAATTATTTGGATCATATCGAAGAAAGCAGTGGTGATAGCAAATGAAGATCGAAGCAAATCTGAAGAGGAGCGGCAGATCGTCACTTCACGAACTAGAAGAGAATCAAAACCCTAGAAATAATCACTGCCGCCATTTTTTTTCTAGAGAGTAACAAAAGTGATCAGACCAAAAGGAAATGAGTGAACCAAGACAAAGTGGCCGGCCAAGTTTGTTTTGAAAGGGCTAAAGCAATATAGGATTTAAAATAAAACTAGGGTTTTATTCTAAAGGGTTTTTTAAATTGTTTTTTGTTTGTTTTTTAGATTTTCAATTTGTAATCAAGTGATAGTTTTCTAGTTTGTCTCTAAAACTAGGGAGATGAATTACGGGAATTGTAATTCGGGGAAATCTGGTTACGGGGACAGAAACCAGTGCAGGGTTTTGAGCGTAGGGTTAAGAACAGTTGGGAGCGAGTGTCGCGAGTTTACATGGGATTGTAAGCATAGAGATTGTTTTAACTCCTAGTAGAAACCTTGGGGAATGCAGTTATAGGCAGGGTTTTGCCGAAGCTGGGTATATCTGTGTGTTATTTATTTTCCGCATTTATTCTGATTATTATTTGTGCTGTTATTATTTAATTACTCTGTGAAAATCTGCGATAAACTCTATTCACCCCCCTCTAGGGTTAATTTAGATCCTACAAGTGGAATCGGAGCAGGTAATTTTTATTTTATTTTAACTCTAGAGTCATGAATTTGTCTAATAATGCTTTTTCTGAGGGTCAGTCCATAGCTAGGCCACCAATGTTTAATGGAACTGATTATGCATATTGGAAAGCTAGGATGAAAATTTATTTGAGTTCAGTCAATTATGATATGTGGGATACTATTGAAATGGGTTATAGATCTCCCATTGTTATTGTTAGTGGTGTTGAAATTCCTAAATCAAAAGAAAGGTGGGATGCGAACGATAAAAAATTATTTTCAACTAATGCCAAAGCAATGAATGCTTTAATTTGTGCTCTTGATAAAACTGAATTTAATCGAATTTCTCATTGTGAAACTGCGCAGGAAAAATGGTATACATTGGAGGTCACACAGAAGGTACATCTCAAGTAAAGGAATCTCGTCTCGCTGTACTCAGCAACGAATATGAAAATTTCTCTATGCAAAAATCTCATCACTAGTCTACACTGCAAAAGCTATAGGCAAAACCTACACCGAAGTAGAATTGATCAGAAAAATATTGAGAGTGCTATCAATGAATTTTGAAGTAAAGGAGACGATGATTCAAGAATCAAAAGATCTGAATAAAGTAAGCATGGAAAAGTTGATCAGAAATCTGATTACTTATGAGATGGAGTTAAAAGCAAGAGAAGAATGAAAAGATTCCGAATCAAAGAAAAAAACGATCGCTCTAAATAATTCTATTGAAAGTAGTAATGATGATCCCGCTGAAGAGCTAGCCATGGTTTTGAGAAAGTGGGCCAAAGGAAAATACAAGCCACAAAAGAAGAAAACTATCAAATCCGAAAGTTCAGAAAGCTCAGACGATGAAGTGTTTTGCTATAATTGCAAGAAACCCGGACATATCAAACCGAATTGCCCACAGCTCAAAAATGAAAAGAAGAAGAAGTTCAGAAGAAAGAAGAAGGCTTTTGCTGCTACATGGGATGATGAGGAAGGAGAAGAAGTTTCTGAAAGTGATGAAGAGGAAGCTAATTTGTGTCTTATGGCTCAATCTGATTCGGAAGGTAGTGAAGAGGATTCAAGCGAGGTATCAAATTTTACTTATAAAGATTTAATTTTAATGTGTCACAATCTCACAAAAACCGTTGATTCTCTTGAACTAAAAGTTAAGAAATTGAAATCTGATAGGTTAAAACTAGTTCAAGAAAATAATAGTTTAGAAAGAAAACTTGAAAAACTTAAGAATTCACCATTTTCAAAATGTGAAAAATGTCAATTTTTGAGTAACGATTCTTTGAAATTCAAAATTGATTTTGAGTTACTTAAAAGTGAAAACGTGAATTTGAGGAAAGAAAATCATGATTTTGAAAGGAAATTCAAAAGCTTAAAGAATTTGAAAAACTTGATTTTGAAAAGCAAAAACAATTTGAAGTTGAAATTTCTAAGTCCAATGATAAAATCAAAGCACTTGAAAACAAAATTTTGATTTTAAAACAAACTGATGCTGAAAAGAGAAAAATCGCTATTAATCGTTGTTCAAATTTAATGAAAAAAAATAGCAATCTTAAATTTAAAATTCAGCGACTTGAGTCAGCTTTGAATAAATTTTCTAAAGGAGAGAAATCGTTGAACATGTAGTTAAAAAATCAGTTTTTTGTTCAAAATAAAAAGAGACTTGGTTTTGGATCTGATCAAGTTGAAAAACAAAATCCTAATGATTTTAAAAATCCATTAAACGGCTTTGAAAACAATCAAATTGGAATTTTGAAATTTAATAATTTCAAAGGGTTTTTAAATCATAAACAAAATGATAATTTGTTTATAAACAATTCATTTAAACTGGTTTGGATTCCAAAAAATAACAAAATGAATTTGAATAAGTCTAAACGAATTTGGGTTCCAAAGGGTACGCTAGTGGATAGCAATGGATTGTTATATAAATGGGTCTGGGAACCAAAACGTGTAAACGAAGATCAGAGTGGTAAAACAACTTTTGTTAGACCACTCGATATATGAACATTTATGTACCATGGGAGGCTAAAGAACAACTGTGCTTAAGTGAGATAAAATTCAAATTGATTCGTATATCGATTTATTTGGAGTTCCTTAGCCATAGATTCAGAGTTGGAGATTCAGTGGATCACATCGATTATGGTAAGTCAGGTATGATCTCTAAACTCGTACTTTTAATTTAATTCCTTTTTAGTTTATTTTTCTTTTTAGTTTTTATTTCTTTTATTCACTTTATGTTTTTACTTGGCTGATTTTGAAATCTTTCGTTATTGATAGTTGAATTTCCTAGATTATAAAAAAAATTGATTTTTTTTCAAGTGATTTCAAATAATTATCTTCAGATTTGATCATTGAATGTTTCGTGTGCTTGTCTAAAAATTCTTTGAAAAATTCACTTGTGATTCATGGTTTGAAAATAATCTTGTGCTGCTCGGATAAGGAAATTGATTCGATTTGCCGATTGAACGATGAGTTGAAAAATCAGTAATTAAATATCTTTAATTCCATAGACAATTTGAATTAAATATATAAGTTGTTTTTAAAATTGTCTAGGAACAATCAACATTAAAAATATTGGATAATTTCACATTCTACTGATTAATTTTTTGAAAATGATTTTCAACCTACATTGATATTTTCAAAACTCCTCTTGAAATTGATATTTTCAATTTATAATTATTTTTGATTATTTATTCAAAAATTGAAATTATTGATTGATTTGAACCGTTTTGTGACCCATCAAAATTATTAATAGATTTATGAATTTGTGATGGGTTGTGACTATGGTATAATTCATAACTAGAGGAGATATTATTTTAAATCTCATGATGATTGGACAGATTTTATAATATCTTTGAATTAGAGCTTATTTCACGACCATCTTCTATATCTACCGTATTTCTTTCATTCATCATGGTTTTGTTTAATTTGGGGAGTTCTAATTATTCTTGGAATTAAAAATAAAATAAAAATAAATAAATGAGTAATTTATCCTTGGTATTCACTCCCATTTAAAATCCCTCGCATTTATGCGTGGGTGAATTACCTTAATTTCTATGTGCTTTCATTCTCACTTAAAAGATCTTTGGGCTGTGCATGGATGGAACACATTAGAGAGGATAAAGTTAAGTTACTACTAACCCCATTTAAAAGACCTTTGGGCTATGCGTGTTTAGGAAATGCTTAACACATTTTTGAGCATATTTAAAATCTTTAAAATTCATATTCAAATATTCAATATTTATTGAACTCTCCTCATTCTATAAAATCCATCGTAAATCCATTCATTCTGAAAGTGAAATTTGCTTCTGATTTAAATATTATTATGATTTTTGTTTGATTAAATGGGATTTGCGATATATATTTTCTCTCTGAATTTGAATTTATATTTATGGTCTAAATTTGTCACTATTTCAATCTCTATTATCCTTTTGATGATAACAAAAGGGTAGAATGGTCAAGATTTTGATTGATGGGTATTTAATTCAAGAATATCTTAAAATTGGAAATTAAATATCTAGAGGAAGAATGGTCAATTGAATTCCATTGTTTATATTTTCCACATATATAGGGGAAGTTCAGTTGAAGGGGGAACATACAAATAAGGAGAGTAATATATTTCACGTACAAACACGTTTAACACATTCAAAATCTTGTATATGTTTGTCATCATCAAAAGGGGGAGATTGTTGAGTATATCAGTATGATTTTTGTTTGATGATAACAAACACATATTTATTATTTTATAAATGTGTTTTAAACAGTACTATTCTAGATTTCACATCACACACAGAAACAAATATTTATTTGAATAGAATACTATCACGCAGAATTAAATATTCAAATAGTATTTTTTATTTAAATAAATATTTTATTTCAGCATTTGAAATAGAACATATACATCACTCCACTGTTTACATTTCAAATAGTTTTGAATATTTCTGACATGACACATCACACATGAAACTGTAATACTGAAGGAATTCAAATAAAAATAGACAGATTGAGTTAAACACAATAAAATAATATTTTATTCACATCTGTTAACAGTACAATTTTTAATCACGTCCATAATCGATTTCATATACATAGATTCCTCATTACATTTACACACACTGACACTCTGTCTTTTGAATCTTCACGTGCTCCAATCCAGTTCACCATCTTTATACCTGTCACTTACAGAAGAACACAAACAGTAGACTGCAACAAAAATAAAATAAAATAAAATCAAATAAAATTTTATTTGCCTCAGAATTACGGTGTGTTTCTCATAATTTTTCTAGACATGGCTGATATGCAGGGATAGAAAACCAGTCTGATGGCTGCATGTACACACGTGTATACACATGTGCACTCCCTCTCCAATCAGTGTGCAACTGAGGAGTAGCCACGTGGACCTTCTCGACTCAGTGCAAATCAGTGTGCAAATGGCCGAGCAAATAGTGCAAGTAAAAATAAAAAGCCATAATGATTGAAAATATTCAAAGATGATCATGTCAACATGGGACAGTACAAAACTGGACAAAATTTTTCAAATGGTTCAACAGTTCACAAAACAATGCAGCATAGTCAGGGGGATTCATACTTGAAGTAAACAGAGCAGATTACACTCAGCAAGGTGAAAGAACAAATACAAGTGATTTTAGATGGCAACAGTTCAACATGTATATGGCAGCAATACAAATAAGGACATGGTGCAATACAGGCAAGACCAAAGAAGTACATGCATAGGGGCCGAGCACAAGAAATATGGCAGCATAGAACAAATAGTTCACATCACTAACACAGTGTTCTACAACAAGTTCAAGTGGTGTAAGCAATTTGAGATATGACAGAGCTGAGCACAGTTCAGGGTCAGGCCAAAACAAATGGTGTAACAAGTTTTAACAAGAGGTCAAACAGGAACAACTAGAACCAGGATCAAGTACACAAGCACAAGACCGCATGGAGAACAAGTATAATAAAAGATTGTGCAGGTTCATAAGCATGGGCAAAATGGCATAGAAACTTTCAGTTCAAACATACATGTTGAGCTCAAGCACTTCACAATCATACAAAATGGTGCAACAGTTTTAAGTGGCCAGCAAGATTACAAAGAGTTCAAGTGGATTTACAAGACTACACACAGCATACATGTTTACAATTGTCTAGTGTACTTACAGCAGATAAACAAGGCAGGTTCACAAATGTGTGTGTATGAACACATAGCAGTTTAAGTCGAGCCAGACTAACCAAACAAATAAGGACGGTCATGTTCATGGTATAGCAAGAATGGCACACACAAGTATCAGTTCAAAAATATCTAGTTCAAGTGTCGTTCTGTTCAAAGGAAGATCAAGTACAATATCTATTCTTATCAAAGCATGAATAAATCGGTTGAACTAGTCATGGGAAAAAGCAAGTAATACAAAGGCAAGGCAAAACTGACAATCTCAAACTGTTCAAATTTAACAAGGATTTACATAGCACATTCAAAGACTTAAATCAAAGTGAAAAAACATACATTCATGGTGTTCATGTATGTAAACAATACAAGGCTTGACAAAATGAAACATCTGTTCATGTCAGAGTATAACTAGTTTGATCAAAAGCAAAAACATTGAATGTGTTTGAATGAATCAAAGTATAGTTCAAAATTTCCTGAAGCCAAAAGTTTAAATTTGGTAGTGAGATATATAGGAAGGTTGAAATATTCAAATTCAATCGAGAAAAAGCCCAAAAATTCACATACAAGGACTCCATATTTATTTCCAGAAAAAAATTGGACTTACAGATTTATTTTAATCGAGATTTTTTAAGAAAGACACAGTCAAAGTCCAGAATTCTCACACAAGGTTGAAGATTTCAAAGCTAAGGATATCAAAAAGTTCCTACATTTTCGTATATATCGTAACCAGATCTAATATGAAATCAAAGCACAAAATTAGGGTTTCTAAACCCTATAAATACACCCACATCATCATCGGCTATTATTATCCAAGCTCGAAGAAATTAAAAAGCAAAAGATCGAATTTAAAAATCATACCGAAGGAACAACAAATTACTTGGATCATATCAAAGAAAGCAGTGGTGATAGCAACTAAATATTGAGGAAAATCTGTAGAGGAGCAATAGATCATCACTTCACGAACCAGAAGAGAATCAAAACCCTAGAAATAATCACTGCCGCCATTTTTTTCCAGAGAGTAACAAAAGTGATCGGACCAAAAGGAAATGAGTGAACCAAGACAAAGTGGCTGGCCAAGTTTGTTTTGAAAAGGCTAAAGCACTAAAGGATGTAAAATAAAACTAGGGTTTTATTCTAAAGGGTTTTTTAAATTGTTTTTTGTTTGTTTTTTAGATTTTTAATTTGTAATCGAGCGATAGTTTTCTGGTTTGTCTCTAAAACTAGGGAGACGAATTACGGGAATTGTAATTCGGGAAAATCTGGTTTCAGGGATAGAAACCAGTGCAGGGTTTTGAGCATAGGGTTAAGAACAGTTGGGAGCGAGTGCCGCGAGTTTACAGGGGATTGTAAGCGTAGAGATTGTTTTAACTCCTAGTAGAAACCGTGGGGAATGCAGCAGTAGGCAGGGTTTTTCCGAAGTGGGTATATCTGTGTGTTATTTATTTTCCGCATTTATTCTGATTATTATCTGTGCTGTTATTATATAATTACTCTGTGAAAATCTGTTATAAACCCTATTCACCCCCTTTCTAGGATTAATTAAGATCCTACAAATTTGATTTGATCTTTGATTTAATCTGATTTAATTTTGTTCTTATCCATTTAAATTTTATAATAATATATTTCAGGGTTCTGAACTCCAATCGAACCACAATAACTGACACTTTTAGGGTTTAACCGTTATTCTAAACACACTGGGACAAGTATCGAAGTCCAGTTCGGTCGTATGGAGAAGATATTAATTCAAATCGACATAAATTACATTCAAAACAATTATTCTTTGATAATATATTATTATTACTATCATCTATATCCAAATTGGATATATATTCATCATCTGAATTGTTTCGACTCGGTTTTAAATTTCGAATTGAATTATTCCAGATTCTCATATTACGATAATTATATATATATATTCGAGATAAATCGTATTTCGATTATTAAATCGATAAATCAATATAAAAATTGATTTATATTATCCACTTAATATTTAAAGCCATATTAAATATTAAAAATATATCGACTAAAAATCCGAGTCGTTACACTACACTTTTGACATGAGTCGAATTTTGGTTTCTAACTAATTTCATTACCTCGGGATATAGCTGTAAAAAATGTCTAGGTGGATGTTAGGTTGTAAGCATCAACTAGGGATCAATTGCTTAAGCGGAGGTTAATTGAGGATTAATTGGATCTAAACTTTTTTGACAAATTTATGCATTTTTGATGAAATTTTAGTATCGTGATTAGTACTAACCGGTACATTATGGGATATGTTGGATTTAGTTGGACTTTAAGTAACAATGAAGATAAAATCAACAGAAAGAAACAAATTGATGCTTATAAGAGGCATCAAGTCTAAATTGATGCATAAATAATGCTTATAAAACTACTTATGTGCTTAGATGAGCAGTAAGTCTTATTAAGATGGACTAAACGCAGAGTAGGCAAAACCTAGGTGGTAAGGCTAGCTTAAGCCTAGGTAAGGCATAGGCTGGAGCTTAGGAGGATTTTTTTTTTAACAGCGCTCTTGGAGATGGTTTTTCATTCCGTAGTGTGATTATACTAGAAAATCGGATTTATGGTTAGGAAATTATGCAAGTTTTAACTTTAGAAAATTGCTAACTAGAATTAGTGAAGCACATTAGTAGTCCCAAGATAATACCATAAATAGGGTTTATATGAATCAAACTGGAACTTTCCCTCTCAATCCAAATCAAATCCAGATCTTACTTGCCCTAATTCATCCAATTTTCTCTGTATTTCAAGTAAATTGTTGATTAGAGATTAGATATTTAACTTAGAGCTACATATCACTAATTTTCTTGATTTGGACTACAATTCAATGTTTTCCATAGGTTTTATTTGGTAATCTATGGGTGGTTTATGACTTCCCACTATTCAATTTAGGTTTATATGGTAGATTTTTAGGAGCTAACATAGATTTTGATAATAAAACCATAATTATATCCAAATTTCATGTTAGCTACGCATATATTTTTGATTTTATGTAGATCTATGATATATATTTAATTGTCATCTTATTCTTATGAATTGTTGTTTGATTTGATGATATTTTCTTGTTATATGTTATGTTTAGATGGTATGTTCTGGTGTTGTTTATTAATGTTGTGGTTATATATGAAGTTAGACTAAAGAATTGAGTAACTCAGAAGCTAAGTTGGTCATAATTGGACAAAACTTAGAGGATAGGCTCTGGAACACGGCGGAAGGCTAGACAATGATTCATATGAAAATTGGAGCTAGATACTAGAATCAGGGTCAAGTCTAGGGGATTAGTCGACATTAAATTGTAATGATAACTCAGGTGTGCTTGTAAATTTAATGTATCGGAAGAGCAAAGATATTAGAGGTTTTCTATAGCTTGGTACATGAAACTTGGTTAAGTGTTGACGGTTATGACGTGTTTCTTCTATTACTTAGAGTAGGATGTTTAGAAGAGAAGAGCGAGATTCTATGGTGGATAGTTTGGATTTATGGCATGAGGAAGTAGAGTGTTAGAAGATGGAAGGAGAATGAGGCAGAAAAGAGTTAAGTAGTGACCTGGGGATAAGTTATTGATATAACTAAGTAACGAGTTTAACTATGGGTCCAATGATAATGGGACTTCTTAAGGCTGTCATTAAAGATCCGTGAATCAAGCTAGAGGTGGTGGCTCACTCACATCATGGGTGGACGATGATATAACAACATAATAAAAACTATAGTTCTTTAGTTGGTCAATCATGTTTGATGTAGTTACCAAAGATCTTCTGTTGGCGACCATAGTTGGAGTAGGTACAAAAGATGGTAGCTCAGATGGAGGTTTCGAATGGAACATGGTGGGATTTGGAATAATGGACTGGATTGAATGAGTAGAACTCAACATCCAAGTGGAGCAAAGGAGGGCACGAATGAATATGGTAGTTCTAAGGAATTGTTGATAACTTGGATTGTTTTTTATTATACTCGTAGTGTGGGCATTATAAATGGGAAAACTCATGAGTCAATTAAGGGACATGTATAACTTGAACTAGTGGCTTTAGTTCTGGTATTTTACTTTTGAATATGAGAAATACATCGAGCTTTGGGCTCATGATTCGAGAATGCAATAAAAAATAGGATTTCCATTAATCCTTGTTAACAAGGGAGCCAAATGATTCGTCATATATTCAAGGCATGTAGTGAGTGACATCTAGGATTGCTTGATGGATGCAATGGTATCTATGATTGCTTTGGTTGCCTTTTTAGGTAGGCTATCACTTATGGATATCATGGAGAGAGGCGTGCTAGAGATAAAGTTCTCTAGATACTTACCATTATACCTTGTGTATAGTATCTTTATGATATTATCAAGTGGCATAATATTTTTATTGTGTGCTGACTCTTAGGTTGTAGGGATACTTTTGGTATGATTCAAGCACTTCCATGTATTTCCATAGTTTCTTACATATTATTTTGAGATTCAATTACCGCTCACACCAAACTATTTTTTGACCTAGGATTTTATTTTATTTTTCTTCTTATTATCTTGGATACTCTTAAATGTGTAAAGACCATAACAGTTCTTGTTGATGCAATAATTGTACATAAGACAAGATAGGTAGATCCATTACAGATTCTATACTATATATGAATTCTTATACTCTTCACCAGGTAGCACTATGAAGTCTTTGTAATGGTTTTTACTTCTTATATTTGCTTGTCAATCAGTTATACTGAGGATTTGATGCATACGAAATATATTATATTGATGTATAACTCTGTAATGATAGTTGTTTCACATTTTTACTATCATCTCTTCGTCTATATATAGAATATTATATTTTATCCATGTGCTTTGAGATATACGACATGTTATGTTGCATTTATTCTTTATTTTCTGATGATTGTCCTATATAAACCACAAGCGTTAACAACACTTTGTTTAGTTATCCTAGTGTCAGTGGCATAAGGCTTTACTCATATTAGGTATCAAAGCATTAAGTACTCGATTAATCGGAGTTGATGCTTTAATCTAGTAGAAATAAGAAATGAATTAATGTACTAGACTAGATAGAGAGTATACACAAAAGGGAGGATATTTTTTATTTGTTGGTTTTCAATGCTACATAGTAATACATAATATAGTATAGTTAGACACACTTGATGTAATGACCGCCCCATACCCCCTACATCGAATTAAGGATAAGGCGCACTGTATGACGTGTCAGGCCAATATGGGACGATCATCAAGGAAAAATAACCCGAAGTGAACTTATGGTATAACTCACAGTGCATGGATAATATACAATAGGATATAATAGTGAAGCATAACTGAACAGAAAAATCAAATCTCCATAAAGCCATAGAATGTCAAGTACAATACATCTCAGTACATGAAACTCTAAATATAATATGCCTCACTACGTCCCTTAGAGTAAGGGTGGGAATAAACCGCACCGCAATGCGGAAACTGCCCAAACCAGACCGCAAAAACGGTGTGGAAAACTGCACTGAATCCTCTCTCTAAGGCTAATAGACTAAATCGAACCGACTCGCAATGATACGGTTCAGTTACGGTTTGAGTTGTTGACCCAACCGTATTAAACCAAACCAAACCGCATATCTACACTTGTAATCTTATGATAAAAATATAACTAATTTCTATCTAATCTTTAGTTTAACAATATATATTATATTTTCAGCGTATGTCGTTGTTATATTAATAGTAATTGTTATCACAAAGGAAAAAATTATAGTTTCAATATATTAGTTTCCATATTATTATTTTGGATAAGCTAATTATAATCTTATTTGTGTTATCTTACTAAAGTTTGCGCATTGATTAACGTTAATGTTTGGTTTATGTATTAAAACAATTTCACTGTTCATTAATTGTAAAATTGAAGTATTCATATAGTTAAAAATTAATCCTTCAATTCAAGATAACATTGTGTGTTTTAGCCTTTAAGTGACACAACATCACATAATCGTAAATTAATTGTTTATCGAAGTAATTCTCTTATTTCATATTTAATACGAGTTCAAGCCAGACCGAACCAAAATTGGAACCGAAACTGAACCGTTTGAATGGTTAGTAAAATGGTTGTATTTTTTATCAATCGTTTGATGCGGTGCGGAAGCGGTTTAGACTCTAAACCGCACCAGATCGAACCAGGTCCACACTACCTCAGAGTATCAATAATCACTAAAATACAGTATAGTAGGTAGCACATGATACGAAAGCTTCCATATGGATCAGTATCGGTCCTCATAGTTAGCTTTTCTCGAGCCTAAAATTTTTGGGTTCCTTCCTTTCATTTTCCAGAGCGCCTCTGCCAAATTTCATCTAGATCCGTTCATTTGAAGCTTCGATTTTCTCTATTCTTCAATCCTAAGATATATGGCAACCTATTATAACACTCAACTCAAGCATTGCATCCAATTTCATCCAAACAAACATCGGCACATCAATACATGACCATACAAACAAACCAGAACATCATAAAACAATGAATCAACAAAAAATGTAGATCTAAACATACCTAAAGTCATGACTAACATATGAGTTTAACGTTTAATAGGTTAATTTAGAGCATAAGAACATGCCTAGATCTGAAATGAACTTGCACGAATAGATTTAGGGTGAATTTAACATATACGAACGAAATTAACATAGATCTAACCCATATAACTATTTGTTTCCATGTGAGAGATATCTATAACTTACCTAAACCCTAATTCAACGTAAATCCGGTGAGATCAGATCTGGACAGCATTGAAAACCTTCAAATTTGATGCAATTAGATTTTATCTAATCTTCCTTGATGATGATCTACATTCTAGATGCAATATATAATGAATTTGAATGAAAAGAATAGAGAATTAGAGTTTTAGGTTGAACTGGAGACATAAGCGTCCAATCTAATGTTTGAATGAAAAGAAAAACCCTTAATTTCTCCTCAAATCCCCATATTTATAGCTGTAGGTCATTAGCCTAATGGCTTTGACTAATTATCTCATTAGTAGCTAATTAATCTGCCTAATAGAAGTTGAAACTTAAAAAAGTGATTCCTCCCAAAATAATGAACCAAATATCTCATGTGACTACTCTACGGAATCTTAAACCACCATTCCCATACAATTAGACTAACTTCAGCACCCGTTTCGATCTCTATCAAAAGTTATATCCCAAACAGTAAAATAAAAGGCAAAATGGTCATACTTAAACTCGGTAAAAGCCATGGACATGTCTCACATCCCCATGAGCAACATATTAAAATCTGAGATATAACTCATCCAACTTCAATGTCATCCTAGTCGATCTGACTAAACCTTGCGCTTTTGGTCAAGCGATCCAACCTTCTCGATCGATTTCAAAATCCTTAATTTCCTCAGGGTCGACCCCTATCCCTAATCTCCAAATGATTTCCAAAAGCTTAGCATCACGCTTCTAGCCTTCACGAATCCTTTCGAAGAGAGTCGGTTTAATGAATAAGCTTGCTAATATCTCGGGCTCTAACTCACAATGAGGTCTAAAATCAAATCCGATCTAATACTTGAGATGCTTCCATTCCGAAAACATAGCTCCTAAACTCACATGTCTTCGACTTAATGCGTCAGCCACTGCGTTACCTTTTCCCCGAGTATAAGCTATTCCGAAATCATATGACACAAAAAACTCTCACTATTGCTGCTGTCGAAGATTCAAATCCTTTTGGGGGAAAAGATACTTCAACGACTTTTGATCTATAAACAAATCAAATCTAACTCCTAACAAATAGTGCCTCCAAATCATCAGAGCAGACACTATCGCCGCTAACTCCAAATTGTGAATCGGGTAATTCCTTTTGTGCGGCTTCAGTTGTTGACTCGCATAAGCCATAACTCTATCTTTTTGTATTAGCATTGCTCCAAGTTCGGTGTCCCATGCATCGGTGCATACTATCATTTCTTCATTCCAACTCGGAATAGTTAATACAAGAGCACTCATTAATATTCTTTTCAAAATTCCAAAGGCTCGTTTACACTTCGCATCCCACGCGAATACTTGATTCTTCTTCATTAAATTAATGGTGCAGCTATCTTCGAGAAATCCTTGATAAATCGTCGATTGTATCACACTAAACCATAAAAACTCCTAACATTTGTCACATTCTTGGGTCATCCCCAATCTTTTACCACTGCCACTTTAGCGGGATCCACCGCTATCTCCTGTCTTGACACGACATGACCCAAGAATCTCACTTCTTCTTTCGAGAAGCGACACTTGATGCTTTCGCAAGGTTTCTAAAACAACTCTCAAGTGCGCTTTGCGTTCCTCCTTTGTGCTGGAATAAACCAATATATCATCCACACCACAAGCATGAACTTATTCAACTGATCTCTGAAAACTCTATTCATGAGATCCACAAATAATGCTGGCACGTTAGTCAATCTAAACGACATAACTAGCCACTCATAAATCTGGACGGTGTTCTAAAAGCAGTCTTCGGCATACTATCCCTATCCACTCCCATTTGGTGAAATCCTGTCGCCATATCCATTTAGGAAAAAATCTTGGCTCCATGAAGCTGATCGAACTAGTCATTTATCCTCGGCAACAGATACTTGTTCTTCCTGGTCACCTTATTTAGCTCACGATAATCTACGCACAATAATAACGATCCATCAGCCTTGGTCGCAAACATAACTGGTGCACCCCACTTGGATATGCTTCTCCGAATGAATCCCTTACTCAAAAGATCGCTCACTTTCACCTTTAACTTACATTGTTCCATAGGCACCATCCGCCTAAGAGGCATAACAATAGGTCTAGCTCCATCCACTAAATCTATATGAAACTCAATCTCTCGATGCGGCGGAAATCCTCTTAACTCATTAAAACATTAGGAAAATCTCGTATGATTGACACAGATGACAACCCATCCTATGGAATCACAAGCGAATATAAAAAGCTAATCGGAACTCCATAAACAATGTATCACCCCCTTTGCCCTCCTACATTCCTGATTGTCACCTCAAGCCTCTCGCAATCCACAATTGCCACTTACTTCTTGAGACAATCCATACCCAATATAATCACAAACCCAGTGAGGTTAAAAAAAACAATCACACACAAAAGAGCAACCATGACTCAATAACACTAGACCACAACAAAGCAAACAAAGGATAGACGAACCCCCTACTGGTTTAGTCAAAATCAGTGGTCCATCAAAAAATTTAAGTTCTAAACCTAACTTTCAAACAAGCTCATTACAAATAAAAGAATGTGACGCTCCAGTATTAAAAAAATTGAATTGAAACGTCTTTGATAGAAAGCGTACCTTGCACAACAACATTCTATCCAATTTCCGGAGCAGTCAGATCCCTCGAGGAAGATGGTACTGCATCCAAATCATACACTCTCACAAACTGCTTATCCTACGGTGGCTCTGGAAAATTATTCTTTATATGCCTAGGCTTATCGCAGTCAAAGCACTTCTTTTCCACCTTCGTGTTCTTACAATCCTTGGAAAGATGACCCTGTTGCCGATTGTTAAAGCTAGTAATTATGCCTTTCAGTTTCTTCTGGTCATCCTTCCCTTGTTGTTGTTGTTTTCTCTTTCCATTCCACTTTTTCTTTTTACCACTACCCTGATGTTGTTTTGACTCCTCCTTACTGTCAATCAATAGCCTCCCTTTCTGCGGAAATAAGCTTTCCTTTCTCAACTAGCTTCTTATAAGAATCATCAATATGGTCAATCAAATGTTTTCCAAGATTCTTATCCAAACCCAATATAAACTTCTCATTACTCTGATAAGGAGACTCGATATATGAACGAGCATACTTAGATAAGTCTTCAAACTCGACCACATAATCAAACAATGGTCGACCTCCTTGCTTAAGCTCAACAAACTTCTTAAAGAGTATCGACTTTTGGACCGTAGAAATAAAATTCTCCTTAAATTTATTTCTAAATTGATCCCAAGTGATCTGATCCTCTGGAGTCTCCAAAGTAATAAAGTTCCACCAATCCATCGCTTGACCTTGCAGCTACCTCGATGCAAGCTTTCTCTTAGTTGCATCGTCAGTTCCCAAATCTTGAAAAATTTGAACACAAGTATCCAACCAATTCTTAATCTCAACAGTAGGTTCCGTACCCTCAAACGGATTGCTGCCTAGAGAAGTATAATCCTTGCAGAGTTTTACAAAATCGACAACCCTACATACCTGCATAAGAACACCACGCTCTACAACTGCTTCCAGAGTGGCCATTCTCCTTATTAATGCTGCCATCATAGCCTCGGACATAGCATGATAATCAGGCATAGCAACTGCAGCTCCCAACTGGCCACCCTCACCTACCCCTCCACTAGCAGGCTCATCCCTAGCAGCGTGTCTCAGGTTCGTCGACTCATTCTCTATTTGAAATGAGTATGATCAATTCACATTAGAGAAGGCCACAATGGCATTCAAGTGCTTACTAACCTACTGAACTATATATTATAATATAGTAATCATCCATTAAAAATTACAAGTATGTCTCTCATATGCGTTTACGCTCATGAACTTTGTTTAAAACTGACTAACCAAAGCTCTAATACCAAATGTGAAGATCGCCCCATACCTCCTGCACCAAATTGAGGATAAGGCACGTTGTATGACGTGCCAGGCCGACATGGGAAGATCATCAAGGAAAAATAACCTGAAGTGAACCTATCGTGTAACTCACATCGCATGGATAATATACAATAAAAAAGTATACAACAAGATATAGTAATGAAGCATAACTGAACAGAAAATCAAATCTCCATAAAGCCATAAGATGTCAAGTACGATACATCTCTGTACATGAAGCTCTAAATACAATATGCCTCACTACATCCCTCAGAGTATCAATAATCATCAAATTACAACAGAAAGTAAAGCAGTAGTAATATAGCAGGTAGCATATAATACGAAAGCCTTCAGCTCGTCCTCGCACAACATCAGTGTCATCACCAAACCTGCTACCTGCTATCTCAGTCTGATCATCAACAACATTGATGAACAACCCAAGGTAATAAGACGGAAACATAAAACCTTGAGTCAGACAATAATCTTAGTGAGCGATAAAATAATTAACAACAAATACACAGGATAATATGAGTATATACAGTTCGACCATTTGATCTGTCCGACAAGCAACGAGTTAGCATATGAAAATCATCTATCACATGCTATTACAAAACAGGAAAGGACCACCCCCAAACTCGCTTCTCTTTGACAACCTACAATGATAGCCTAACCAGAGAAAACAGAGAAGAAAGCACACAATTAACCATAGCATCCAATACCCTAGCTATCACCGACTACAGCCTTGAATATGTCAATTATCGAATTTGCTTTCAAGGATCAAAAGGGCTAATGGAAAACCCCGGTTCTAGCCAAACTACCATACGCCATCTTGACTACGTACGTTTTTCTCCATCAAGACAACTAGGGCCGTCATGACTACCAAGGGTACTCGATCCAACTTGATCCTGGGCATCCTCACGATATCCCTGCTTTGAGTCTACTAGAACCTTCGATAACTAACGATTCCTTGGTACTTCGAATGTTGGGGATGAGGATCAAGGATCTTAAGGCAAAACTAACACTAGAGATGGGGTGAATAGTGTTTTAAAGAATGAATATCATAATAGAAACAATCACAGATGCAAATATAAACATAAATAAAATGCAGAAAAGGAAAGAAACACCGGATTTTATACTGGTTCATATTACTCCTACGTCGAGTCCCACACAACGCTGGATTGTGCAGAGTTGTATTAATATCTGTATCTAAGAACAATACCCTTGATTTCATGGCTACAAGTTAACACTGATTCAACACCCTTGATTTCACGGCTACAATGTTAACACCGCTTCAACACCCTTGATTTCATGGCTACAAGGTTAACACCACTCCTTTTCCTTGATTTACGGGCTACAAGGAACACACCCTCACTATTTTTTATTACAATTTCCCCAGAACTCTTGAATAGCACTTCCAAATAGATAGCATTTGATAGAGATTGAAAATATAATAAGAATGATATAATTTGTATTGAAATCGGTAGATTATAAGTGTATAATCTTGAAATTTTTAAGAAGAATAATGGTGTTATGTTATAGGAGGAAGACGGAAAAGATAACTTCTGAAAAAATTCAAAATCAAGCCCTTTATATAGTGTTCTAAGAGTCACAACCATTTCTGAAACGTTTTAAAATGAAAAGACATGTCTTTTTAAATTTAAAAATTTATGATAGTTGTATGTCGACATGTCAAAAAATGTATATCAACATATATATTAATTTGAATTTTAAATCATTTTCCAAGTATTTGAACCAATATATATATATATTATGGAAATTTCTAAAATAAAACTAGTTGTTTAAAATATAATTTCTCATATATAAAAACATAATAAAATATTATTGGAACATATAACTCAAAAATTATATATACAGATGATATAAATCTTTGTAATATAATTATAAAACCACATAACATAAAACAACATAATATATATAAGAACATAAGAAGCTTAGGAAGTGTATTTGAAATCTAAGTTTAAAATCAAGTTTGAAATCGATTTTGAAAATGGTTTTAAAATTAATTTGAAAAGAAATAATTTGAAAACAATATTTGAGTGATATTCAAAGTTTTACATAGTGTTAGCCTACATTGTGATTAGGCTACACAAAGCAAAATGAGTAATTCCTGAATATGTTAGAAGATGAAAAGCATGATGGCAGCCTTTCGGATCGTTCAGAGTCCACCGATCCGAACCCCCTCCCTTTACTATATGAAAGTTGGAAGAGTTGTTACAGTCAATCTAAGCGGACCGGTTTGGTGTGATAAGACCCGATCCGAATCCCTCCTGCGTAGTTGATCCGAACCAAAACTCAAACTACAGCAAACGTCCCACGTTCCTAAGCTTTCGTAGTGGTTTCACTCCACTAATCCACGTTTTCAATGCACTGGCACCATCCTGAAGCAAGTAGATCCGAATGTCACGAGATAGGGGCCACGTGGCACCCGAACCGGCTAGGTTTATAGCCTATAAATACCTCAAAATATCTCATTTGAAGGATTTTTGGGGGAACACAATCTTCACTCCATCTCTCATAACCACCGAATCCCATTGCTTCATTCAGATCACCATCAACATTTGGAGCACATTTTATATCAAACATTGAGTGAAATTACTAATTGCAAAAGTGAAGTGATAATCAGTATTGTACTTGTATTCGAATTATCAATCAACAAAGTATAAAGTGGACGTGGGCTCTTTAGCGTCGAACACTATAAATATGGTGTTCTTATTGTTTTTCTGTCTATTTTATTCAAAATTATAATTTGTTTGGGTGTTAGAACCATTTTTTGGTCTAACATTTTGGTGCTTTCACTGAGAAACTTGAATTCTCAGTGTATTGGATTATCGTTATACTATTTGGACCCTCAAGTTCAAAGAAGTTAATCCACTTTCTCCGGTGTTTTTGGAAGTTTTCCGACTCATCTCGAAAGAATTGGATATCATGACCAAAGAAAAAGGAAAGGAAGTGCAATGTTCTTGGGAAAATGAGATGGGTAAGGATCTACAGCCATGGTTGTTACTAGATCTACGGGGCACAGTTCAGCACCAAATCGGTCCAGGAGAGCATCACCGAACCGATCCGAAGATGGCGGTCCGAACCGACCTAAGAACTCAAATCCGAGCCGAACCAAGGATTGGACATCCTCGGTAGTCCCTCCCCGAACCGAACCGGAAGCACAATCATGGCCCGATCCAAACTGAATGTGGCAGAGGTTGGTACCTCTACTCGAGCCCCTACAGATGCTCCGATACCAGCCGCGACAACCAATGATCAGCCCACTCCCAATGCACCTGTTACGCACATGGATCTCTCACGTTTACTTGATATGCTAGACAACACTAGAAATGCTTTTGAGGCTCAAAAACATGATAGCGTTTTTATGCGGGAAAACATGAAAGTTATGAGCAGGGAGATAAGTGAACTTCAAAGGCAAAGAACTTCCTCCCCAACTCATCAACTTGTTGCGGATCATTCATCATCTTCAGACAAAGAACGCCCGCGTCAGAGAAGGCCATATAAAAGGCTCGAGAATCTAGACCAGTTGAGATTTGGATCATTGGGATCCCGAGAAGATGCGGCCCGTGTTCTAGGACCTATTGGCCCGAGTTTAAGAGAACCAATGATGTTGTTGATGCAAGGATCTCACGTCCTTCCCATAGATCGAAACATAGCTATTCTAACCCAAGGACAACTTCTCCAACCCACTCGTCCCGTGAATGATCGAGATCGTAGAGGATGAGGAAGTTCGCCTGCAGTCCGGAACCAAAGAACGTCGCCTGACATAGACACTGGACGTATTAGAAGAAATAAAAGTGTAAACCCAGAACTAGCTTTGACCAATGCTGAGGTGGAAGTGATGGTGCGTTAGATCATGGTTGATAGTTGATGTTACACCAATAAGGACTGGGGTATTGAGCGTAGTCACACTCCATTCACCAATGACATCTTGGACTTCCAATTTCCCCGACGATTCAATTTGCCGCAAATGGACAGATATGCTGGGAAAACCAATCTAGGACAACATTTGATGAGATATGCATGGTACATGAATGTCGCAGCAGCACCTGACGCTGTGAAATGCAAAACCTTCCCGATATATCTAGAAGATGTTTCATTGATGTGGTTCACTCGACTTCCTTCGCGATCAGTATCGAGCTTTAATGAACTAAGCGAATGTTTTATGAACCAGTTCCGACTCCATGTCTGAAAATCTAAAAGCGTTATTCAGCTGTCCAGAATCATGCAGTCCCCTGGCGAATCTCTGAAATCATACTTAGACCGCTTCAACTTAGCAGTTACTGAAATAAGTGACCCTTATGAGCCAACCATTTTGATGGCATTGATAGATGGGGTCGATCCAGACACAGAACTCGGAGGATATCTAGCTGGAAAACCGCCATTGACAATGGAAGCATTCTACGAAATGGCAAATATCTGCCTGCGACAAGAAGAAATATATGCTAATCGATAAATAAAATTCGATGGGGCTTTCAAAGAAGATATTCAAAGCAATGCCGTTGTGAAACAGTCCGGCGATAGTTCGAGGAAGGTCAAAGAAAACATCGGCAACAAAAATGGAGGAAATGGCAACAGGAACGGATACGACAATAAAAGGAACATGAATCAGGGAAACGATTCCGGAAAAAGACCTCAATTTCAAACTTTCGAGAACAACATACCATTAGGTGACACGCTTGAAAACATCTATTTGGATGCTTATAACATCCTGCAATACAAGAAACTTCCACCCAGGGACTCCACTGAGAAAGAGACCACAACTAGGAAATTCTGTTTATTTCATAGAACTCACAGTCACTCTACTAACGAGTGTCGTCATCTAAGAGATGTTGTTGAAAAGCTGCTACAGAAAGGAAAGTTAAATGAATATACGGTCGCCCCAAGAGACAGGGGGCGATGAGTGCAAGCCCCATATCAAAACCAACCTACTTCTAAGCCCACAACTCAACAGAAGGGAAAAGATATTGTTATAAACACCATAGTTGTGGGATCACACCCAGCCAGGTCCAGTAACAGGGTGATGGAACAATATGTTAATGCGACCAAGCATCCTGAGATAGGGGAATGTAGTAACCTCGAAGAAGTCATACCAGTAAAACAGCAGAAGACAGCCTGATGATATCGTCTTCTAAGATAGAGAAAGTATTGGGGTTGAAGCACTGATCCATTAGTAATAGTTATATTTATTGGACCTGCAGTAGTCAAGAAAGTTCTTGTGGACAATGGGAGTTCTGTAAACATCCTATTTAAAAAGGCTTTCGATCAGATAAAATTGGAAACGAAAGACTTAAAGCCATGTGAAGGTTGGATTTGTGGCTTTAACAGAACCTCAACCACTCGATCAGAGTAATAGACTTACCAGTAGAATTAGGTGAGGGTGAGCGTAGAAGAGTGAGGATCCTCCAGTTCGTTATTATGGATACTGACTCACCTTATAATGCCTCTTAGGATGGACAACACTTTCGGAGTTCACGGCTTCCATTGCTCAATGGTACCTGCTAATGAAATTCCGAACAGACGCTAGAGTGGGAACGATTCGGGGAGATCAAGTTACTAGAAGGCCTGCTATATGCAGAGTTAAAAGTGTTGCGTAATGGAAAGAGTTCAGAAACTAAAAACACTTCCTCTCCTGTGGAGGAAAACTCAGCATAACAGCTAAAGATAATGCCGCCTAGGGAATCACCTGACAAAATTCCTGAAGATATCGGTCCCAAAGAGGACGAGGAACCAGGAACTAGGAAGGCAACATCCAACGAGGCAACTGTTGATATCCCAATCGATAACGACTCGATAAAGGTCCTGAAGATTGGATATCATTTGGTTTCTTTCCAGACGAAAGAATTAACCGATTTTCTGAAAGAGAATCTTGATGTTTTTGCTTGGACTCATGCGGACATGTGTGAAATTTCTCCCGCGATTATAAGCCATTCACTAAGCCTAAACCCAAAACATCCTCCGGTAAAGCAAAAAAAGCGTATGTTGGACCCAGAAAGGTCAGCAGCCATAAAGGAAGAAGTAGAAAGCTAAGGAATAACGGGTTCATTCGAGACTCGACATACCTCGATTGGATATCAAATCCTGTCCTGGTTAAGAAATCAAATGGGAAGTGGCGCACATGCATTAACTTTTCTGATCTGAACAAAGCCTGCCCAAAGGATAGTTTTTCACTCCCCGGGATTGATCAGCTGGTAGACTCAATGGCGGAACACGAACTTCTCTCCTTCATGGATGCATTCTCAGGGTACAACCAGATTCCCATGCATGTACCGGATCAAGAGCACACAAGTTTTATTACAAACTTAGGATTGTACTGTTATGTGGTGATACCATTTGGACTAAAGAATTCTGGAGCTACGTATTAGCGTTTAGTAAACAGAATGTTCTATAATCAGATCGGGAAAACAATGGAAATCTAAGTAGACGACATGCTTGTGAAGTCCAGGCAGTCCTCCGATCATACAAAAGATTTGACGGAAATGTTTAACATTCAACAGAGTTACGGGATGAAGTTGAACCCCTTAAAATGCTCATTTGGGGTTGTATCAGGAAAATTCCTTGGTTTCATTGTCAGTTCTCGAGGGATCGAGATTAATCCTGACCAAATTGCAGTGATCAGGAACATATAAGAGCCACAAAAGATCAGAGATGTACAGAGCTTGGCAGGAAAAGTTGCAGCGTTAAGCAGGTTCATATCCAAAGCCACAGACAAATGTGTTCCTTTCTTTGACTTAATTAAAAGGGGGAAATGAAACTTTGAGTGGACTCCCAACTGTGTAAAGGCTTTTCATAACTTATTGAATCTGCTGGAGAAACCACCAATTTTATCTAAACCAATAGACCATGAGGACCTGTTTATATATTTGGCAGTATCATCTCATGTCATCAACTTAGTTCTGATACGCGAGGAAGACAAAGTCCAGAGGCCGGTGTATTACGTAAGCAAGAAGTTAGCAGCGGCAGAACACAATTACCCGAAAATATAAAAACTTGCTTATAGTCTCTTGATCGCATCCCGAAAGCCCCGTCATTAATTCTAAGCTCATCTGATAGTCATATACACTGATCAGTCACTCCGACAGGTATTGCAATGACCTGAGGCATCGGGACGACTGCTTAAGTAGAACATCGAGTTGAGCCAATTCGATTTAAATTTCCAGCCAAGGAGATCGATAAGGGAACAAGCTCTAGCTGACTTCATAGTAGAATTCACAATCCCCATGGAAGATGCACTGGACGATAAGGCTAACCCTTTGGAGCAAAATTTAGAACTTAGTCCCTGGAAATTGTATACGGGGCTAAGAATGATCGAAGGTCCGGTGCCACAGTTGTTTTAACAATTCCTGAAGGACGATCGATCTATTCTGCCTTAAGACTTGAATTTTTAGCCACCGACAATGATTCTGAGTATGAAGCCCTGATTGTTGGGCTAAAACAAGCTAAAGAACTGGGGGTGACCACACTAGACATATTCTGTGATTCCAAAATAGTTGTTTGCCAGATTCGAAAGGAATTTGAAACCAAGGGACCTCGACTCCTCACTTACCTTGAAAAGGTGGAGGAGTTACTAGGTAACTTAGAGCATTATAACATAACTCATATCCCGAGAATAGAGAACCAGAAAGCAGACAAATTGGCTAAGTTAACAAGCTCTGACAATCCAGAAGATGCTGAAATGGTACCGATAGAAGTGCTGAAATCGCCAAGCTTCGATCAGATGGAAGTTGACCCAGTACTGGAAGCAGAACCAAAAAGGCAATCATGGATGACACCAATCAAGAACTTCCTTAAAAACGGAGCACTTCCCACGAGGAGAAGCGAGAGGCGAGCTGTGATTCGTAAAGCCGCAAGGTATGTCTTACAAGACGAAACGCTATACCACCAAGGATTTTTTATGCCTTTACTTCGGGTGTATAGCACATAACGAAATTAAACATGTACTAACAGAAGTGCATGAAGGTGAATGTGAGACCACAATGGAGGCCAGACATTGGCGAAGAAAGTATTGAGGTATGGCTACTTCTGGCCTACCATAAACAAAGACGCAGCTGATCATTCGCGATGCTGCGACAAGTGCCAGAAATTTGCCAGAATTCCTAGAGCATCTCCGCATCAACTTAAGTCAATGGTCAGCCCGTGGCCATTCACTACATGGGGAATCGACATCATTGGAACACTTTCGATCGCTACAGGTGGAGCTAAGCACGCAACTGTAGCCATAAATTATTTTACGAAATGGGCGGAAGCCGAACCTTTAACTACAATCATGATGAAAAGGGTAATCAATTTTGTGGTCAGAAACATAATCTATCGATTTGGGATACCTAAAACTATCATAAATGACAATGGAACCAAATTTGATAGCACAGAATTCAGGAACTTCGGCTAGAAATACAAAATTGATAAGAGACACACTGCGGTAGCTCACCTATAATCAAACGGACAAGTTGAAGCGATAAATAAAGTCATTAATTCCATTCTTAAAAAGCGATTGGAGCGAGTAAAAGCCATGTGGGTTGACGAATTACCACTAGCATTGTGGGCCTACCGGACGACCTGCAAGATAGCAATGGGTCACACCCCTTTTTCACTCTCCTTTGGATCAGAAGCGGTAATTCCGGTGGAGCTTAAAGTTCCCTCTCATAGGGTGACGTATTACGATCTGATGACAAACAAAGTGCTCCTCCTTGAATCCTTGGATATGGTCAAAGAGAAGAGAGATGAAGCAGACTTGCGTGCCTCGAGGCACCGACGTCAGATGGCACATGTAACGACCCAGATTTTTGAACAGTTTATCTTAAATATTTAGTATGGTTTTAAATATTGAATTTATAATATAGATGGTATTTTATTGGGTTATTGTTTAAATAATCGAAATACGATTTATTTTGATAATTATCGAAATACGAGAAGTTTGAAATAATTCAATTCGAAGATAAAACTGAACGATGATAATAGAAATTCATTGATAAAGAATTTATTTATTTTGAATTTAAAATGATTTAATATGGCTATTTTAAATATACGTTCGAATTAAATTGTATAATCTATTTCATTGAATTCAGAATAGTGAATAACGTTGGGAACATCAGTTGTTTTGCTGAAATTATGGTTCGGGGTTTTAAATTAAAAGACCACGATATAGTTTAGTTTTTAATTAAAGAAAAATCAAATCAAAATAAAGTAGTGTATGTACTTAAGCAAACATGGATTCCTCAGCCGACCTAACCATTTATTTGCGCAGACCTCATTTGTTTCCTCGAGCTGAAAAATGTGTCTTCCTTCTTTGATATCAAGGGACAAGATTTAATGGCTCTTCGTACGTATTGCTTCCTCCTTGCGCTTATAAAAAGGGCCGAAGCCTTCATTCCTTAATCTCACGAGACCAGCTCGACCCTCTTTCCTCTTCATTCCATTTTCTTTTTTTCCCAGTAAAAACTGATTCAATCAAAAAAAAAAAAAAGACATCGCGACTTGAAATCGCGATTGAAACTGGAAGCTCGACTCGAGCTGGAGGGTGCGCATGTATTCGAATGGGGGAAACAGTTGGGACGACAGGAGGATGCGAGTTGAGATTAGGCGATGACAGTTTTGTACTGATGCTGAGAGAAGAACGATCGATGATGGAGGTGCTTGGGAGGAAGGATTCTGGTGCGGTGCTCATTGGGAAGCTCGAACTGGTGCTTGTCGAGCTAGGGCACAAAGTTTGGTGTGCTAGGAGGTTCTCGCGATTTTCGATTGGGGGAAATCAATGCTGGAAACCACGATGAGATGGGAGCCCCGACAACTGATGATGGGTGCGATGTTGCTAATGTTCGCTATTAGATGAGATACAGGGATTTGTGATGATGGATTTAAGGTAATTTATTTTAGTTTAATTAGTAAATAATATAATTAGGATTTTTAATTTAGAAAAGAAAAAAAAATGGTCATTCATTTTATATAGGGATTAGCTTATAAGATTTGTCATTTATTTTATAGAGGAAATTGTTTATGTGAGAAAAACTAGTCGGTAAATATATAAAAGGATAGAATAGTTTGGTTGAGTATGGAAATTGGCATTTACCGCTAAGTTTGAAATATAAAAGCCGTAAGGAAATTATTGAGTAAATCATTGTATGAATCATATATTATATTGGTCAAGATAGAAGAAATTTAGTAACCATTAAAGGAAGAGGAAATATAAAGGAAAGTTATTTATTTATTTAAATAATTAATTTAAATGAATAAATGTTTAATCGGTAAATTTGGATAAAATCATCGCAGGTGTGAATTTATTCGAATACATAGCCGAGAAGAAATGGAAATATATGGGTTGTTCGGCAATTAAAAATCTGGTGAGTAAATCTCACTCACCTTTAGAATTATTTTTATTTCATTAAAAATAATTGTTTGTTGCTTGTGTGAATGTTTTCTGGTTGCTTTATATATATTAGTTATTTAGGCTATTATATATATATTGGGTTGATTGATTGGTTGGATTCCCGCAGTCTCATTAGCGGATGCCCGCAGTCTCATAGCGGATGATTACCCTATACGCCCCACGCTATGATTAGTGGATGACCTTCTATACCGCGATATTCTGCCACGAAGCAGAATGGGTATTATTTATGTGCTAACATCTGTGGATGCAGGGAAACAGGTTGGAGGAATCCAACTGGATTCCTCAAAAATATATTATCTGTTTGTTGTTTGCTGATTTCATATATTCATATATGATGTGTTAAAAACCAAATGATTGAAAATTTGGTGGTTTGATTGTTTTGAACATCACTGGGCCAATTAAAAGGATAATTGAGATTTTAAAAGGAAAAATTCTATTTTTAAATAGAATTTGAATTTTTAATAGGAATAAAATATAAACTTGTTTTTGGAAAAATAAAACAAGTAGTTCCTTTATAAACGAAGTTTATAAATAGTTCTTTTATAACGAAGTTATAAATGAAGTGAAAAGAATTATCATTTGATAATTCAGAAATAGAAATACAAGTGTGAAATTGGAATGGAAAATCTATCGTAAAAAGGAAAATAGAGATATTGATTTCAAAAAGGAATCGAAGTCGAGACTTGTTTAAAGAAATTGAATAAAGAGAATTCAATGAAGTTAACTATAGAGATTTGAAAATATGATTCAAAGGGAAATTTAAATATAGAATTTGAATTCAAATAGAAAAGGAAATGGAAATTTGAATTTAGAAGTCAAACAGAAAATCCAAAGTGGATTTGAATATAGAACTTTCAAATGGTGTTTGAATATAGAGAATTTGAAATAGAATTTCCAAATAGAATTTGAAATAGAATTTCAAGACAGAATTTTCAAAAGAGAATTTGAAATAGACTTTTGAAAATAGAATTTCAAAAATAGGATTGCAATGAAATTTGAATTCAAATATAATTGAAAGAGAATTTGACTATAGAAATTCAAAAGGAATTTAAATATGGGATTTGAATTCAAGGGAATTGAAATAGGATTTGAATTCAAAGGAATTCGAATAGGATTGGAATAAAGGAAATTCAAAATGGAATTTCAAATAAAAGAAATGTAATTTGAAATATTAAGAATTTCAAAGAAGAGGAAGTGGAATTTGAAACATTTAGAATTTCAAATAGAATTTAAAGGGAGTTTGAATATTTGAATTTCAAATAGAATTCAAATATGGAGTCTGAATGTAGCGGTTCAAATAGAATTTGAATAAATGAATTTGAATATAGAATTGCAAGGTAGAATTGTAATGAAATGTGAAATATCGAATTCAAGAGAATTGAATATGGATTTGAATTTAGAATTCAAAGAAGAATTGAATATAAACTTCAAATATAATCGAAATAGAATTTGAATATATAACTCAAATAGAATTGAATATGAAGTTCGAATAAAGATTTGAAATAGAAATTCAAGTACTGATTTTGAATATCAAAGAAATTGGGAGTTGAAAATAGAATTCAAAGAAATTGGAATTTGAATCAAGAAAATCAAATAAAGGAAATTGGAGTTTGAATATTAAAAATTCGAATAGAATCAAAATGGAGTTGAATTCATTTTAAACGAAGTTTAAAGTTTATATATATATAAATATAATTAAAACGAACTCGCCGCAGCGCTGCAGTTCGTAAATTGGCGATTCGAACTTCAATCGAGTATACAGAACGCAATTGAAGTCGGAATTCTTCGAAACAAGAAACGTCCGGACCGATTTGATAATAGTTTTCTAATGAAGAAGAAAAATCTGGATTTCGTCGTATAGATTTTGAGATATGTCAAAATCAAATTTTCAAAAAAACAGCGCCAAAATCGTTTTAAACCCATAACGGTTTATTTAATTTTATAAAAGGATTTTAAGCAAATAAAATTCGAATTTCTATTTAGAAAATTTCAGATTCTGAGATGTAATTATATGTTAACTCAAGTGAAGTAATGAATTTGATTTTTGAAACAGAAATCAGATTTTTGATTATTGAATAGAATTAACTAATTGGAATAGGAATTAGTAAATGAGATATTGAATTGATCTTGGGCCTTAAATAAGTAAACTCGATTTGAATATTTATATTCGAAATCGAAAGGGAAGCTAGAATTGGAAATTTGAAATTCAATTTGGATATAAGCTAATATTTTGTTTGAACATGTTATGTTCAACAAAGAAGTGAAATAGGCAAAAAGGACTAATTAAAGAATAATTGGGCAAAACTGAATTCAAACGATTCAAAAATTTAATTCAAACGAATGGATTGAGTTGAATTGAATTGAAAACAGGTGAACAGGTGTTAAAAAGATATGGGATGGAGTATATGAAGATTTTTATTTATGTGCCCGACAAAAAGGTACATGTTAAATTCCTATATGAGATTTTATGCGCCGTATCGGCAAGCCGCTTGGCTTTTCCTTTTTCTTTTTGATTGAGGAAGATACCGGGAAGCTATTTGAAATTTCCCGATGCTCCCGATACAGGGGAGGTTATGGCGAAATTTTCCGGAAATTTAAGGAGTTAGAATATTTTTAAGAGATTTTGATAATTAGAAATCATTGTATCGACGTATTGAATTCGATAGGTAAATAAATACAAAAAATCGAACATTTGTAAACAAAAAGGGAAATCTATAAATAAGAAATAGAAAGTAAACTTTATACATGTTTTAAAAATGAACAATTGGATTGTATAGTGTGTTTATTCGAGGTAAGGGTTTCGCCGTTTTGAAGTTGAGGATGTTTTCAGTTAAGGTCTGAGAGGTAATTTTACCCCAACTTGATTGATTTCATTTTTAATGGATAAATAGCAAGATCCAGTCTCGAAGAGAAGTGTTTGAAAAAGAGTTAGTTGAATAAAATATTTAGGGTTGTTGTAACGATGTTTTACACAACATTCGTTTTAAACCCAAGTGATAGAATTTTGGAAATATAACAAGTAAATATTTCCTGAGTATAATTAAGATAGTCGGGATAGAGATAAGTGATTGGAATCGTTTCCAATTGCAAATAGAGATTTTTTTTCAATATATAGAAAATAAAAGAAGTTAATATTTGGAAACGTTTTCCAAATGGCATAAGAGGCAAGAGAATTATTGAAAATATTTGATTAACAAATATTGATAGAAGAAATAGAGAAGTGGTTTAATTAATGAAATATTAATTAAAGAGCCCAGTGATTTGTTTGGTATGTTTGGATGAACACTTGTTTTTATTCGATAGTTAAATCACAGACTATCGAAGTTTTTGACCGTCGTTGTCAATATGGAGAGACCGGTTGGATTATTATCCGAAGAACCACTCCGTATCGGCATAAGCGTTGCGAACCAAGTATGCTGGATATATTGAAGACGGAGTGAAGTGCAAGGGCTTTTCTAGTAATAGAAATAGTGCCTTTGGTTTCGTTCAATCCCAGAACGAACGTATATGGACGAATGTCTGACGGAGTATTTCCAATGATCAAATGGGTTGGTCTGTATGAATGTATATGGTTGCAACGGATTTATCCCTTAGCATAATATCCAGAATATTTATGCAAACTCAACTAGTGATTAATGGATCTGACAATGTGGCATTCAAAGTGATTGTGCTATCAATGAATGGTAAGTATTCGTAGCCTCAGGCCTCAACAACCGGGAAAGGACAAAAATCGGGCAGGCAGCATGGCTATGTGGGTCGCACCCATTAGGGTGTATAATCACCTATCTAGAGAAATTCCTTTTGTTTCTAAATCTATCGATTCTGCCCATTCGGGAAACGGTGGTTTGAGTCCAACCGTTGGTGATATACATTCGATACACTCAAGCGAAATGAGTGGTCGGTCATGTGTGGGCCGGGTTGCAAGATGTTCTTGTTGAACCCAGGTGTATTCGCCTCTAGAGATGCACTGTCGGAAGGTGGTCCCATACCTTGTCATGTTGGAAATCCAATCTCCAATAAGCGCCATGCGGTTTTTGATTATATACTATATATGTGGAGCGTGAGATGCAAGCGTTCTGCTATTTGGTTATTTACTTGATGTAGACATTATTATAATATCACTGTATTTTCGTATCAAAGTGATTTGGGTTATAGTAAGGTAAAAACCGTCCATGTTTATGTGTGGGCTGGTCTTACTATTATCTTTTCTTTCGAAAAGGATTTTGAAAGTTAAACAAGTGGTTGGAGTTTACTCACACCAGTCCCATGACTGACCCAGAGTTTATTTTGTTTTGTTTTCCCTAAACTCTTGGGTGCCCAAATTTATACGGGCAGTCAAGTAGTCGGGATTTCACAGATTCAATTGGAGGAGCTGGAAGCAGGAGGCTTCACCGGTTAGCTATAGGCTATCATATATTCCGCTGTGGACCTTGTTTGTATCTGGAAACAGGTGTTTATAACTGTTCCAGAAATGACTGTTGTGCTCTGATAATGGTATGTATATAGAGTTACTGATTTGTATTTCAAAAGTTATGTTATGTAATATATTTTATTCGTTCCGCTGTGAGTTTGTGATCTTCGTTTTCCTTCTATTCTAATATTTCTTCCTTTCTATTTCTCATCCTCTAACTTCTTTCTAATAATGAGTCGTATTTCTGTGCAATTTGAGTTGGACGTGTGGTATTTTTAGTCAACTCAGATAGCACGGATTTGCGGGCCTTTACAGCACATTACTTTGACAGAAAGGTTCATCCTCGGGTCTTCGAACCTGGAGACTTAGTATAAAAGCATGTCTTCCCAGTCCCGGTTCATTTAGGTCCGAAGTGGGAAGGACCATATGCTATCCAGTGGAAGCTTGATACAAGAGCTTTCAAGTAACGACCGTGGATGGCGAAGAGATTCCCAGAGCACGGAATATCCAACACTTGTGACAGTATTTGACTTAGATTAGTATTGTTTTTTCTTTTGTTTTATGAACCATGTAAAAAGGCATGACTTGCCTAGAAAAGTTTGGTTAACATAAACAAAAGATTATAAAGTGGACGTAGGCTACGACTTGGTCAAACCACTATAAAATATCATGTGTGATTTACTTTTCCTGCTTAAGCCATTTTATATATTTTGTGATTACTATGATCTGAGTATGAGACACTAGAAATTTGAATAGAAACCAGAGCAAGACGGGAAGACGACAACCCAAACTCTAACTCTCATGAATCGAGAGAGAGTATAAAGGACGGGAAGACGACATCCCAAACTCTAACTATCATGAATCGAGAGAGAGTATAAAGGATGAGAAGATGACGTCCCCAAGGCGTGGAGGTGCACCGTGATAAGAAACCTCCTTGAATGCACTCTGGCCTGATAGTATGACAGGTGAGTATAAAGGTGCTAAGAATAAGCGCTAGTGAGAAATTACCCCAGTCCCACTGAAGGGCGGGGGGAATCTGTTGTCGAACCTAATCAATCTCGAACAAGTACTGGCTAGGCACTCTATTCAAGATTGATTGGGGGCATACACACCACATCCCCTGTCATTGATTGCTTAATTAAGCAGTGATTTCTACCCATTACATTTTGACATTTATACACTTGCAGGGATGCTCAACCATTACATGGATTGCTATTTACTACTTATGTTTTTAACACTTTGATCATTACTGAATTAAATTGAAATAAATGACAAACTTGCGAACATTTCACATAGTGGGAAACAAACCATTTCATTTACGTGAGTGCAGGTCTATACAAGAAGATCAAACAAAAGGATGCAAGGGCCGCACTCGCTACAACAACAACGGTCCAATGGAAAGTCAAAACAAAAGATGAGACCAAGCGTTATATGGACTTTGGGATAGACTTAGCTTTCTTGGCAGCCTTGTGTTTATCCCTTTCTTTCTTTTCAGCCTCGGAAAAGATATGCTTCAGCTTCTTTTTCCTGGAAACTGGAGTTATGGGATTGGTGGAAGATTTTTTAGTAAGCTCCTCGGTGATTGACCTGGTTGAGAGTTTGACAACTAGCTTCGACCCTGGAGGAACTACCGCGAGGGGTTTAAGACTTTCGGGATCTTTTTTCTCAACTTTGGCTTTTTAAAAGCATGTCTTGCTTAGCCTTCATATCAGCTAAAGTCATGTCATCGGCATCACTCGAACCTCCAGTCATGACAACATCATTATCCTCCCCATGTCCATCGTTGCCACCATCATCTTTCAAAGCATTTATCATATCCCCATCTTTGGGGGTTTCAGTGCTGGATGGATGGAAAGTATTATCGGTGACCTCTCCCTTCTTGCCCTTAACCTTCTCCCCAGGTTCAGAGCCAGTAGCCTCATCCTTTTTCTCCTGCGCTGTCTCAACAGACTTTGCTTTAATAACTTCTTTTGGTTGCTCATCACTCTTCTCAGCTGTCTTCGCACCTACAGGGCGAACAGTAATAGTTATTAGTTCAGGTGATAAAGGATGTTTTTCTATCCATTGCCCGATGATACGACGAATGGTTGAGATGGCCCTAACGAACTGAGGTGAAAAGGTGGAAATACCTTCAGACGATTTCTCAACACTGATGGCAGGAGTCTCTAAAGTATTTTCAGCAATAGGAGACAAGAAAGATGCTTCGGGAATTCCTATATTTTCTGGGTCATATCCTTCCGTTTTGGTAGCACCAGGGGCAGTAGAAGAGGAACCGGCGTCGATAGTATCTTTCACTTTGGCTTGACGCCTCTCCTCCTCCATAGCGAAAACAATACTATTACACCCTTCGGCTAACCATGTCGTTTCCTCACCTTTCAAATACTTCTCCGTGAGCTTATCCTCATCCATTGAATCCACCTTGAGCTCTTGTTTTTCCCATTCGATCATCTGGTCTTATACATATACCAAAGTGGTAGGGTAGTCATTGATTCATGCAATGTCTCGATGTCGGATCACCTGAGAAAAAAATCCCATCATGGTCTCAGCACTCCCATCCAACTCTTTTTTGTCTCCCGCATGCTAATCATTAATCTTCTCGACTTGTTGTAAGGCTACGTTTACATTTCCCTCAGCAAGGGTCCCTTGTCTTAGCATCTATCAATTTGGCCTCTAACTCTGTATTCTTCCTCGCCAAATCCGCTTTCTCCTATTTAAGACGAGTACAAGCCAACCTTACCGTGGTTCTTTTAGATTTAGCATCCTCAGCTTAGTTCTTTAAGTCTGTATGCTCTTGGCTATGGGAATCAAGTTGGGTGTGATAACGCTTTTGTAACTCTTCAAATTCCTTCTTGTAATTGTCCGCATCGCATTGTACAAGAGCAAGCTTGGCTTGAGCATCCTCGAAGTTTTCTCATAGTTTTCTATAGCTTTTTCGTTATATTCGGCAGCATCCTTCATGGTTTTTACATTGGCGATCAAGTCTTGAATAATCTTGGATAAAGTCTGCACGTACCTTTTCATCTCTTTATATTGAGTATCCGCTTCATCAACGTTGGCCTTAACCACTGTCGCCCAATCAGAGTCTAATGGCTTAAGAGCTGGAACAAAATGCATGTTCCCAAAGTGGTGATCAGGAAACTGTTTCTTTAGAATCTCTAATTTGGCCTTATTCTCATCGTCAAGTATGACCGACCTTGTGGTGGTAATGTCAATGTTGCGATGCCTAGATGACATGATGGATGTTCTGTCATTCTCAGACCCCTTGCTTGGTTCCCTTTGCCTCTCTTTTGGATTGGAACTTTCCTTGATGGCTTTTCCTGATGAGTTTTAACCTGGGAAGGAACTGTAGTTTTAGAAGTGCGTTTGTCCCCTTCATGATGAGTAGTGTGGCTTTTATGTTTTTCTAAGTCCGAACGACGAGGAGATTGAGAACGAGAAGATCGATGAGAATGAGGGGGTCGATTCCTCCTGTCATCTCTGTCTCGACTTTCATGCTGATCATGTCCTGCACCTGACTCCATCGGGGGCATACTCGAGCGAACGTCTCTCATGTAGTAGCGGTGACGAGCCATTTGTCCTACAAGGCGATATGAGTGAATGTTAGCATCAACATTAAAATAAAACACAAGTGCTGTGAAGTGTAGTGCTAGGGTGTTGTGTATATAGTAAGTGACAACCCCCCTAATAGACCAGAGCCAGGGCCAGTGTGCACGGTTTCCCCGGCTTTCACGGGGGCACCTTCTTTTTCGGAGGTGAAAGTAAGGGGATCTGTCCTAAAATCTTTTGAAGTATAAATGGCCTCGAGTTGGGAAGTTTCCCCAAACCTCGGTATATAGAATCATCCACCAGAATCATCTCCTCGAGGAGTGATTAATGGTAGCTCTGTAGGAGAAATCGATTTTTCAGGGGTAGCCGCATCTTTGAGAGTGATGTATTTGTCTTTGTCCTTGTCACCTATGTTTGCTAATTTATCGTCTTAAGTTGAGGTGGGAGGACTTTTTTGAGGTATCATTGATCTCTTGAACTCTCTCCCTTCTCAGGTAAGATTTCAGTTGGCCCCTCGACTGGGGGTATATATACATAGGGACCTTCTCCGTGGCCTATGCTACGAGTGATAGCAACTAAGCAATAGCGGTGAAGGTATTCATTTACTACACAGTCTCTAATGGTCAAGAATTTCTGGTCACCATTAAGCAGCCAGTTCAGACGATCGAAGTACACTTGATGCGTTTCTTGTTTCGGGTTAGGGACTGCAAGTGAAAATAAATGGCAGTCAATACATTTATAGCAATGATTGAAATTAGAAATTGAAGAGTGATATATTTAATTGATTTAAGCCATCTCTTGGCACATCCTGGTTGTTGTTTGAATAGAACCATTCGAGTCTTGGATCACCGACTTTGCTGCTAAACGGCACGCTAATGATTTTCCTTTTTGGCATTGACTCAAAACATACAAAATACGGGGTGTCCTGTATCCGATGCTTGAAATTGTAGAAGAAATGAACATCCTCGAAGGTAAGCTCTATACCCAGAATTTCCCTATAAGCTATGTACAAGGTATATAGGTAGGCATAGGAATTGGGTTGGAGCTGCATTGGAGCGATTCGCATTTGTCTCAGAAAATCGACGACAAATGGTGAGAATGAAGGTATCGCCCCCAACGAGGCACATTAGTCTACTGATCGCCATGTACCCTTCGGAAGGACTATGGGGATAATCCATTCCAGTGGGTAGTTTGGTGTCTTTTCGGATAATTCCATGCTTCAAACATATACTCGCAAGTTTGCCGTTGTCAACTATTGATGTGAGAGAATCACCGTTTTTTTTTCAAAACAATGACATTCTCCAATTCATCGGGAGCGCTATTATCTCCAACTCCAAAAGAAAGCAGCGCGAGAAGTAATAGTATGTTTGTTAAGTCAAATTAATTCGATCTAGAGGGCTCTATCCTAACTGTCCACAATTTTGCTAGCTGTACTAGATCTTGATTAAGTTGGTTTGGATATGTTTATGTTTCATGCTGAGTGTTGATGGATCGGTTTGGAAGTTTATGACTTAAACGGATCAGTTCAGAAGTCTAGCTGATGCATCGAGGCCAATTCAAAGGCAAATGTACTGCCGCATATCGGGTCGGTTTGAAGGTCATTAAGGCTTAAATGTCGGATCGGTTCGGAGGTTCTTGGAAAAAGGAAGCAGTATGGATTAGAAGCTCTGAAGTAGTTGGGCCTGTTTGGATATAGTGAAGGCAATAAGATGGTTCGGGAGGCTACAGCCCGATCTGAACTGACATACCACGCTTCGTCTTAATCACTCTAAGATTTGGCTCGCCTTCTCCTTGTCCATTCAACCGATACCTCCTTTCAGCCCACCATCTACTTCACCTTTACGTCTTCAAACAAAGGTTCCTCTACACCATTTCCCTCCTTCCCAGCTCCAAGACATACGACTGAACCTACACTCGAAATATGGGGCCTAAACATTCAACTACACCACTTCGAGGTAACAACACCATCACCAGCGACGGCGGAGATGAATCGAAGAGGCCCAGCATCACCATCGACGTCAAATCTGGCAAAGATGAACGAATTAGCATGGATTTCAAGCGCTACATGATTATAAACTAAGCGAGACAAAGAATAAAATCCCACATATGAATTCAATTTGGGAAATTGGAAGAATTTCTGAGAATTGAAGAATTAGGGTTTTTTCGGTGGAGAGGAAATGGAGATGCCGCCGTGAAAATAAAAGAAGAAAGGGAGTGTTTGTGAATTTATATGCCGATGCGAGGGCTCTTCATGTTCCATTGGACTAGACGGTCCAATCGACCCGAATAGAAGGCAGCGCCCAAGCCCTTTTTCTTTCTTTCTTGGCCCAATGACGAACCAGTGTATTCGATGCGAAAGTGGATCAGGTCAAACCAATTCGGTCTGAAACATGATCAGTACAATGATTGCAACAACGTATAATGAACGAGAAATGAGGAAATTGAAAAGAAAATATCAAGGCACATGTGTGTATGAATATCAAAGAAATTACCTAGAAAATTATTCAAGCTTTGAATGGAATCCCGGGGTTGTTGGAAACGACAAGGGTAAGTCCTACACTCTGTGGCGTATTTATAGACTCTATCAATATCAAAAGACTCTACTTCGTGAAATGTCGTGACTTTATGAACAAACATACATAGCTACCGAGTGACACCAGTCCAGAAACAAGTTTGTTGAATACTTTGAAGCACGCCTTATCTTCAATAAATGCGCACTTCGAGGGAGAAAAATGTTAGCCTACTTTGTGATTAGGCTACAGAAAGCTAAATGAGTAATTCCTGAATATGTTAGAAGATGAAAATCATGAGAGGCAGCCTTCCGAATCGGTTCGGAGTCCATCAATGCGAACCCCACCCTTTACTACATGAAAGTTGGAAGAGCTGCTGCATGCAATCTAGGCGGATCGGTTCGGAGTGATAAGACCAGATCTGAACCCCTCCTACATAGTTGATCTGAACCAAAACTCAAACTGCAGCAAACGTCCCACGTTCCTAAGACTTTGGAGCGGTTTCATACCACTAACCCACATTTTCAATGCGCTGACACATCCTAAAGCAAGTAGATCCGAGTGTCACGAGATGGGGGTCACGTGGCACTCGAACCGGCTAGGTTTACAGCCTATAAATACCTCAAAATACCTCGTTTGAAGGATTTTTGGAGGGCACAATCTTCACTCCAACTCTCATAACCCCCGAATCCCATTGCTTCATTCGAATCATCATAAACATTTGGAGCACATTTTATCAAACATTGAGTGAAAATACTGATTGTAAAAGTGAGATTGAGTGATAATCAGTGTTGTACTTGTATTCGAATCATCAATCAACAAAATATAAAGTGGACGTAGCTCTTTAATGCCGAACCGCTGTAAATCTGGTGTTTTTACTGTTTTTCTATCTATTTTATTCAAAATTATGGTTTGTTTGGGCATTAGAACCATTTTTTGGTCTAACACATACGAACTAGACTCTGTTACTTTGATAATCTTGAGTTCTTGATATCTTGATACTCATGAGTCTTGATTCTCCTTTAAAATCTTGAATTTCTTAACTATACAGTCTTCAATATTTTTAACCTGCATATAAATCCTACATATACATTCATATATATATATATATATTCTAGATAAAAGTGTTAGTATATATTTTATAATCAATAATGATAGTGACTGAAACAAGGATGTTTTCATCAAAACATCATCGACATTTCATTCTCCAACAATCTCCCCTTTTTTGATGATGATGACGATGACAACCTTGGTTTATAAAATATTCATACTTGATATTACCTATCAGTCCGATTCTTCGATTACTCCCCCTTTCACCATGAATTCCTTCTAACTCCCGCTTAAACTATACCTATTTTATAATGTGTAAATTTGTCTCCCATCCCTAAAAAGTGTCAAAATTAGGCTCACATCTCTACCTTAAATTTTTATAAATTAGTCCCTATTTTTTGTAAATTCATCAAAAAAATTTATGAAAATTCATAGTTAAATACAACAACCAATCGTCATCAAATTCAGACATTAAAACCACTAAAAACAACCCAAAAACTAAAAACCAGAAAACAATGAATTACCGGTATTATGCATCAAACGATGCATTTATTTGCAATAATTGCATCCATTTCTGCATACGTAACATCCTGCATTTTTAGAACCAATTTAAAATTTTAATTTAAGCTATTTAAAGGAATTTGTGAATATAAATTGGTTATTTTTGCTAAATAAAATTTGAGAATAATTTTGATATTAGTTTTAATATTTTATTTGACTTCAAACAAACTCAGTAAAATTATTAAATTGATTTATAAGCTTTGTTTTGAAAATTTTAAAAATTCGATTTTTCAAATCATCGCATAGCCCTTAAAGAGCGAAATTTGCTAAGAAGCTCAGAATTCGACGAGATAAATTTTTTTGGATTCATAATGACAAATCATTGTTGAGTTCCAAATTTCACGTTGAATGGAGTCAGTATGTGGTCGTGAGAGGCAAAACCATTTGTTTAAAAATAGGCGATCATTTTGCAAAGGAACATTGTTGAGACGATCTCGAGTTCGATTCCATTTTTTTCTGGATTCGTATCGTCAAATAATGGTTAAATCCAAAAGGGCATAATTTTTGGAGTTTGCGTTTGGGAGTACAAGAAGAAAAGGTACACTAGAATCACATTTTTGAAGCTAATTTGAGCAATTTTACAAAAGAACATTATTGAGATGACCTCGGAATTCGAAGGAACTTTTTTTTATTGAATTCTTAGCGTCGAATAATGGTAAGATTCTAAATTTCATGAGTTTTAAAATCAGTTTGTGAACGGGCGTGATTTTTAAAGTGAGAAACAGACAATATTTTGGCTTTAAAAATTCACTGTTTGTGCATATGGACTCGGAATTCGACGAAACCAGTTTCGTTGGGTCTGTAATGTCAGAGAGTAGTTGCATCTCAATTTTCAGTGAAAACGAGATCCATAGGTGGTCATACGGATTTTTAAACAATGAAAATAGGCATAATTTGAGTATAAAAAAAGAATAAATTTAATATAAAAATAATTTGCACCTACTATATAACATCCTAAATACTTCTAAAACCTAATCCTAATCATTCATTCACCATAGCCCCTTTTCTCTACATTTCCTAAACCTAAATGCAACTTCTAAAATCCATAACAAATCAAAGAAAATTCTACAAATTTCAAAGCTTAGATCTTTGAACTCGTATGAGTGTAAGCTTCCACATATATCAATTTGGTTGAGTTTGGTGAAGATTTTGTACGCTCAAAAATTTACAGCATGCGTTTTTTGGATGTATGTGAGCTTGGGTTGGATGGTTCTTCACATAGAAGCGACGATGCATGAATACGAGTTTGTTTTGGTGTTTTGAAGGTAGAAAAGCACGTTGTGGCCAAATTTGACGCGATTCGGCGATAAAAAGTGTCGGGACCTAGAGCATATGTTTGTGGGATGGAAATAAACGCATTTTTGGAAGAAAGCTTGTGCTTAAGATCCATGGTGTTGAGATTGTAGAGGAGAAGAAGAGAAGGAGAACGGTGTTTACGGTTTGTGATTTCATGGAGAAACGAAGGAGAAAGAGGTGAAGGAAGATTGCATGAAGAGGGACATGGGGCTGCTGTGTACACGTTAGTTTTGGGTAGGAAGAAAGATATCAGAGGATGTAATTAGTGAGGATTAAGGTAATTAATTAATTAATTAATTATGTTAATTACAAATATGTACATGAAAATTGAAAAAAGCATAACTTTTTCATACGAACTCGGAATTCAGCGAAACAAGATGCGTTGGATGATGAGAGCTTCGCTATAAAACTAATTTGGAGTAATTTGGATGTCGTATGTGGACTGCGTTGCTGGAAAGGTCACATTCCTTTATAGAAAAAAATGACAAAGTGGAAACCTATGGTGAGAACTCCTTCTCACTCAAAATTATTTTATCATTTTACTATATTCATGTATAAAAAATATATAAAATTTTCAGTGTAGATTTCTATCAGTTTTAATCACTATAAATTGTATACGGTGCCTGTTAGTTCACCTCTCTCATCCACAAACCATAGACGATTTAATTGGCTGTATTGTGTGTTGATTTGACTGTTGAAATGTTTAACATATTAAAAATAATGTTAATATTAATGTGGTAGTTGAAATTAAACTATAAATATCCCTATTATAATTTAAACAGTAAACTTGGTTAAGTAGAAAAATAATTCAAACCGAATTAGAATTGGTTAAATTTATTAACCAATGATTTATTTAAACAGACTATTGTTGTTTGAAAACCCCGCACATGTATTGAGATGATATTTGACATACACTAATCCCAATATTTAATTATATGTCAATGGATGGGTTGACAGGCTGTGATGAGTGTTATTTATTTATTTTAATGCTCACACAGTTGTTAATATCACTCTGGATGTGAATGGACTGTTTAATGATTATTTGACATTATTGTTGAATACATGCGATGTATGAAATCCATATAACTGAAATTATATGGTAATTGATTGAGTCGCATTCCGATTTAGAAATAAAAAGTATTTTAAAATAAAGAGTATTTAAAAATAAAGAATATATATATTAAAATAATGAATATTCCATATAAAATACTCATGTGTCGCATAAAATGTTTGAACAATAAAAATATCATTTTTATTGAATGTATAAACCATATATAATATTCATGTGTCGTATAAAATGTTTGAACAATAAAAATATCATTTTTATTGAATGTATAAACCATATATAATATTCATGTTTCACATAAAATGTTTGAATAATAAAAATATCATTTTTATTGAATGTATAAACCATATAAAATATTCATGTGTCGCATAAAATTTTTGAACAATAAAAATATCATTTTTATTGAATGTATAAACCATATATAATATTCATGTGTAGCATAAAATGTTTGAACAATAAAAATAATTTTGTTGAATGTATAAACCATATATGATATTCATGTGTCGCATAAAATGTTTGAACAATAAAAATATCATTTTTATTGAATGTATAAACCATATAAAATATTCATGTGTCGCATAAAATGTTTGAAAAATAAAAATATCATTTTTTATTGAATAAAAATATCATTTTTACTGAATAAAAATATCATTTTTATTGAATGTATAAACCATATAAAATATTCATGTGTCGCGTAAAATGTTTGAACAATAAAAATATCATTTTTATTGAATGTATAAACCATATAAAATATTCATGTGTCGCATAAAATATTTGAACAATAAAAATATCATTAATATTGCATGTATAAACCATATAAAATATTCATGTGTCGAATAAAATGTTTGAACAATAAAAATTATCATTTTTATTGAATGTATATACCAAATAAAATATTCATGTGTCGCATAAAATGTTTGATAAAAATATCATTTTTATTGAATGTATAAATCATATAAAATATTCATGTGCTGCATAAAATGTTTGAACAATAAGAATATCATTTTTATTGAATGTATAAACTATATAAAATATTCATGTGTTGAATAAAATGTTTGAACAATAAAAATAGTTATATAGTTAGATGCCCTTTTAACCTGAATGGGTTTATTGATCGATTTTATTCATTTTATAATGAATTTCGAAAAGAAGTGATTTCAAAATTTGATATAATCAAAATTTCCAACGTATGATTTGAAGCGAAATTGGATTTTTAGTTTGTCATGAATGGTGTCTTAAATAACACAGTTCTTAAACCCAATTGAGAAAAGAATAAATCTTTGAATTATGATTTAGTGAAGTTTTCCAATTAATTAATATTTAATTGGAATTAAATGAAATAAATTGGATTTTGGGTTTGTTGTGAATGGTGTCTTAAATAACACTGTTCTTAAACCAAGTTGAGAAAAGGATAAACCTTTTAGCTAAGATTTAGAGAAATTTACCAATTAATTAATATTTAATTGGAACTGAAATGAAAGCCGATTGTGGGTTTATCGTGAACTGTGTTCTAAACGACATTTGTTCTTTTACCCAATTAATAGTGAAAATATAATTTGGAATTCATAAAACTTTTATTAAGATTTAAATGGAAATTTTCCAAAGTAAAGTTTTCCAATTTAATATATTAAATTGGAATTGATTTGAAATCGATTTGGTGATAATCGAGATGAGCTTTTGTGGATGAAGACCGCTACTATTTATGGAATTTAAAAGGCCTTACCACTATTCCATTTATATTATTGGTCTGATACGGGAATTTATGTCGATTATATACTATTATGATTTCCGTGTAGATTCCATTTTGATGGAAGATAATTTTGGGTTTGTCGTGAACAATGTTTTAAATAACATTTGTTCTTTAACCTCGTTAAAGACATGATTTATTTCCTAAACTTGAATACTCATCTAATAATGATTTTTGAGATTAAAACTGAACTAGAGGTTTAACGAATCTTTAATTAGATTAGAATGAGATAACTAAATTAATCGAATTCTTGAAATGATCGAGAATGGAGTACCACCAGTTTTACTCCAGGAGATAGTTAAATCTTTAATTAGATTTGAACATAAAAAGGGTAATTAATTTTACTCAGAGCACAGTGGGTGTTAGATATGGATTGCTACCAGTTTTGGCTCCATGGGATGAATAGGTTGGGATTAGGATAATAAATAATAAATGATTACTTCGGTAAGATTCGCTAATCCCGACTAGTTAATAAACCTTAATTTGGTTTAGAATTGTGAAAAGATAAAATGAAATATTTGAAATAATATCTAAAGGAAGATTAAAGAATAAATTTAAAAGGAATTATCTTTGATAAAATTAATGGGAACATTTCCCTTATAATGTGAATATTTTATTAAAAGAATATTCTGAATTGGAATGAGGCGTATGATGTGTTTTTATAGCACTTGATTATTGATTATAAAATAAGCGAGTTATCCAAAAAGACCAGCTTTAACCCATTTTGAATAATTAATACAACGACCAAAAGTCGAAGATGAAGACAGTGGTTGAAGACCAGAGTTCTTCACATCATTTGGGTGATTACTGATGTCTTGATTGGGCTGTACACCCAAGACACGGTAATAAGCAGTGATCGTTCAGACGTACTTGGAGATCGACGGATATGTAAGGACCTCTCTCCTGTATTGGACATGTGGGATGAGGAATAAGGTGCCTCCGGTTTTGTTCAAACCCAGAACGAACTTGTAAATGGATGTGTGTCTAACATTGGATTTCATTCTGTATTGATTGATTTCTATTAAATATATATCTGTTTGGTGGCGGAGAATTTATTCTCTTGCTTAACACCCTTCTCTGAGACGTACGAGCTTAGAGGTTATATATCAGTAGATATCAGTCGTATGGCGTGAATTGTCAGTGTGACATGCTAAGATGCAAACGATCAAGTCTTTTTGTTGAAAAGCAGAGTCTTGTGGTTGAGATAAAAGCACAGCTTTAATTAGCATAGCTTTGTGTATGGCGTTACTTTGTGAGCCTCACACCTCGGTATGAACCAAAAACGGGAGAAGGACCCCAAGGAGGAAATGCGTTTCTTTCTAGCTAGAAGTGGTGTCATGGTATGGAGCCCAGACATTTTTACTTATGTGGATGATGGAAAGTGAGGTACCTCGGATTTGAGTCCCTAGTGGCTCTTGATTTACGCCCCATAGGGCAGGGAAATGTATTGTTCAGGAATAACTAATCCACTAACGTAAGTGTGGACCGACCCTGGCATTCCTAGGTGCAGTTGTGGTTGTATCCTGACACATGGGCTAGATTGTCTCAAATTCGGTAAGGACGATCCCTTGCCTTGGTTCACGATGGAAATCCAACTTCCAATACGACATTATGCGGTTTTGATTGTAGAACTGGTATGGCGACATGATATGTGGTATCCATGCCGTCTATGATTGATAAATTTATTTTTGAAGTTGTTTTTGATACTATACACTTATAGTAATATAAAAATAATTTGTTTTAAACGTACCAAGCATGTTTGGCTATTATAAGGGAAAACTCTATCCTCCGGCTTGCATTGCATTGTGTGACGGGACCCGAGTCTTATATAGCTTCATTTTTCAAAAAGCATTGCGTTGTTTTATTTTAAACTGAGGTTCATATAGAGTAAACTCGTTCCATGTTATATGGCGTGGTCCCATGTTTTCCCCCAATTTTTAAAGTAAAAAGGTTGATAATTGTTTTAGTTCTCACACCAGTCCCATGACTGAGTCAGAGTTTATTGTTTCTACCTAAACTCTGGATGTCCATATTTTCCACACGGGCAGCTAGTAGTTTTGGGTTGCGCAAATATTTCTTTTCACAGGATCCTCGATTATAGCTGGAGCTATATTCAGAAAGCTTTGTATTCGTGTATCTCTTTAGTTGTGCTAGTGATGTACTTTCCGCTATGCATTGTATTATATTTTCCACTGCTTTGAAATTTATTAAATCTCTGATATTGTATTTCCAATGTGTAATATTTATTCATACTCTGGAATATTCTTGTACTCTAATGAAAATTGTTGTAATAGCAATGAAATGTTCTATTGTTTGTGTTATGGTGCATTGTGTTCTCAACTTAATCCGGGCTTTTCCGAAAGGGGAAGTTTGGGTCATTTCATTTTGGTATCAGAGCTTTGGTTTTACAAAGCTCGAGAACAAGACACATTAGAGCTAAACGAAAGAATTCATCAGAAATTGGATTAGTAACATCCAATAAGAATGACTCATTAGAGATAGGATCAGTAGTATCCTAGAACGAGTGTGAAGAGTGTTCTTTTTAAAATAAAAATGAAAACAAACTTTTTTTTGAAAATTTAAACCTTATTAAACGTATTTGAGTATTTTATTTATATTGAATTTGGACAATCAAGTATATAAAATTTTTGCATATACGTCTGATCCCTGTGTATACGAAGTGTCAAATATACTGAATAGATATAGAATCACACTCTAGTCGCCCAGAGATAATCCTGATGATAGCTCGAGCATCATCAGAATTTATGTTCGTGTTTCGAAAATGAGATATCTATATATTTCCAATTGACTGGTGTGAGAACCAAAACTTAGTTAGAGTTTATTGCTGCGATTTGCACTAAAAAAATATGATTTTTGACTATATGTAAAAGATATATGTTTGAAAAGTTAATCGACTAATTGTTTGCTAGTTGTGATGTTTGATTTTTAGTTCAACTAACAAAATTATTGGACTAATAATTAATTTAACCAATAAGATTATGAAAAGTAAAATTTAGCCAAATCGAATCGAATACTGAACCGAATTGAAAATTGATTTGAATTGCATATATGTACATATATATATGTGAACAGGTCATAGCATGGAAGCTAAAAAGAGGAATAAAATTGTATGCTCGACAAATAGGTACATATTTACTGTATTTCTTGGGTTTGATGATTTTATGAGCCGATCGGCTAGCCGCTTGGCTTTTTCTTTCTCTTTTGGATTAATGGAGGCCCTGTGAGGCAAGTTGCGGTTTTAAATATCAACCCGTACAAAGGAGGTTATGGCGAAATTTTTCAAAAATTTAGTGTGTTAGCCAAATTTTGGAGAAATTAAAAAATTCTTAGAAATTGAAAAGTTGAAGAATGAAAGCCAAAATGAAAGTTGGTTGGTTAGTTAAACAACTTTCAGCTCCGTTCCTTTTCGAGGACGAAAAGAGTTTAAGTGGGGGAGATTGTAACAACCCGCATTTTCAGAACCAATTTAAAATTTTAATTTAAGCTATTTTAAGGAATATGTGAATATAAATTGGTTATTTTTGCTAAATAAAATTTGTGAATAATTTTGAAATTATTTTTTATATTTTATTTGAATTAAAACAAACTCAGTAAAATTATTAGATTGATTTATAAGCTTTGTTTAGAAAATTTTACAAATTCAAATTTTAAAATCATCACATAGCCCTTAAAAAGTGAAATTTTGCTAAGAAGCTCAGAATTCAATGAGATAAATTTTTTTGGACTCAAATGAAAAATCATTGTTGAGCTCCAAAATGCGCGTCGAACGGAGTCAGTATGTGGCCGTGAGAGGCAAAACCATTTGTTCAAAAATAGGCGTTCAGTTTACAAAGAAACATTATTGAAACGATCTCAGAATTCGATTCAACTTTTTATTTTTGGATTCGTATCGTCAAATAATGGTTAAATCCAAAAAGGCATAATTTTTGGAGTTCGCATTTGGGCATACAAGAAGAAAAGGTACACTAAAATCGCATTTTTGAAGCTAATTTGAGCAGTTTTACAAAGGAACATTATTGAGGTGACCTCAGAATTCGACAAAACTTTTTTTATTGAATCCGTAGCGTCGAATAATGGCAAGATTCCAAATTTCATGATTTTTAAAATTAGTATGTGACGGGCGTGATGTTTAAAGTGAGAAACAGACAATATTTTGGCTTTAAAAATTCACTGTTTGTGCATACAGACTCGGAATTCGATGAAACCTGTTTTGTTGGATCTATAATGTCAAAGAGTAGCTGCATGTCAATTTTCAGCGAAAACGGGATCCTAGGTGGTCATACGGATTTTTAAACAATGAAAATAGGCATAATTTGAGTATACAAAAAAAAGAATAAAGTTAATATAAAAATAATTTGCACTTACTATATAACATCCTAAACACTTCTAAAACCTAATCCTAATCATTCATTCACCATAGCCCCTTTTCTCCACATTTCCTAAACCTAAATGCAACTTCTAAAATCCATAACAAATCAAAGAAAATTCTACAAATTGCAAAGCTTAGATCTTTGAACTCATATGAGTGTAAACTTCCACATATATCAATTTGGTTGAGTTTTCTAAGTGTTAATCATAAAGAGAAGAAGTGAGATTCTTAGATCATGTTTTTTTTAGACTGGGAATTACAACGGATCCTGTGAAGTCGGAAGCAATCCAAGAATGGATCCAATCCAAAAATGCTATGGAGGTGAGGAGTTTCGTACGATTGGTGGGATATTATAAGCGCTTCAAAAGGGCTTCTTATATTTATAGCAGCACAATTGACAAACTTGACCGAGAAGAATTATACTTTTGTATGGGATGTGAAATGTTAGCATGAAATTCGTGGTCCTGAGGGAGAGGTTGACGAATACACCAGTGTTGATCATTCCAAGTGAAGTGAAGAGTTGGAAGTGTATGATAACACTATGTACTGATTCAAAGTGGTATTGATGCATAATGGAAAAGTTGCTTCCTATGCTAGTTGATAGCTAAAGCCAAATAATAAATTATAACTTATAACTTGGAATTGATAACAGTATTTTTTTTGTTGATTTAGATGCTCTATCTGTTAAGAGAAAGGTTTAAGCTACTTATGGACCAAGATCTCAACCTTTAGCAGTAGTGGTGGTCAATTTTGTTAATCTTTTATGATGTTAGTATGTCTTACACTCCACAAAAAGGGAATGCAGTTGCAAATGCATTACCTAGGAGAACTACTAGTTTAGCAATGATGTTATTGGAATGGGAGCAACTAGAGTGTATTGCAGGATTAGATAATGTAACAACCCGTATTTTTGAATAACATGTTATAACATAAATCAAGGCAGAATTATACTGTAAAATCTGAATCAAGGGAAACGGGCTATGCCATTGCGTTCGTCTCGAAAAAATACATGAAATAGAGTCCGAGTTTTCGAAAATCGGAGTCCGTATGACCAAGATATGGCCTCGCGAAGTTTCACGAAAAATTCAAATTCAAAACAGATTCAAATTTCAGAAAATCAGAAGTGGCGGGGAAAATTCCCGCCAAACCCAGGGGGGTCGACCTGGGGAGTCAACCTCCCCCCCCAGGTCGACTGGGGAGTCGACCCCAGGGTCGACCTGGGGGTCGACCTGCCTGGTCGGACCCAGGCAACCTGGTGCACCATTTTGGCTGTTTTGACCTGTTTTGTTGGCTAGTGACGGGATTTGATGGCTCTGATTGAATCTAGGGTTAATCCTATGGCTAATACTATCCTAATCTTCTATAAAAAGACCCCTAAACCTAGCCTAAATCACCATTATTCAATCCTACAACTAAACTATGTCAAATTGGTTCCTCTCATGGCCTCCACTCTCATGCTAAAATTCCTAAGTTTATTTCTATGAGAGATTGTGAGTTCATACAAGTGTTTTCAAGCTTGTATGAGTGTTCTTAGCTTGCATTCAAGTCAAGTTGCAACATTTCTATTTCAAAGCAAGGGTTTTTATTAATTTGGCTCAAGGGTTTTTCATTGGAGCATTCATATTTGGGTCTTTTTGGTGATTGTATAAGGGCTTCATCTCAATCTTTATAATAAAAATTCATTTGTGTCTTCATAGCATTGTAAGCCCTTTTCTACTTTCTTTTTATTGAACTCTAAAGTTAAATGAATGATGCAAGTTTGGGGTTGATCATTATGATATGCAAGTTTGATATGCAAGTTTGGTTGATCATTATGATATGCAAGTTTGGTTGATCATTATGCTATGCAAGTTGGTTTAATCATTATGTATGACACATGTTGCTATGTTATGCAAATTTGGGTTGATCATTATACACATGATATCATGTTATGCAAGTTAAACTTGATGTTGTGAGCATAAAGCTCCAAGCTTTATATTAAAGGTTGCATTTTGGCAACATGAAAGTTATCATATCCCTTATGATAACTTGCATGTGAGGCTAAATGCGAACTTCTAGCAACTTCTACATGTCATTTATCACCATGTATCACTCATATGCTAAGTTTGGTTTTATGCATGCTTTTGAAGCCTAATGATGCAATATGCAAGTATATGAACATATGTACATTTCATATGCCACCATGATAAACTTGTGGCTTCAACACCTTTTTGTCATGATTACGCCAAGTTCCCTATTTTATCCTTTATGCGTTGTTGCGACTATGTAAACGATGGGATTACGTTGGGGTTGGGTAACATTATGACATAAACATGGTTTTTATAACATAACGTGATATGTTAACTTGTAATTATGTTTTGGAAACATAATGGACATGACACTTAGAAAATATGAGTGTGGCTAACTCGAGGTTGGGTTGAGTTTGTAGCATAAATCTACCCGGACGCGCCCTGCTTAACTAGTGGCTACAAACAATAGGACCCAATGTGAGAAGTTGGTCATGTTGTGCTCGAACCCGAGGTTAGACCAAGTTGTGGTGTAAAGCTACCCGGACCCGCCCGGCTTAACTAGTAACCACAACAAAGTCTAATGGGAGAGGTTAAAGCATATTAAGTTAATTAATTAATGCCTCCTGATTAGGGTTAAGTCATGGTCCACTTAATACTTAATCAATTTGGGCTTGATGGGTTAATCGGGGTTAAGTCATGAATCTTGGGTACACTTAACCAATTTAATCCACGTTTGGATCGGGTTAACCACATTTAACCCGTTAAGGAAACCTTAGTTGCGTGGTCCTTTTCAGCAGTAACCCTCTTTGTAGTATCAAAAGACCCTAGGACTAGGCTAGGGTGGGGCACGATTACTGGGCTGACATGTAAGCGACCAAAACGACGGCTGTGTAGGTACGCCGGTGTAGGTCCAGGCGGACTATGGTCGTGCACATAGTCCGGAGTTGGAGAATCAGGCACGGGTACCAGTAGATCTAGACTGTGCATACTTGAATTTGTGTCTGAGGTTGACACCCTAGGACTTGATACACCCTAGGGTGTACCTAGCGCAGTTTAACTACATTTCATGTTTGGGCCGTATGACACTGACACTTGACGAGTTAGGCTTATAGGGAGCCGATCAACTAGACCGTGTAGTTGGACCTTGATTTAGGTCATCTCATGATATTGGGCCAAGCTTGGGCCAAGGGATCAATTCTGGTTTTTACTTGACATGTTAGAATGCTAGTACACCCGTGGTGCAAAACTTAACCTTGATTATGCGATGACACCTTTATCTATCTTGTTAGTTAATCACCATGCCAGTATGTTGTTATCCTTATGTTCATCTCAGCTTCTCATGCCAGTTAACTTTACTAGTTCATGGACAGATAGTAGTTAGGGCTTACCAGTCTTTTTGACTGACCTGTTTTCTTTCGCCACTTTTCTTCCGTTCCCCCTCCCCTCAGGTTCTCAGGGTGGGAACATTGGAGCTTAGCTTGGATCTTTACAGCTTGCTTACTGGATTTGCTCATGTACGGTTTTGGACATTGAGCTAGCTATGGTTTATCACTTCACTTTAGGGATAGTACTTTATGTATTTCAGTTTTTCAGTTTATGCTTTTCTCTAGACTTTGTTTGTTGGAAAATAATGACTAAGTACATTGTTGTAACTTAACTATGGTTTTGGAAATGCAAGTTTTATCCGCTGCTTTACTACTCTGTTTTACTTATATGTTCTGTCTTGTGATATCTGCATGCATGTTCACCTTGTTTAACGCCCCTCCAATGCTAGTGTGCTTGCAAGAGTTACCCTGGTGGAGGTGGGGTGTTACATTTGGTATCAGAGCGAGGTTTACAAGATATGAGCAAAAGTGTTTTTGAAACTTACCATTTGAAAAACTATTTTCAAGACCAATTAAGTATTTTCCAAGAAAAGTCTAGTTATTTTAAAAAGGCTATTCCCCAAAAGCCATAGAACTATCCTTCGTTTCTTCATTCTGAATCTATCTTTTTCCTTTTTCAGTATGGCCGATCTTAACCTTCTCGAGGGAGTGACCACTCCCGGATGGTTCCGGAGGTACTTGGAAGCTAGGGCCAACGATGTAGGCCCAGCAAATACCCCCAATATAACTGAGGTTCCTCCTCCTCCTCCTCCTCAGAATCCGCAAGCAGATTTCGCTAGGATTTGCAAAGACTTCAAGGCGATGGGTGGCAAGAACTTTATTGGGACGGAAACTTTTGTGGAGGCAAGAAATTGGTTGAAAGAAACCGAGGATCTTTTCGCTATCTTTGATGTGCAAGATCATAGGACGGTTTTATTGGCAGCATGGTTATTAAAAGAACAAGCTGCTTATTGGTGGGAGGTCACCAATGCTACGAGGCCTATAGAGACTTGGGCCGACTTTAGGACAAGATTTGGGCTTAAGTTTCTATCATCAGCCGAGGCGAATTTGCAATTGGAGAAGTTCGTATCTTTGAAGCAAGGGGACATGACAGTGAGGGAGTAAGTGAATGAGTTTAACAAGCTCGCCCGATTTGGTTTGGACATGATTAATACTCCCCAGAAGAAGGCTTTACGCTTTGCACGAGGGTTGAACGAGCCACTACAAGGTTTAGCCCTATCTCATATACCCATGGGGGCCACTTTTGAAGGACTAGTAGACATGGCATTGCTTCAAGGAGACGATAAGAATGGCAAGAAGGAAGTGAAGGCTAATGAGACCCAAGCCAAGAAGACAGACTCCAAGTGGGGAGGAAATCAGAGCAATCAGAACAACAAAAACAACAAGAACAACAAGGGCAACAAGGCCAAGGCGAAGGATCCAAGAAAATGCCACTACTGTGGGAATGTTGGGCACATAGCTAAAGACTGTAAGAAAAGGAAGAGGAAGTCTGGCGAATGCTTTCATTGTGGAGAGACCGGACATTTTAGCAAGGATTGCCCCAAGAAGCAAGGACAAGGGAAAGGGCAGAATCAGCGTGTAGGACCTTCTGGAGGGCAAGTGCATGCTCTCAACGCCGCTCCAGTTCAGGATCGAGGTAGTATTTCTGTAGAAAGTCTTGTGTATATTTCTCATTATCCTGTTCACACCTTATTTGATTCTGGCGCATCGCATAGTTTTATCTCTTCTGACATTGTTGAAAGTTTGCACCTAAGTACTAGCCTAGTTGAGGATCCCGTCTGTGTTTCAAATCCAATTGGGGGTTCCACCCATCTATCTATGATTTGTGTGGATTTGAAAATTTCTATCTTGGCCGTAGAATTCACGTGTAATGCTTATGTTCTCGGGTTCACGGGATATGGGTTGATCTTGGGCATGGATTGGTTGTCCAGTTATGGAGCCATTCTTGATTGTGAACATAGGGTGGTGAGGCTCATGACTCGCCTCGGTAATACCCTAGAAATTTCATGTAACCCTAGAGGTCCCGTCATGTTATGTTATCTTGAATCTCTCGACTCGTCCATCGATGATCTGCAATATGTAAGGGTGTGTCCGAGACTATCCCGATGTCTTTGAAGAAGTTAAGGGGTTACCCCCTAAACGAGAGATAGATTTCCGCATTTATCTAGTCGATAATGCCAAGCCAGTATCATTGCCCGTTAGGCACATGGCCCCACAAGAAAGAAGAGAGATCAGTAAGCAAATCAAGGAGCTGCTTGAGATGGGTTTTATTAGACGAAGCATTTCTGAATGGGGTGCTCCGGTGGTATTCGCTACTAAGGCGGATGGTTCGCTTCGTCTATGTGTTGATTATCGAGAGTTGAACAAGCTGACAAAGAAGAATAGGCACCCTTTACCGAGGATTGATGATCTCTTTGATCAGCTGGTTAGTGCTTCCGTTTTCTCTCATCTCGATCTAGCCACCGGATTCCATCATCTTAGAGTAGCTGAGGATAGCATTGATAAAACTGCGTTTAGGACTCCAGACGGATTCTTTGAATGGCTTGTCATGCCATTCGGTTTGACTAATGCACCCGCCTACTTCGTAGACTTGATGAGTAGGGTGTTCAGGGAGTTCCTTAACAAGTTTGTTGTTGTCTTCGTGGATGATATTCTGATCTTCTCAAAGGACGAGGAAGAACATGCCAGACATCTCAAGGAAGTGATGGATACGCTTAGAGCGCATCAGTTGAAAGCCAAGTTCTCCAAATGTCATTTCTGGAGAAGGGAAGTTCGGTTTCTTGGACATATAGTTTCTAAGCAAGGCATAGCGGTAGATCCCGTGAAAGTGGTTGTGATTCAAGACTGGAAGACTCCTAGGAATGCAACCGAAGTAAGAAGCTTTCTCGGTCTGGCGGGCTACTATAGGAAGTTCATCAGGGACTTCGCTAAGATTTCGGCCCCTCTTACAAAGTTGACGAAGAAGAACTTAGTCTTTGCATGGGACTTGGAGTGTGAGCTTGCTTTTCAAAAGCTCAAAAGAGCCCTTACCTCAGCTCCAGTTTTGGCATTACCCGATAGCGGTAAGATGTTTACCGTGTACACAGATGCATGTGGTACGGGGTTAGGAGCTATTCTAATGCAAGAGGGAAGAGTGATATGTTATGGGGGTAGGCAACTTAAAGTTCATGAGAAGAACTATCACACTCATGATTTGGAGTTAGCGGCGATCGTCTTTGCCCTCAAATCCTGGCGCCACTATCTCCTAGGCGAAAGGTTTGAGTTGTATACTGATCACAAGTCACTCAAATACCTCTTCTCGCAAAAAGATCTGAATCTAAGGCAGCAAAGGTGGATGGAATTCTTGGCATCTTATGACTTCGAGATAGCTTATACCCCTGGCAAGGGTAATGTTGTGGCGGATGCACTAAGCAGAAGGAGGTTGACCTTGAGCCCCTTGTTTATTGAGATGAAGAACTTAGAATTCTTGGCAACCTTTGATTTCACGACGGCTGTTGAGTCGAGGACGGGTTCATTAGCATCCCTTGAGCTTAGACCCACACTTCTTGATCAAGTTGGGGCTTCGCAGAAGGAAGATCCACATATAGTCGAAGTTATGGACAAGTTGATTCGTGGTGAGACGTCTAGTCACCTTGCTAGATATACTATTGATGATAAAGGATGGCTAAGGCGTGATGGGAGATTATGTGTTCCTCGAGTAGGAGATTTAGTCCATAGAGTTCTTGAAGAAGCGCATCACTCGAAGATGACTATACATCCGGGAGGAGATAAGATGTATAGGGATATGAAGCGCATTTTCTTTTGGGATGGAATGAAGAAGGATGTGGCAGAGTATGTTTCAAAGTGCATGGTGAGCCAACAAGTGAAAGCCGAGCCAAAGAAACCAGGTGGGCTATTACATCCATTAGAGGTCCCGCAATGGAAGTGGGAGAGTATTTCTATGGATTTTGTGGATGGATTTCCTAGGTCAAGGAGAGGGAACACAAGCATATGGGTCATAGTTGACAGACTTACGAAGAGTGCTCACTTCATCCCAGTAAAGAGCAAGAGGACCGCATAAGGGCTGGCATATATTATCTCTGAGAGATAGTGCGGTTGCATGGAGTTCCTTCTAGCATAGTTAGCGACCGTGACCCAATTTTCACTAGCCAGTTCTGGAATAGTTTGCAAGAAGCGATGGGTACGCGATTGAATCTGAGTACGACCTATCACCCCCAGACGGATGGCCAAACCGAAAGGGTGAATAGAGTGCTAGAAGATCTCTTGAGGCTTTGTGTTCTCGATTTCGGTGGTACTTGGGAAGACCACCTTCCTCTTGTAGAGTTTGCTTATAATAATAGCTATCAAGCCAGCATAGGGATGACACCATTTGAAGCTTTGTATGGGAGGCCGTGTAGGTCACCATCTTGTTGGTGGGAGACAACAGATAGACTTATACTTGGGCCCGATATGATACGGGACACATCCGAGAAAGTTGAATTAGTGAGAAGAAGGATGAAAGCGGCCCAAGATAGACAGAAATCCTATGCTGACAAGCGAAGGGCAGATTTGGAATTCGAAGTGGGAGACATGGTTTTCGTGAAGGTTTCTCCTTTGCGTAATGTGGTGCGTTTTGGAGCAGTTGGGAAGCTGGCACTAAGGTTCGTAGGACCCTTCATTATCATAGAGAGAATTGGAAAGATGGCCTATAAGGTGGAATTGCCCGAAAAGCTAGCCGGAGTGCATAATGTCTTTCATGTCTCACATTTCCGAAAGTGCCTGCATGAGTCCGCTGAGGTGGTTGAACCAAGCATTCTGGATGACGTGGAGGTAGAGAAAGAGGCAACCTTGAGAAAAGCTCCGATTCGTATCTTGGGAACGGAGATCAAGAAGCTAAGGAATCGAGAAGTCAAATTAGTGAAAGTTCAGTGGGGTGAAGCCGATGAAGACGCAACTTGGGAAACCGAGGAGAAGATGCGTGGGCTTTATCCATTCCTTTTTGAGGGTACATTCTCGACCTCTTTCCTAATTAGCATATCTTTCTTTTATCTGTGTTTATCATGTTTATCTTATTATCTCGTTAAACTTGTCTTGAGGACCTTAGGTAGAAACCCTTTGGATGAAACATATATTTGAAACATGTTATGCTTGATGGTCGCAAGTGGTTGCAAGTGTTTGCACGTGGATACTCGTGGATGCATGATACACATTAGGCACTACGATCGGCTCACACACTTTCATGTTGTATATGCATGAGTGTTTATGCTTATTCATGGATGAAAACTTGTTATGCTATCACGTGGATGTTGCATATGGATGAATGATATGTGCACTCATGTAGAGATTATAAATTATGTTAGGAATTTGCATACATATGGACTCATTTCACTAACATGCTTTGCATTAAGGAGGTTTACTATATCAGTAACCGCCTGATTTTTGCATTAGATAAGTACATATACACACACCTTTGCATATGATCATACAGCATTTAGAATCCTTTAAGGACAATGACTGCACGTGGATGATGTTTTGAGTAAATGGATGATGGATGGTAGGATACGTTCTTCCTAACTTGGAGATTTCGGGGACGAAATCCTTTAAGAAGGGGAGAATGTAACAACCCATATTTTTGAATAACATGTTATAACATAAATCAAGGCAGAATTAAACTGTAAAATCTGAATCAAGGGAAACGGGCTATGCCATTGCGTTCGTCTCGGAAAAATACGTGAAATAGAGTCCGAGTTTTCGAAAATCGGAGTCCGTATGACCAAGATATGGCCTCGCGAAGTTTCACGAAAAATTCAAATTCAAAACAGATTCAAATTTCAGAAAATCAGAAGTGGCGGGGAAAATTCCCGCCAGACCCAGGGGGGTCGACCTGGGGGTCGACTGGGGAGTCGACCTCCCCCCCAGGTCGACTGGGGAGTCGACCCCAGGGTCGACCTGGGGGTCGACCTGCCTGGTCGGACCCAGGCAACCTGGTGCACCATTTTGGCTGTTTTGACCTGTTTTGTTGGCTAGTGACGGGATTTGATGGCTCTGATTGAATCTAGGGTTAATCCTATGGCTAATACTATCCTAATCTTCTATAAAAAGACCCCTAAACCTAGCCTAAATCACCATTATTCAATCCTACAACTAAACTATGTCAAATTGGTTCCTCTCATGGCCTCCACTCTCATTCTAAAATTCCTAAGTTTATTTCTATGAGAGATTGTGAGTTCATACAAGTGTTTTCAAGCTTGTATGAGTGTTCTTAGCTTGCATTCAAGTCAAGTTGCAACATTTCTATTTCAAAGCAAGGGTTTTTATTAATTTGGCTCAAGGGTTTTTCATTGGAGCGTTCATATTTGGGTCTTTTTGGTGATTGCATAAGGGCTTCGTCTCAATCTTTATAATAAAAATTCATTTGTGTCTTCATAGCATTGTAAGCCCTTTTCTACTTTCTTTTTATTGAACTCTAAAGTTAAATGAATGATGCAAGTTTGGGGTTGATCATTATGATATGAAAGTTTGATATGCAAGTTTGGTTGATCATTATGATATGCAAGTTTGGTTGATCATTATGCTATGCAAGTTGGTTTAATCATTATGTATGACACATGTTGCTATGTTATGCAAATTTGGGTTGATCATTATACACATGATATCATGTTATGCAAGTTAAACTTGATGTTGTGAGCATAAAGCTCCAAGCTTTATATTAAAGGTTGCATTTTGGCAACATGAAAGTTATCATATCCCTTATGATAACTTGCATGTGAGGCTAAATGCGAACTTCTAGCAACTTCTACATGTCATTTATCACCATGTATCACTCATATGCTAAGTTTGGTTTTATGCATGCTTTTGAAGCCTAATGATGCAATATGCAAGTATATGAACATATGTACATTTCATATGCCACCATGATAAACTTGTGGCTTCAACACCTTTTTGTCATGATTACGCCAAGTTCCCTATTTTATCCTTTATGCGTTGTTGCGACTATGTAAACGATGGGATTACGTTGGGGTTGGGTAACATTATGACATAAACATGGTTTTTATAACATAACGTGATATGTTAACTTGTAATTATGTTTTGGAAACATAATGGACATGACACTTAGAAAATATGAGTGTGGCCAACTCGAGGTTGGGTTGAGTTTGTAGCATAAATCTACCCGGACCCGCCCGGCTTAACTAGTGGCTACAAACAATAGGACCCAATGTGAGAAGTTGGTCATGTTGTGCTCGAACCCGAGGTTAGACCAAGTTGTGGTGTAAAGCTACCCGGACCCGCCCGGCTTAACTAGTAACCACAACAAAGTCTAATGCGAGAGGTTAAAGCACATTAAGTTAATTAATTAATGCCTCCTGATTAGGGTTAAGTCATGGTCCACTTAATACTTAATCAATTTGGGCTTGATGGGTTAATCGGGGTTAAGTCATGAATCTTGGGTACACTTAACCAATTTAATCCACGTTTGGATCGGGTTAACCAGATTTAACCCGTTAAGGAAACCCTAGTTGCGTGGTCCTTTTCAGCAGTAACCCTCTTGATAGTATCAAAAGACACTAGGACTAGGCTAGGGTGGGGCACGATTACTGGGCTGACATGTAAGCGACCAAAACGACGGCTGTGTAGGTACGCCGATGTAGGTCCAGGCGGACTATGGTCGTGCACATAGTCCGGAGTTGGAGAATCAGGCACGGGTACTAGTAGATCTAGACTGTGCATACTTGAATTTATGTCTGAGGTTGACACCCTAGGACTTGATACACCCTAGGGTGTACCTAGCGCAGTTTAACTACATTTCATGTTTGGGCCGTATGACACTGACACTTGACGAGTTAGGCTTATAGGGAGCCGATCAACTAGACCGTGTAGTTGGACCTTGATTTAGGTCATCTCATGATATTGGGCCAAGCTTGGGCCAAGGGATCAATTCTGGTTTTTACTTGACATGTTAGAATGCTAGTACACCCGTGGTGCAAAACTTAACCTTGATTATGCGATGACACCTTTATCTATCTTGTTAGTTAATCACCATGCCAGTATGTTGTTATCCTTATGTTCATCTCAGCTTCTCATGCCAGTTAACTTTACTAGTTCATGGACAGATAGTAGTTAGGGCTTACCAGTCTTTTTGACTGACCTGTTTTCTTTCGCCTCTTTTCTTCCGTTTCCCCCCCCTCAGGTTCTCAGGGTGGGAACATTGGAGCTTTGCTTGGATCTTTACAGCTTGCTTACTGGATTTGCTTATGTACGGTTTTGGACATTGAGCTAGCTATGGTTTATCACTTCACTTTGGGGATAGTACTTTATGTATTTCAGTTTTTCAGTTTATGCTTTTCTCTAGACTTTGTTTGTTGGAAAATAATGACTAAGTACATTGTTGTAACTTAACTATGGTTTTGGAAATGCAAGTTTTATCCGCTGCTTTACTACTCTGTTTTACTTATATGTTCTGTCTTGTGATATCTGCATGCATGTTCACCTTGTTTAACGCCCCTCCAATGCTTGTGTGCTTGCAAGAGTTACCCTGGTGGAGGTGGGGTGTTACAGATAACATGCCTCACTATGAGCTTGAATTTGAGATGTTAATGATTTTGTCGATTAGACCTACTCTTGTAGAAATAATTGATTCTAGTTAGGAGTGAAAGTCTACCCAGTCCTTCTCTCACTCAGTGCGTTTGCAACTGCATTCCCATTCCGTTCCATTTCATTTCTTTCTCACACAACTTCTCCTTAATTAAAGCCACATTTCCCTATTAAGTTCTTTTTAGGAAAAGGAAGTATGCATATAACTTTTCTATCCATTAACATTTCATGCAAGTTTTTTTCGTCTTCTTTTTCTACTTTCCTCAAATTCACTACCTCCTTTCTCTCTACTCTATTTCTCCATCAATCACGCATTTATTTCTTTCCTTTATTCTATTAATTTATTACTCTTCATTCTATTAATTTCTTTCTCTTCATTATACTTTCACACATCCTATTTTATTTATGTATTTTTATTCCTTAAATTTTGCATCCCTTATTTCTTCTTTCCCTTTTCCCTTCATTATTTCTCTCCAAAACAAACCAATTTCATGTATGTATATTTCTTCTCCATTTATTCTTGCTTGCCCATTGAATAGGTTCCTTAAATTATAATATTTAATATTAATTTTTTTGAAATTTAAAAAATCACACAATTTTCTACAATTAGAGAAAATAAATCAAGCATTCATATTATTCTGTTATTCTCTGTATTTATGTGATTTACTTTTGGATTTTTGAATGAGAAATAAATATTAATTAGACAGACATCTCATGCCTAGTCAGCTAATTTATTTCCTTCATAACCTAACATATGTGAAGAGACCTCGATGAGAAATAAATATGTTTCTTTCTCAATTTCCCTCCTCATGTTTTTTTCCTCTGCAATTGTCATCTACAAATTTTAGATCTTCTTCCTCCTCTTCACATAAAAAAAAACTAAACCTAAGTTCCTTTCTACCTTCATCAGCCTCCTCTTCCCTAAAATTTCATGCTATCATCTTCTTCATAAACTTTTGTCCATCCTCCTTATAGAAAGGAAAAAAAAGGATTTTCAATTTCAAAGTCCCTGCTTAGGATTGGTCGTTGTCCATGTTTATTTCTTGCCTTCATCATATCCACGCAAGATGAGTTTACTCACAATATACTTATATTTAATTTTTCATCATCAATAATAAACTGAAATATAGTAGTTGTCTTAATTTGTTAATTTGCTTGTGTGCCACTATCTTGAGTTTGTCCTGCTCTTGTATCACTGCACTGTTTTGCATTGCCATGTATTTTTAGCTTCGTATTAGTACATGTATTGACTATTTTAGCGTGTATTGATTGTTGGTGACATCATTGATATATTACTTGTTGCTAAAGCAAAATTGACACCCGTACCGTCTTATATATTTAAGACACATTAGTTCACAAATGTGTTGCCATGATTTGAAAATCTATACCTTCATACATGTTAGGACTTAGGATTAAGTATTATATATTGGTGTTTTATTGAAGTTGATTTTCCTGAATAAAGTTAATCTTGACTCGAGTGTTTTATTGTTTTGCATAAATGCTCGGGTCAGATCGAGTATTATAGCTTAAAGATTTCAACTGATGAAATTACAGATTTGTGAAGATGGACGCGCTGTGGTTCGAAAATTTCTGTAAATTTTATTTAATTAAAATCTATGTATTTCCACTGTTTAAACTTTTTGTGTAACTCTTATATTTTACATAAAAATTATTCCGCTGCAAGAAATTTTATTCTGTGTAGTGATTCAATGTTGATTCTGTTAAACCCTATAAGCAATAACAATCTGTTGTTTTGAATGGTTTGAGTTGGTTTAATTCCCGACTTGAGGCAGTCAAAACGGCAGGTCGTTACATGTGGTATAAGAGCTTTGATTTACACAAATCTTAGCTTGTAGTGCTTAATAAGAATCCGTCATAAGAAATCACTATTGAGAGAGAGCGTAATTCGAAATATAATTTTTTATGAAACTAACATTTTGAAAGAGTAGCGCAGTGGGAGCATGGTGTTAATTTGAAATTCATAAATTTTGAAATGAATTATATTGAAATTGATAAATTATTTTGAAATATATCATTTTCTTATGTTTTTGGAAATCAAGAATGCTTCAAAATGGTTTGAAATTTATTTTCATAAGAACATAGTATTATTATTTTTTGATTTGAAACGATTTTATGAAGCATTTGATTTAGAATCTGAAAGCTTGAATTTGTACAATACTTGGTTAAAAATTTGATAGAAATCATTTTTCTGATTTTCCAATTATTGAAGAATTTTATTTTCCAACTATTTCAAATATGATAAATGGTTTATTAAGTCTTATATAAACAAGGAGAATTTTTGACGATTTAAATCCTGATATTTTTAAGGATTTAGAAAAAACAATAGTACTATAATTTGAAATTATTTGTAATTATTGTACGAAATGATTTATAACTTCGAAATATGAATTGATTTGATATGTTACCAAGATGCCAGTAACCCATGACCAAAGAAAGGTATGATGTGGGTTATAAGCCCTTGACGATGGTCTGCTCTGCGGAAAGACATCATTTAGTGATATCAACACATGCGCGGACCGCGCCTAGTTGCCTTATCATTGGGGAGAAACCTCTTATTCTGGGTAGCATATATGTTGACATGCTTGTGAAATATTTGAGACTTTTCGAAAATGATTTTGTTTTGAAATCCCCAAGTGAAGTATATTTCAATATGAAAGAAATAAATAGTATTTCAATAATTTTAAAATGAAATCGGGATTTTAAGTCGAAGAAATTATATCATATTTTGGCTTTAAGTTTTATTAAGAAATCATTTCAATAAACAAAATTTTATGGAATTTTCTAATTTAAAACCTTATTTTTATTTTATTTTAAACTATATTCTGTATTAGTATAAGTATTTTGTTGTATACATGAGCACATTTTTTTATAACCTCTCCTTTCTGAGGATGAAAAGTTCTGAGTGGGAGACACTGTAACATCCCGTAAATTCCAACCATTCAAGTTATTGAATAAAATTTAATTATTGAATTTAAAATGGTTTGAAATAAAATTTATGATGTTATTAATGAAATTTATTGATTTCTACAGAAAGATTGATTGAAAATAATGTGTATATTTTACATTAAAAAATTTGACAACATACTTGTATATATATATTTGGTCATCCTCTTTAATACTTTTCCCTATCTATTCAAAGTATAACGTTCATTAATTAATAAATGTTGGATTTGCTTAAAATACCCATTTAGTTTGAATCTATATGTGTTTTGATTTGTTTAAGTACATAAGTTTAATTTTATAAATCAACTCTTTTGTCATTTATCACCAAAAAGATTGTCTTTGAAATTATAAGGAATATGGACAAAATATAAAGGAAGAGATGTGAAAATTTACGTATTTGCACGTCGTCTATGTTGTCTATTCTAAATAAAAGAAAACATACTCCTTGTAACTTTAACATGACAATAATTTTTTCCATTATTGTTGTTTGGGAAAATTTATGAAAATTATAGCAAAGGAATTTGAATATTACTTGAATTTTTACAATCAGAACATAAAGAGATTGTTCTAGTTAATAGTATGGACTAGAACATAAATTAGTTAAATTTTGAAAATTAGGTTTAGGAAATTTATTGAATCTTAGCATTTCTCATTAATTGTAGATAGTAGGAATAATATTTTTTTTATAGGATTAGCACCAACAATTTTGTTTGGTACTTAGTGGGCGCTCTTGAAGTATATCAAGGAGCCCATCTGAATTAACAAAGTGTTGATTAGACAACCATTGACAAATTTCTACTCGAACTAATTTTATGATTAGACTTTGGAAAAGTCTAATTTGATTAGGCAGCTTGCGACGGTTAGAGAGTCGACATGATATTTTGGGTTTTTCCAATATTAGGAAAATAAAAGAGGTTGTTGATGATAGGAGCCTATTACATTTTTATAATTTTATATTTGATAAGATACCGTCACACTATAGCAAATTTTGGTAAGGCCTAATCAGGAAATGAGGGAAAAGAAGGAACCCTTGGCGTCTCATTCCACCACAGATATTGTGGAGCGTTGAATTTCAAGGCTCTGCAACATTTAGCTAGAATGGTTCGAGTACATTTGATACAAAATTTGACGGAAGGCAAGATTTTTTAATTCTACTAGCCTTTCTCGAAAATTTTAGGAATCAACGGTTGCATCGTGGTTACTAGATTATATGATAGGAATTGTTAGCAACATAAATGCATCGAGCACTCATCTAGAAATCATATGCACGTTGGGGTGTTTTGCATACATACAACATCACATATTAACTTTCATGCTAAGACAGAGCTCACTTAAGCAAGTCTGCAGTGCATAATCACAATAAGTATAGTTGTTTTATGGGTACGTAAAAAATAACTTGGTTTTATAACATGTTTGTTAGAGAAAGTTATATTTTTCACCCCTTCGAAAAGATTTCATGATGAAATCTCTTTTAAAGGGAAAGAATGTAACACCCCATAAAATATATCATAATTAGACATAGATAATTAAATTAAGAATAAGTAATAATAATTAATAAAATATTAACAGGCTAAAAATTTGAATATTTAATAATTAGGAATTTGGCGATGAAAATATTACCGTTGTAGTCGTGGTGAGATTCTACCCTATTTTCATATTTTGTTTATCGAAAATGGAGTACGTATGAGAAAGATACAAATAAAATAAGTTGTATAAAAATAATATACACACTGCATTTGAAATTCAAATTGTAAATATAAAATTGAAATAAAAATAAATATCTATGGCATAATGGAATATTCCTTTCATATTTCAAACTTGTGTTTATATAATATATAAGATAGGGACAACATTTGTAATAAACGGAAAGAATTCTTGAGCGTTAATAACAAATTAATATGAAAACGACATCCAGGAGAATTAACTTTAACATGTCTTAAGGGGGGCTAACCACCTCACCTTAAGGGGGTTCGACTTGGGGGTCAATGACCCTCCTAGGGAGGGTGTCGACCTCCCTGAAGGTAAATGGTAGAGTGGTGGCTTGTTTAGAATAGGTCTTCATATACTATTTGTTGCAATGAACCGTTGAGATTTTATAAAATGAATCTGACAGTCCACATACACTTCAACAACTATAAATAAGACCCTAGCCTTCTCCCCAAGCCCTACATTACCTTCTAAACTCTGCCTCCATTTTGTCTCTCCTTCATTCTTCTAAGTTCCAAGATTAGGTCAGGTTAGTTTCTTCCTCTCAAATCTAATCTACTTCCATCTTCTCTATTCTAATTTTATATAGAGTTATGGAATTAGGATTATATATATAATATTCTTATCTTGATTCTTATATATGAATAATAATTAGGAGAAAGATGTAGACAACGCAATTTTAAGGCAACAGTCCATAGTTTTGTTCTGTATAGTTTTCTCATCCTTCTTCTTGTTATTTTGCGAGTGGGAATTATTCTACGTTAGTTATTTTCTATAATTGTTAGTGTACAATTGGATTGTTATGCCTATAGATATTTGGTACTATTATGGAAAAAACATTTATAAATCCCTCAAAACTCTAAATAATATCGAAAATGGTCAACCATGTGTTAATTTGGGTTTTGGATTATGGATGTAAGAAAAGATTGGATTTTGTGTATGTGAAATTTTATCATTTGGTCTGATTAACTTTCTTTTCATTTTATTGTAAATCTAATTTATGCAAGGGCATTGATTTAGGTATTGTAATTTATATATGCTTAAGTCTTTGTTTTTTTCTTACAAAACAGGTGGTTTAAATGTAATAAGACACATAATACTAAAATCTTAGTTTTTGTGTAAGTATCTTATATGAAAGTAAACCAATACTAGAAATTACATATATATTGCATTACATCTTGTCCTTTTCTTTTATTATTTAAATAATCCTAAGAACCTAGATTGCAAGTTATTTTGTTTATGTTCTATTATTTCCATAATATTGCTTCCGTTGTGGAATAAATATTATATGTTACGTCGAGAAATATTGGTAAATATAACTTGTAACCTTGATTCTTGGTTATGATTGACATTTCTACATTTAGAACGTTTCCTCTATGTGCGCCACAAATTACGCTCTTATTTATGCATATTAAATAAAGTAATTAACGTACTATAAATGTGTTTAATAAGGCATTCAAATTTAATATGTCCCCATCAGAAATTCATATGTGCATGTACTGACACGAGGTTAACCCCTAACTGTAGTAGAAGCTTCCCGGAACCAACTGCTAAACCCAGCATCTAAAAGAAGTTTGGTTAATGTGGGATGTCTAGTGCCTTGGGCCATTTATAATAAATAAATGTGACATGAGGTTAACACTTACGTGTAGTAGAAGTCTGTGCAGAACCGCTCAGCATATCTAGTAGCTACAAGAAGTTTGGTTAATGTGAGCCGTCTAGTGTAATAAATAATTGTGTGAATTAGGCCTGCCTCGAGAAGGTATTAAGTCATCGATCCACCTTATTTGGGTATTAAGTGGTTAGGACCTATCCCGTTCCTAAGGTTCATTCCTTGGTCGTGGGTTGAAGTCATGGAATGCTCCCTTACTAGGTATTAAGTGGTTATTAGGTCCACCTCTCTAATAATTATGAGGTATTAAATGGTCCTAAATAAAGAGGTATACGTATAAGTGGGGGTAGTTCTTCAGAAGTTATCTGCTTCTTATCTAGGGGCAATGTGAGGGCATACCTAGGGATATGCTATTAAGAGTTTCACTGGACATGTAAAGGAAACAATCTGTCCGTGGGAAGTATTAAGTCATTAGGAGTTCACTCGTAATGCCAGTTAAATAGTAATGCATGGAAACGCCGGAGGGGTCATAAATGGCGATGAATGTTAACACTCACCTGGTATTAAGTGGAAGATTACTCTATCTTGCATTACAATTAAGATAATATTCGATAACGTTAAACGAGGTCTTAAGTGACTAGGGTCTACCATAGGATACTAAGTGGTCAGAAGAATATGCCCTTAGGGTATTAAGTGATCATAGGAATCCGCCCTTACATATACAAGATGGCCTCAAGTAGCCGTAGGATAGCCCGCCTATTTAATGTATGTGTATGTCATATTTAGATTGAGTTTTGAATTTTGCCTAGACACAACTTGATGAAATTATACTGCTAAGTATAGGAAATATAGTTTCTTTAAACTTAAATGATTTTATTCACCAGAACATGTTGTTATGACCCCCCCTCTCTTAACAACACCGATTAGCAGGTGGAGAGGCTTGATTGAGGATATTATGAAATCGGTAGCTTGTAAACTAAGATTTCATTCTAGTCTACTATTTCGATTATGTATAGCAGTTCATTGTATTTATGAGATATTTATGATGTACCATATTTATGACATTGGAATTTGTGATGTAGTTGATATTGTATGGTTTTTATGAAATGGTACATCTAATTTAGTTATTATGTTTTGTCCCATCTGCTGTGAGATTCTGATTTTGTTTTAGTTTGGCTCTACTGTTTATTTCTTATAAAAACTAGCAACTTGTTTAGAATGGCCCTAAGTTCCGTTGGTCTTTTCTGGGTCGTAATTTTGGACCATTTCGAGCTGAGGAGGGGGGGTGTTATAGGGCCTCTATAAGGGGCTCGATCCTATGGGTGAGATCAGTTTCGAACCAGGAATGTCCAGGCAGGTTCATTCCCTCAGTGGTTTGTCTCCCATGTCATTTTGAGATATCCTTCTCCTTTTTCTCTTTTTATTACAATGATAATTGGATGAAGAACTTTCTGAGAAATGGTTATTAGGAGATTGAGTACTCTTATTTCCCTTAATGCGATTGATAGCCCTTCGAGTGGATTGTCGTAGCTGCTGCATTAGTTTATGGTTCTGCTTGATCTATTGGTTGAGATGAATCTGAGTGTCCTCCTGTTTATTCATTATAGATTACATCTGTACGTAAGTAACCAAAGCTTCAAAATCGAAGAAAGTGACCAAGTCAGTCATGGAAAGAGCGTTAGGATCTACATCATCATAATGTTACTGCAGGATTGATGACTCTTGATGGTCAGCATAGAAGGTCCAACAACCTGGGAGTTCTTCTTCTTCACCATAGCTTATTCGAAGATCTAAACAGATTTAAAAAGATTTGGAAATTTTAATGGAAGGAAATAAGAAAAATTGGGGTTTTTATTTCTCAGTGAAAGCATTAGAATGTTGTGGCACAACACCTAATAAATGGTTAAATTAAAATAAATGGAAAAGGAGGAATAGTACAGTAGAAACAAACACAGAAATTTACCATGCTTCGACGCTGATTAACCTACATTCACTTTGAAGATTTTTTTCATTTTATTGATGAATTACCAGGTTATAAGTGCTCAGATCAGTAAGACTTCAAACAGAATATGCCAAAATACACAATGCCAAAAGATCCATTTTCATTCATATAATTGATATTTATAGATGCATTAGGGTGGAGAGTCGGAAGACCATTTGAGAAGAAGTGTATGAGGCCCAAGCCCAAAATAAGCTATGTGAGGGATTGAGTTCGACCCCTCCAAAGGATCGGTACCGATCCATCAACTTTTAATTTGAGTCCCTTTAGTCCTTGTTATGGTCCACCCTTGTTTCTTGAGCTACTCTATGAAGTTTCATGTTGGTTGGACTTTTGTTTTGAGTGTTATGGTCATCTGACTATTGAACCAAAGATATTCTGCCAATTCGTGTTGCGGTTTTACCGATCCATTATGATTTCGTTGATCGTTCATTAAAAGGGTTCTTGGACACTATTTTAATAGGCTAAAGTGTTCGTCATCGTATGACGCTACCCGAACTTGATATCTTAGCCTTTGGGGGATATTTATGACCGTTAGCCTTAAAAATTGTCAAGTCATGTCAAACAAAATAGCTCTTGATAACGGGCCAAAAGGCCAGGGAATGCCCTCTTTTTCAAAAATAAGGGAATAATAGAAATTCTCTCGAAGGTTGGACTGAGAATTTCGACAAAACTATCCAAATTAGAAAAATATATGATTGGCCATCAGAATGTGTCAAGTAAATAAACCAACTTAATGTGCATCGGGACCAATATGACATATTAACTCAAATATCTCGTTCACCCAAAACTAAGTATAAGTCTTTGACTTGAACTATCCATTAACATCTAAAATCCTAAAAATTATCAAGTATAGCTAGATTTCAACCATTTGGACTTCGATCTTCACTCCAGAGGATTCCATCATTTATTGTTCTCATGCTCTTCCGAACAGTCTCCAACCATACCATGAGGTAGTTTAAGGTTGGCAAAAAACTGAGACTATAAAATATTCTTGACAAATGATCATTTTAGCACATCCTTATGAGGCAGGACCGGAACTACGTTATAATCTGAAATTTCAGAGTCAAACACAAAGATTAAATAAAGATAGAAAAAAAACTAAGATATGTTCTCTCATTTATTCCTAATTCCTCTGATAATATAACCTAGCGCTTTGTTACCAAATGTAACATTCTACACTTTTTAAGGCTCGAATTTCGATAAAATTCGAAAGCCAAACCCGTATGAGTACAGATCGTGTTGATTTGGTTTCTATAATAATAAACATCAGCGTAATCAAGGTATTATAAAGACAAACTCAGAAAAGAAACAAGATAGAATAATAAGCATGGGTGATGGCTAATATTTTGAAATTAAGTCAAAAATTAATACTGAGCATGAGAACAAGAAGGAAAATTAGACATATCCACTTCTTTTGACATGCTTTTCCTAATGTTATCTTGAGAGTTGAAATGAGAAGGGGTTTGAATAATAAGTCCTGGTGAGTAGAAAATGTATAAACAGTCCCAATAATCAAATTTATCCTATTTGGTTTCACCCAATTTATATACCTAACAAGGTTAGTGTTTATAGCCCAACCATGCATTACATGCATTACTATTTAACTACCATACCTAATGTATGTACTTCTTATAGATCAAATTACATGTACCCATGACCTTTTCCCAAAGCCTTCAAATCACCGAACCTTTTCAAACTCCAATGTCAAAAGACGCAGGTCTCCTAAACACTTACTACCCCACCTAAAGTATAATATATATATATGGTAGATTCTTGATTACTTAATACCTCCCTAAGTTATATAATATGATGGTTTCCTAAAATATTATCATAAACTAGAGGAAACAAACTATAGAGTCCTCTAACTGCTAGTTAAGGCTTTCGTCTTTTCACATATCCTAATACCATAAAGAAAATGACACATAATGCGAGAAATAGTAAGTAATAATGTAGTACCTACAAGATAGGAATATAATAATTGTCATATATAATCTTTCCCTGGTGGATCCATATGCTACTATCTAGGTGACATAATTGGATATTCTTCTAATCACTTGATACTTCCCTAATAATAGGCAAACACTTTTGTACTTATATGGCATCATTTAATATCTTATCCCTAGTTGGACTTTCACCCAGTCACTTAATACCTTTAGAAATGGCACCCATCTAGAGATTCCCTAATTCACACCGATTAAGTCATTTAATACTTCGATTGGAAAAAAGGCGAGTCCTTTGATCATTTAATACCTAATAAGGGTAGATCCTTTGACTTCTATCTGCACTTCTTAGGACAAATCCATAAGAAAAGGGGAGAGTCATAATCACTCAATACCCTATAAGGCGGATCTAACTGCTTAATGCCTTAATCCTGAAGTAGGTCATTCGACACTCTGAATCCTTAGGTTTCTTCTTTCGGTAGGAAGGTGGGCCATATAGCCACTTAATGCCTCAAGGTTTGAAGTAAAACATTAGGCGCATTCCTCTTACCATCTCCTAAACCATTAAATACCATTATAAAGGTAGGTCATAACACTCCCCAAATGTCACGGGTTTCTATAGTTAGTGATATCTTATTAGCAGTACATACATCTGACTATTGGGAACTGCAGACTTTTGTCGAATGACCCTACTAATCTTGCATCACTGACTTACTAAGTCTAATTTCCTATAATTAACCTAAATATTATTCCTAATTTAAAATAATCCCAAGATGACACTAATAGTCATAAGATAAATTATTGGACTTAGTATAATTATGTTAATAAGTTTTTAATTAATTCCTTACCTCAAACCCCCATTTGATTATTACCATTATTGTCGCATGTCATTAATAACTATAACGGCATTTTCCAAGATATTAGGCATTATTATTATTGCCATTTATATTACTCCCATTATATTTCCATTAATCCCTATCATTTGTAAATCTTGAGTTATTTCCATATTTATTATAATACTAAATGTCCATTTTTTCAAGTTACAATATTAAATTCACAATTTTCCTTGCAAACATTTTTAAATCCTATAAAATTATCATCACATTAAATGCCCATTAATCTCAAGTTTACAATTATTATTCCCTAATTCATTACAGGCAATAACTAATTATTACCCATAGTAGGTAAATAATTTTCCATATAAAACCTAGCCTAAACGTAAACCATTAATAATAATAACTAACGTAAATTACAGAATATTATATGGGTAAAATATTTTACAAGGCATAGTAATTACGTATGAATACGATAATACAAACAATTTCCTAAAAATAAAATATGTTATAGCCCTTAAAATCAACCGAAACTCATAAAAGGATATTTTGCTACAAGGGGAGTTTTACTATAAGCGTTTATTTACCTTATACAATTAACTTCTAAGACACGGGTCGCCGATAATAACTTTCCAGGACATTTTTCATTTGCCGCTTCTAGTTTCTTCTATTTTTCATTTCATCCGAAACTATTATTCAAAACGTTAATAAACCCTAGTTACTAAATCTGTCGAATCAGTACTTTCAACCTTTACAAATACAACATTTCAAAGAAATCGATCGTTACCATTTTCGTAGCTCAAGCATCTACTGTAAAAGTAAGTTTTCATTTACAGTGAATGATTAGTAAGTATTACTTTTACTTAATTTTTTGCCGTTTGTTGATGATATTTCTTTAATCGATCGATGATAATTGCTAACCAATGTTTACTCATGCAAAGTAGATTAATATGAATCGATCTACGAAAATTACTAGTCCGAGTTTGTTGATGATATTGCTTAAATCGAACAACGATAATTACCAGTCAGTGTTTAAAATTACAGCCATGCAAACTCTTTTGTTATAAAATAATAGTCATACATTACAAGTTACTAGTAATTTTCTTTTATGGAAAAGATAAACGGTTTTATCTTTCCCTGAAAAGTGGATATAAAAATGATTTGCCATTTATTATGTAATGTGGTTTGTTTGATTGATTGCTCTTTGGAATATTTTGAACTGATTATTTGACTAATGGGGTACTCAATATTGTTAGTTTTATGAAAAATATAAATTCATATATCTTTTTTTTTTCCTGCTTTATGTTTTGGTTTATTTCAATATTTGAATAATCGTGTACATTCATCCAAGATAAAAATGGAGACAAGGTCAAAGAGAAAGCAAGATGTTTTTAAAGATGCTACATGCATCTTCATCAACAATGGAACTCAATGCATAAACATTAGACCAATTTCTTCTCCTTACTATGAAGAACACAGTCAAAGTAAATCATTATCAATAACACCAACTGTAACCTTTTTTACTTAAATTGTGTATACAATAATTATCTATTTTGATTTTTATGCATAATAGTATGAAAGTTATACAACATATTATTAGTAAAAGAAAGTGAGGTAATATACTGTCAGTAAAAGATAAATGCATTTATATTTTTAACAAATAATTATATACATTAGCCATTACAAATTCACAATCAATTACCTAAATTTTATAATCAAATATAACATCAGTTCTATTAGTACTTATTTTCTATTTCCATATATGAATTATGTAACTTAAACTTGTAATATTTGATACCAAGTTGATTTTGTTTGAATGACTAGGGTCACACTGAATTGGATAAATAGCAAATACTATATCTTAATAACAGACAGTACAAACAGCGATACATTTAAACAAGTTTTTTTATTTACATTCATTATTTAAAATTATTACATACCATATAGAATAGACTTAAAGCTTACATAAAAATGACAAAATCATTCCAATATTTAACCGCTGAAAAAGATAAAAACGTTTAGCTTTATCATTATTGGATTTAATTAGATGTTTAGATATACTTATATTTGAAAGTAAGTGACATATATTACACAAGTTTCTTGTTTTAATGATTATTTCAAATTATTACACTCCTTATAAACATGCTTTTCAAACTATGTCAAAAAGATATGTGACGGCTGGAAAATGACAAAGAAAAGGTTTCTCTAACCCTAATCAGCCCTCATATAGCTCTAATCCCGAAATCCCCCGATGGGCCTAGCTGCTACTCACCCGGTTAAGCCCAATTAAGCTTTTTTTCACCTTCTAAATCTTAATTCATCCATATCTCCCAAACGGTAAGTCCGTTTGACAAGTCTGACCACTCTACGGAAAGGTAAACCATCATCTGGATCTAATGGAAGTGGTTTCAGGTCAAACCTCCTTACAATCAAAAGTTATAGGTGAAATAAGATTCGCCAGGGGCAAAATGGCCATTTAAAAATTGGCAAAAATCGCGAACACGGGAAATGACCCCAATAGTCGTTCCTCAAAGTTACACAACTATACGACCTCATATGAAAAAGAAATAAATATTATACGATCCTTCGATACGTAGAATGCGGGTCGTTACACTCTCCCCCTTAAGAAATTTCGCCCCCGAAATTCCTCAACTAAGAAACAACCAATGGGTCCCGCATGCCTACCAGCCATATCACGTAATCAAAAACACAAGACAAACCTATCCTAGCATGCGGAAAGACTAAATCGAAATGGAAACTTACCAGGCAAAGAGTTATAGATACGTCTCCTTAATAATCTCCTATGTCTCCCAAGTACAGTCATTCTCATCCCCGCCCCACTGAACCTTGACTAGATTCACCACTTTCCTTCGAAGTTTCTTCGTATCGTGCTCGACAATACGAATCGGCTTGCAGTTTCCAACCGCCTTGGGTTCTACTTCGATATCATCCAACTGATCAGGTGAAATAGCCACATCGGGGTCGTACACAAATTTCCTTAACTGGGAAACATGAAACACGTTATGAACTCCCGCCATCTTGTCTGGCAACTCAACTATATATGCCAAATTTCCAACTTGCTCGAGAACTGGGAATGGACCAAAAAATCTTGGTGTCAGCTTTCCTTTCCTACCAAATCGAATCACACTCTTTAACGGAGAAATCTAGATGAATTTAAGTTGCAAAAGGAGAATTTCAAGCCTCTTCGTGTAACAACCCATAATTTTCAGTATATTTAAATTTAGATTTTAATAAGCGAATGGGATAATATGACTTAAAAATCAAATTTGATTGATTATGATAATGATGATTGGTCGAATTAAGATATGCAAATTTTGAAAATAAGTTATATTTAGAAATGTTGTAATTTGAAATTTTATATTTAAGTTATTAAATAAATTTGAGTGGTTTAATTTAAAAGTGAAATTCAAATTTTATTTGGAAATGGTGAAATTTTAAGTTGTTTAAGTAAAAATTTGAAATTTAAAATTCAAATAAATGATTTTTGGGAACTTGAAATTTATGAAATCGATTATAAAATTTATTTAAGTTTTAATTAGATTTAATTGGGAAATTTATAAATATTTACATTTGAATTAAAAACAGTTTAGCAAATAATTGAATAATTTTTTTTTAATTTAACAGTGAAATTTAACTATTTTGGCAACTGTCTTGGAATCCGACAAAAGCAGTTTTATTGGATCCGGAACAGTGAATTATGGTAGGATTCCAACTTGCGTTGCAATCAGACTTGCCATTTGGTCGTATTGGAAAAATGCGAATGGAATCAATGTAATAGGATAAATGGGTTGTTTCTAATGTTGAGCCTTATACATTTATAAATAAAATCTCATGTCCACTCCATCAGCCCATTCTTTTATACGTATACCTTTCCATTTGTTCATCTCTTTCTCTAATGGCCGAACTGAACTTCTAAACCCTAGATTAATGCAAAAATACAAGCTTTAAATTCAAATCTCTTCAAACCCCAGCAAATTGTATATCAATTCGAAGGCCGCGATGATACGGAGCTACGGGTACCCTCCGTTTCAACATGTAGTGCTTGGATTCACCAGAAAACACGGTCAAACTTTCTGATTTACGAAACCCTAGGGCATAGATTGGGGGTTTTCGATTTAGTAGTTTATGGCCAAATTGGAGTTCTTCGTATTGTGGCTATCGATCATACGAGTTGATTGGTGGTGGTTGGACGTTCTATCGTGGTGTATATCTTCAGGAATTGGTGTTTATGTCGGATGTAGGGCTTCCGTTCTCTGACACGGCGGGGACACAAGGGCCCACCGGAGGTGAAGGCGGCGGCATGGTTAGATGCGGCTTGGGATTAGCTTCGATATGGCTGAGGTCTGAAGGTTTACGGTGGTCGGAGCTCACCGCAATCGGCGGTCAAAATAGGAGGCCAGATGGGTTTTCCGCATTCAAAGCCGCTGGACGGAATATAAGGTTGGAGTGGGAATTTGGAGAACAGGGTGCTGACGTGTTAGCAAGTGAGTGGGTGAGGAATATTTTATTTACTTTATATATATTCAAAATTCAAATGGTAAAATAAGCATAACTTCTTCATACGACCTCGAATTGACGCGCGGTTTATTGCATTAGGATCATGCCGAAATTGCGGACGATCTAAGACTGGTTTGGCTGCGTTTGGAGACTGCAAAATTTTGGGCTTTAGTTGGGCGTTCGATCCACTAGAGACCCAAAGGTAAGTGATTTTCTCACTCACGAATAACTAGATTATTCCCATATTTATTGAATTAAATTGTGAAATAAATTTGGTTGCATGATTGTGTATGATTGATGATTGTTGCTTAAAAAACTGATATGCAAGTATGTTAATCTGTTAATTTAGGTTGATTATTAGTTATGGTAGTTAATTAAATTCTAGTTAGAAATACCGACACTTGTTAATCAGTGAAGTGATTAAATATTTACCATGAAGAAAATGGTTGTGATGGATGCCTTGGTTGATTTGATTGCTGAATTTGTGTTACTTGAAATGTTCCCTTATTCAGTATATGGATGTTGTATGCTCGTTTGTCGATGAATCCCATTTTTCCACCCTTGATGTTACGAGCATCGAATAAACCCGGGATTTATCGATTTAAAATAAATTAAGAACATAAAGTGAAATGATAAATCTCTATGACCCTGATTTGGATTGAAATGATAGATCCATCCCTGAAATATCGAGAAATTAAATATAATATCACTTGGCCATGTAACACCCCGAATTTTAGTTAAGGCTAAAATTCACTAATTGCAGAATAAATAATCTCAGATGTGGGAATTAGGGGCAACGGGCTGCGTCATTGCGTTCGTCTCGGAAAAATATGCGAAATAGAGTCCGAGTTTTCGAGAATCGGAGTCCGTATGGCCCGGTTATGGCCCAATGAAGTTTGCAGAAAATTCAAAGTCAAAAACAGATTTAAAATTGGGATTTAAATTTAGAAATTGGGGCCATTGGGCGTAGGCGGGAAAATTCCCGCCTGGCTACCCAAGTCGATAGCCCTGTCGACTGGGCAGTCGACTTGGCTAGGACCAAGTCGACAGCCCTGTCGACTTGGGTGTCGACAGGGGGTGCTCATCCAGTTTAACCTGGTGCACCATTTTAGGGTTTGGCTGAGATTTAGGCTATTCTCTAGAAGCTTCCTAAATCTGACGGACCTAATCTAACCTAGGGCTAATTCTATGGTCTAAAACACACCCTAATCCTATAAATACACCCTAATGCAAGCCTAATCCATACTAAAAATAGAAATGATGCCATCATGCCGCCAAAATCAAACTTGAGAGGAGCCTCCACTAGTTTATGAAGAAAGTTGCAAGCTAATCAACCTCTAATCATCATCTCCTTCTTGTATAGCAACTAGTTCTACTTCATAAGTTTGCTAATCTTGGTTTTGGTGAGTTTCTATCACTTTAATAACCAATTGCTAAATTAAGTAGATGAGATATGATGAGATCATGCGGTTTTGTATGCGGATTTGTGGGTTTTAAATCATATGATATGATGTTAGTTTGCTAATCTATGTTTAATGTTAACCCTATGTTTATGCAAGTTAAGTATGTGGGTTTATGCAAGTTAAGTATATGGGTTTATGCAAGTTAAGTGGTGGATTTTATGCATGCTAAGTGTTTGGTTTTATGCATGCTAAGTATTTGATTTTATGCATGCTAAGTATTTGATTTTATGCATGCTAAGTATTTGATTTTATGCATGCTAAGTGTTTGGTTTTATGCATGCTAAGTATTTGATTTTAGGCATGCTAAGTGTTTGGTTTTATGCATACATTATGACATGCAAGTCTACCCTTTTTAAATAAGATGCATACATATGCAAGATGACACCTTTGTATGCTATGCATACATATGCATGTTTACCCTATTAAGATGTAAGTTCATATGCAAGTTTGTCTCTTTTTATGATATGCATAACATATGCGAGTTTGCCTCTATGTATGACATGTTATGCAAGTTCACATGCAAGTTTATATGTAAGTTCATATGCAAGTTTATGTGCAAGTTCATATGCAAGTTTATGTGCAAGTTCATATGCAAGTTTATGTGCAAGTTCATATGCAAGTTTGTCTCTTTTTATGATATGCATAATGCAAGTTTGGGTTAAATGCTAGTTGGGTTTAATGTATGCTCATATATGCAAGTTGACACCTTTTGAACCCATGATAAAGTTATATGCTATGTTGGCTAAACCCATGACATTTGTGATGAATCTTCCCTTTTATTATGTCACGTTATGAGAACGAATTACGTGGGGAACGATGGGGTTAATATGCATGTTAATAGAAACGTGTAAAGTTGGTATGCTTAAGCATAACATAAAATGAATGGACATAATTGGGAATTTACCTATTAAGTTAGGTCTACCCATATTATGGAGTTGGGAATTTACCTATTAAGTTAGGTCTACCCATACTATGGAATTGGGAATTTACCTATTTAGTTAGGTCTACCCATATTCTTAAAAATGTGTAATTAATTAGGGATAATTAATATAAATTATGAGGGTGATTAATTAGGTGTAATTAATCGACTAAGACATGAGGTTGGACTCAGTTGTAGCGTAAAACTGCCCGGACCCAACCGGCTTAACCAGTTGCTACAAATGTTAGCCCAATGTGAGAGGTCTTAGGCACAAACTAAATACGTGATTAATGTAAAGACACGAGGTTAGACTCGGTTATGACATAAGGCTGCCCGGACCCAACCGGCTTAACCAGCAGTCATAAAAGATAGTCTAATGTGAGAGGTCTTTATGAGGATCACGGTCTTAATTAATTATGAAACACTTAACCATATTAGCATGTAGATGGACATGGGGGGTTAAGTGGGTGCCTTGGGTGGCATGAGGAAACTAGTGGGTTGCCTTGGGTGGCAATAGAAAATACGATTAGAATACTTAACCAAAGTGGAACATGTAATTAAAACATGGTTAAAGGGTTAAGTAAGTGCTTTGGGTGGCATGTGGAAATCTAGTGGGTGCCTTGAATGACAATTAAAATATGATTAATGACTTAACCAAAATTTATAACATGTAAGTGGACATGGTTAAAGGGTTAAGTGGGATTCACTAGAAATAACAAGCTTAGGTGGTAGCTTGTGGGGGCCCATTTCAACCAATATCCCAAACGTATCTTAGTGGGCTCGACTCTAGTCGAGTGACGGGACACGCATATTAGGCTTGACTATAAGAGGCCAAAACGGGTTAGCGGTGGCAACGCAAGTCCAACGGGTTCCATATGCGTGTGTGGGCCCGGGATGGTAGCTAAGACGTTGTTGCATCGTGTAGGTATAAAGTCGTGCACCGTCGACATTTTCAGGTTGCCACTTTGGGGGATGATACACCCCATTGTGGGACCAGCACGGGTATCTACGTAAGGGAGTCGATCGCTTGGGGAGTAGTGGGTACACCTATGTAGTCAGATAGGGGTACACGAAACTACTAAATTACTAAGTACACTTAGTGGGATCAACCTTTAAAATTAGGAATGACTGGTGTGGTGCAGTGTAGTATTTATCCTCGGGTGGGTAGATATGTCTTTACGGTTATCTTAGTTTATCCTAAGTCTACCAAGCTGCTTAGTGTAGCCATTCATCCCCAGACGTTACCATATATCAAGCTTATGTCTTCTCTGGTTACTTTAATGATTGTATTGTTAAAGTTATAGGACTCGCTCAGACTTATGTCTGACCCCGTTGTTTTTATCTTTTTCCCCAACCCTCAGGTTATCAGAGTGGGCCCAGTACGAGTGGGCTTTGATCAGGCTGCTTTATTCTCTTTTGGGAGCTTGGACCATAGATGTAGAGCTCAGTTTACCCTTTTCTTTTATGGCTATCAGTTCATGTATTGGGATTATGTACTTTTATTTATCAGGATGGATATTTTGTACTTGACTCTTATTATGGTTTTGTGATGTAACCAAACATGTTTTACTTTCCGCTGCAATGAAATGATGTTTTAAAATTTTCAAGTATTACTTATATCTGTCTTGTTGAAATCTTTCTGTTTTATATTCACTTAAAATACTCCACCGATGTTATGGCATTCCCTTAGAGAGTGACTATAGCGGGTGTGGGGTGTTACACGTGGTATCAGAGCAAAGGTTACCGGAACAGATAAAATTTTTAGAAAAACTATTTTCTAAGAATATTTTTGAAAGGAGTATTTTCAAAAACATGTCTTTTAAGAGAAAAGTTTTTGAAAGAAAAGCATAATCCCCGATAGCCATATCTTTATCTTTTGAATTCTCCGTTTGAATCTTTCCTTTTTTCGTCTCAGCATGGCTGATGATCTTTATCTTCCGGACGGTGTAGCGGTACCAGTATGGTATAGGAGGTTGTTAGAGGCTAGGGCCGCCGCCGTAGGTTCAGCAAATGTTCCTCCTCCACCCGTTGCACTCGTTCCTCCTCGCACGGATACTTTTGCTATGACTTGTAGGAAGTTTAAGGCTATGGGAGGGAAACCTTTTGTGGGAGCTAGGGATTGGCTTAATGAGACGGAAGAATTGATGGAAATCTTGGAAGTGGAAGAGGGAAAGAAAGTCAGGTTAGCCGCTTGGTTAATGGAAGGAGAGGCCTCGTTCTGGTGGGAGGTCACTAATAGAGAACGCCCTGTTGACTCTTGGGTGGATTTCAGGCAAAGGTTTGAGGCAAAGTTTCTCTCAAAAGCGGAAGAAAATATGCACGTGGAAAGGTTCTTGAACTTAAAGCAAGGGAACTTGTCGGTGAAAGAATATGTTAACAAGTTTAATCAGTTAGCGAGATTCAGCATAGACTTGGTAAACACACCGGAAGAGAAAGCTCTGAGGTTCGTTAAAGGCTTGAACGAACCGATGCACGGGTTGGCTATGTCTCTCATCCCTATGGGGGCCACTTTTGAGAAGCTAGTGGACATGGCACTTATGCATGAGGAAGAGAAGGGTCCCAATGCTTATAAAGCACCCGAGAAGAAAGGAGACCAGAAGGAACCTCAACAGCAACAGTAAAACAAGGGCGGGAAAGGCAACGGTGGCAAGGGAAAGAAGAAGTGCTTCAATTGTGGGACACTAGTCCACCTAAGCAAGGATTGTCGCAAGAAGAGGAAGGCTGGCTGCTTCCACTGTGGCGAAGCAGGGCATTTAGAGAAAGACTGTCCAAAGAAGGGGAAAAGAACGCGATCTACCTCAGGAGGACAGGTGCAAGTTCTTTTGGCACCAGCTCAGGCAAGGGGGCAAGCTCAGGCTCTCGCGGTTCCACCGATTCAGGAAAGAGGTAGAACTATTTCCATTGAAAGTCTAGTTTTTCTGTTCGATTATCCGGTTCAAACTTTGTTTGATTCTGGCGCATCGCATTCGTTTATCTCATCATCTTTAGTTGAGTCACTGCACTTAGACACCAGTTGGTAGATGATCCCTTAGTTGTTTCAAACCCAATTGGGGCTCCATGATGTGTTTGGGTTTGAAAGTTTCTATACTTAGCGTTGAGTTTTGATGTGATGCTTTTTGGGCTTCACGGGCTATGGGTTAATTTTGGGCATGGACTGGTTATCCAGTAATGGTGCCGTTCTTATTGTGGAAGGAGAGTTGTTAGGCTTATGACCCGCTTGGGTAACACTCTCGAGGTCTCTTGTAATCCCATGGAATCTGTTATGCTAAGTTATCTAGAATCGCTTGACACGTCGGTCGAGAGTTTGCGATCTGTTAGAGTGCTCCGGGAATACTCGAATGTGTTTGAGGAGGTGAAGGGCTTACCTCCGGAGCGGGAGGTTGACTTCCGAATATATCTGGTAGACAATGCCAAACCAGTGTCTTGGCCAGTGTGCCACGTGGCTCCTCGTGAGAGGAGGGAACTCCATAAGCAAGTAGGCGATTTGCTTGAGAAGGGGTTTAGAAGACGAAGTATATCGGAGTGGGGTGCTCCAGTAGTTTTTGCTATGAAGGCGGATGGGTCCCTCAGACTTTGTGTAGGCTAAAGAGAGCTAAATAAACTCACAAAGAAGAATAGACACCCATTGCCGAGGATTGATGGTCTTTTTCCAATTAGTTGGCGCCTCAGTGTTTTCACAAGTTGGACTTAGCCACGGGGTTTCGTCAGTTGAGAGTGGCTGAGGATAGTATAGAGAAGGCTACTTTTAGGACTCCAGATGGTTTTAATAGGTTGAGCCAAGCCAGTTATGGAATAAACGGTGGTTTTGGAGTGAGACTGGCAAGGACATCCAGAGTTGGACAAGGGCTTAATTATTTAGCCGTTTTTACTAGTATCATCTCACGTAGGTCGTCTGAGCTCGAAGGAGATATCCCTTGGGTGTTTGTCTGATATTGGTTTAGGCCTTTGGGGCTTGCATTTGGGGGATGTCGAGTTTGACTAAGGTGGTCTGCGTGAGAGATGGACAATTGTGATGATTTTGGATGGGATTCTTAGCATCCTATGAGTTTGGGATAGCATATACCCATGGCAAGGGTAACGTGGTGGTGGACGCCTTAAGTAGAAAAAAAGTTGTCCTTGAGTTCATTGTCCGTTGAACGACGGAGCTTGGAATTTATTTCGATGTTTGGCTTTAGACCTACCGTTGATTTTGTACCCGGTTTGCTAGCCTCCTTGGAGGTTAGGCCTACTCTTTTGGGATGAATTGACGAGGCATAGCGAGACGACCCACAGTTGGTTGAGTTAGTAGAGAAGCTCATGAGGAGGGGGTCGTCCAGCCATTTGAGTAGGAACACCCTAGATGGTAAGTGGTGGTTGTGTAGAGGCGGTAGACTTTGTGTACCGCAAACGAGGGTTTGAGGAAGGCTATACTTGTTGATGCACATCGGTCGAAAATGACCATTCATCCGGGTGGGGACAAGATGTACCAAGACATGAAGCGAATTTTCTTTTGGGCCGGTATGAAGAAAGATGTGGCCGAGTATGTCGCTAGATGCTTGGTGTGCTAGCAAGTGAAAGCGGAGCAGAAGAAACCCGGCGGGTTGCTTCACCCGTTGGAGGTTCTGTTATGGAAGTGGGATAGTGTCTCGATGGATTACCAAGATCGAGGAAGGGTAATACGGGAATTTGGGTGGTAGTAGACAGACTTACTAAGAGCGCCCATTGTATACCCGTGAAGAGTAAGAGAACTGCTCCATGGCTAGCTTCAGTTTACGTTCGAGAGATTATTAGATTGCATGGTGTACCTTCCAGTATAGTGAGCGATCGAGATCCTATCTTCACTAGAGAGTTTTGGAAGAGTTTGCAAGAGGCGGTAGGGACTCAGTTGTGTTTGAGTACCGCATATCATCCTCAGACGGACGGTCAGACCGAGAGGGTGAATTGTATTTTAGAAAACCTTCGGAGGCAATGTATCTTGAATTTTGGAGGTACATGGGAAGAGCATCTTCCATTGGTGGAGTTGCCCGACAGACTTAGTGGTGTACATGATGTATTCCATGTGAGGAAGTGCCTACATGAGACCGCAGAGGCGGTAGAGCCGAGCTTACTTAAAGAAGTAAAGGTAGAGCGTGATGTGATTATTCGACGAGCTCCTACCCGCATCCTTGGGTCAGAGATTTGGGAGTTGAGAAACAGAGAGGTTCGACTAGTCAAAATGGAAAGGGGAGAAGGTGAGAGCAGTGCTACTTGGGAGACAGAAGCGAAGATGCGTTCGTTATACCCATTCCTTTTTTTTAAGGGTATGTCCTTTAAACATCTCCTTTATCGTTTGTTTAGTGCTTATCTTATCTTTAGTGTGTCCTCTCGTTAGTACCTTTGACCTTTAGATAGGGTAAACCTATGGTTGAAACATGTGTTTGAGACATGTTATGTTTGATGGATGCATGTGGATGCAAGTGGTTGCTAGTGGTTGCTCGTGGATGCATATACACACACTCTAGACACTAGATCGGCTCGATCACTTCATATTGCATATTGCATATAATTGTGTGTAGATAGCTATATTTATGGATGTATAATGATTGTGTTATCATATGGATGATGCATTTTGGTGAATGATTGTGCACTCATATAGATACTGTATGTGTCGATAGGGTTATCTCGCATACATATTGGATGCATGGCACTATCATGGTTTGCATATGTTCATACATTAGATAGGGAACATATACACACACTTTTTGCATATGCTCATACATCATTAGAAATTGTTTTAAGGACAATGGATGCCCGTGTTTGATGGATTGAGTAGATGGTTGTTTGGATGGTAGGATATGCATTCTCCTTAGCTTAGAGATTTCGGGACGAAATCCTTTAAGGAGGGGAGAATGTAACACCCCGAATTTTAGTTAAGGCTAAAATTCACTAATTGCAGAATAAATAATCTCAGATGTGGGAGTTGGGGGCAACGGGCTGCGTCATTGCGTTCGTCTCGGAAAAATACGCGAAATAGAGTCCGAGTTTTCGAGAATCGGAGTCCGTATGGCCCGGTTATGGCCCAATGAAGTTTGCAGAAAATTCAAAGTCAAAAACAGATTTAAAATTGGGATTTAAATTTAGAAATTGGGGCCATTGGGCGCAGGCGGGAAAATTCCCGCCTGGCTACCCAAGTCGACAGCCCTGTCGACTGGGCAGTCGACTTGGCTAGGACCAAGTCGACAGCCCTGTCGACTTGGGTGTCGACAGGGGGTGCTCGTCCAGTTTAACCTGGTGCACCTTTTTAGGGTTTGGCTGAGATTTAGGCTATTCTCTAGAAGCTTCCTAAATCTGACGGACCTAATCTAACCTAGGGCTAATTCTATGGTCTAAAACACACCCTAATCCTATAAATACACCCTAATGCAAGCCTAATCCATACTAAAAATAGAAATGATGCCATCATGCCGCCAAAATCAAACTTGAGAGGAGCCTCCACTAGTTTATGAAGAAAGTTGCAAGCTAATCAACCTCTAATCATCATCTCCTTCTTGTATAGCAACTAGTTCTACTTCATAAGTTTGCTAATCTTGGTTTTGGTGAGTTTCTATCACTTTAATAACCAATTGCTAAATTAAGTAGATGAGATATGATGAGATCATGCGGTTTTGTATGCGGATTTGTGGGTTTTAAATCATATGATATGATGTTAGTTTGCTAATCTATGTTTAATGTTAACCCTATGTTTATGCAAGTTAAGTATGTGGGTTTATGCAAGTTAAGTATATGGGTTTATGCAAGTTAAGTGGTGGATTTTATGCATGCTAAGTGTTTGGTTTTATGCATGCTAAGTATTTGATTTTATGCATGCTAAGTATTTGATTTTATGCATGCTAAGTATTTGATTTTATGCATGCTAAGTGTTTGGTTTTATGCATGCTAAGTATTTGATTTTAGGCATGCTAAGTGTTTGGTTTTATGCATACATTATGACATGCAAGTCTACCCTTTTTAAATAAGATGCATACATATGCAAGATGACACCTTTGTATGCTATGCATACATATGCATGTTTACCCTATTAAGATGCAAGTTCATATGCAAGTTTGTCTCTTTTTATGATATGCATAACATATGCGAGTTTGCCTCTATGTATGACATGTTATGCAAGTTCACATGCAAGTTTATATGTAAGTTCATATGCAAGTTTATGTGCAAGTTCATATGCAAGTTTATGTGCAAGTTCATATGCAAGTTTATGTGCAAGTTCATATGCAAGTTTGTCTCTTTTTATGATATGCATAATGCAAGTTTGGGTTAAATGCTAGTTGGGTTTAATGTATGCTCATATATGCAAGTTGACACCTTTTGAACCCATGATAAAGTTATATGCTATGTTGGTTAAACCCATGACATTTGTGATGAATCTTCCCTTTTATTATGTCACGTTATGAGAACGAATTACGTGGGGAACGATGGGGTTAATATGCATGTTAATAGAAATGTGTAAAGTTGGTATGCTTAAGCATAACATAAAATGAATGGACATAATTGGGAATTTACCTATTAAGTTAGGTCTACCCATATTATGGAGTTGGGAATTTACCTATTAAGTTAGGTCTACCCATACTATGGAATTGGGAATTTACCTATTTAGTTAGGTCTACCCATATTCTTAAAAATGTGTAATTAATTAGGGATAATTAATATAAATTATGAGGGTGATTAATTAGGTGTAATTAATCGACTAAGACACGAGGTTGGACTCAGTTGTAGTGTAAAACTGCCCGGACCCAACCGGCTTAACCAGTTGCTACAAATGTTAGCCCAATGTGAGAGGTCTTAGGCACAAACTAAATACGTGATTAATGTAAAGACACGAGGTTAGACTCGGTTATGACATAAGGCTGCCCGGACCCAACCGGCTTAACCAGCAGTCATAAAAGATTGTCTAATGTGAGAGGTCTTTATGAGGATCACGGTCTTAATTAATTATGAAACACTTAACCATATTAGCATGTAGATGGACATGGGGGGTTAAGTGGGTGCCTTGGGTGGCATGAGGAAACTAGTGGGTTGCCTTGGGTGGCAATAGAAAATACGATTAGAATACTTAACCAAAGTGGAACATGTAATTAAAACATGGTTAAAGGGTTAAGTAAGTGCTTTGGGTGGCATGTGGAAATCTAGTGGGTGCCTTGAATGGCAATTAAAATATGATTAATGACTTAACCAAAATTTATAACATGTAAGTGGACATGGTTAAAGGGTTAAGTGGGATTCACTAGAAATAACAAGCTTAGGTGGTAGCTTGTGGGGGCCCATTTCAACCAATATCCCAAACGTATCTTAGTGGGCTCGACTCTAGTCGAGTGACGGGACACGCATATTGGGCTTGACTATAAGAGGCAAAAACGGGTTAGCGGTGGCAACGCAAGTCCAACGGGTTCCATATGCGTGTGTAGGCCCGGGATGGTAGCTAAGACGTTGTTGCATCGTGTAGGTATAAAGCCGTGCACCGTTGATATTTTCAGGTTGCCACTTTGGGGGATGATACACCCCATTGTGGGACCAGCACGGGTATCTACGTAAGGGAGCCGATCGCTTGGGGAGTAGTGGGTACACCTATGTAGTCAGATAGGGGTACACGAAACTACTAAATTACTAAGTACACTTAGTGGGATCAACCTTTAAAATTAGGAATGACTGGTGTGGTGCAGTGTAGTATTTATCCTTGGGTGGGTAGATATGTCTTTACGGTTATCTTAGTTTATCCTAAGTCTACCAAGCTTCTTAGTGTAGCCATTCATCCCCAGACGTTACCGTATATCAAGCTTATGTCTTCTCTGGTTACTTTAATGATTGTATTGTTAAAGTTATAGGACTCGCTCAGACTTATGTCTGACCCCGTTGTTTTTATCTTTTTCCCCAACCCTCAGGTTATCAGAGTGGGCCCAGTACGAGTGGGCTTTGATCAGGCTGCTTTATTCTCTTTTGGGAGCTTGGACCATAGATGTATAGCTCAGTTTACCCTTTTCTTTTATGGCTATCATTTCATGTATTGGGATTATGTACTTTTATTTATCAGGATGGATATTTTGTACTTGACTCTTATTATGGTTTTGTGATGTAACCAAACATGTTTTACTTTCCGCTGCAATGAAATGATGTTTTAAAATTTTCAAGTATTACTTATATCTGTCTTGTTGAAATCTTTCTGTTCTATATTCACTTAAAATACTCCACCGATGTTATGGCATTCCCTTAGAGAGTGACTATAGCGGGTGTGGGGTGTTACAGGCCATTGGATAGATAATTATATACAGACATCTGTTGGTTAAATGATTTCAAATATTGAAATGTTATTTGGTCGAAAATTTCATTTAAAAGAGATGTGCCGATACTCGATAAATTCATTTTCTTTAAAGATCTGAAACTAGGTAGGTTTTTTAAAAAAGGGTTAAGGAATTTATCCTAAACCAAAGTGTAATTTCTTAAATTGGGATTTGAATATGATTTGGAAATTATTCAAATTGATAATGTAGATTTTAAGGTAATAAATTCTCATGGAATTTAATTTTGGTACAAAGGAATCGAGGATGTTCGGAGTTGTTTTAACTCAGCTTTGAATATAGATTTGAATTCTTGAAATCAAACGATTGTTTTGAACAATGTTTGAAAATGAGATAGGGAATTAATTGAACTCCATTGTGACTTGAATATAGATTCAAGTATTTGAAATTCGGAAGAAAGGAACAATTTTAGTTTAAAATGTTATTTTCAAAAAGTCTATATATATACATACCTTGCTTGATTTCAAAATAAGCTATTCCTTTCCTTCAAAATTATTTATTCAAACTTTAACTTATAAACTATTCTATTATAAAAACTACATATTTTCTTTATATTTTATTATTCAAAAACTATCTAGTAAACTTTTAATTTATGTAAATACATGATATTTTAAATTATCTTATTTTTAACTATTATATTATATATATATATATATTTATTTATTTTATATAAAGATATTCTTATAAATGTTTATTTTCATTTGTATTTTTTTTATGAATTGTAAATTTCTTCCAAATGGAAAGTGTTTGGAATTAAACCGTTGGGTCAATAGAGCTGGAATAAAGCTATTTAAATATGAATTGATTTTTGAAATATTATATGATTATAATATAGGGATATGGAATATATTCTTGTTTAGAATATAATCGTGTTTGGTATTTCTGACCACAAATCGATTTTTGAAATGATTATGATGTTGATATGAAATATATTCTACTCGAATATGAATCGATTCTGAAATGTTATATGATAATAATATTTGGATATGAAATATATTCTAATTTGGAATATAATCGGGTTGGTATGATTACGATATGCTGATATGAAGATGATATTCTTTTTTTGAATATAAATTGGGTTTGAAGCAAAACATGATATTTTGGATATAAAGCGAACCTTTGTGAAATGTAAAAGAACCGACCGAGATGGAAAAATGTAAATATTGGTTGTTAAAGAGGCCGGAGTCGACAAGTGACATACTCTCTATCAGTGTCGATACCACTTTAACAACCGTGAATGTTATGACGTATCTAGAATGAAATATGATGACTTAGAGGCGATTACTGGATTTGAAGAAAGAGAACGATGATGGAATAGCCTTGAACTTTGGGTCATAATTGAAATGACTAAAACATGAGCTATACCGTGACTAATTGAGGTAGCACCTCTGATCGGACGCACTCCTCAGATATTATTTCTATGACTATGATGATGATGAATTTGGGCCCTTTTTGATTTGGGAGTGTGTTCCGAGGTGGGCGGTAGTGGCTGTTATGCGTTACCACCGGTCCGGGAGTGCAATTGGTAGAATCCTATCGTGGGCATTGCCTCGAGTGCCTTGTCATATTTACCCATATCGAGCCCCATACGATTTTGATTTAGCATTTCCTTCTATGGAGTGCCCTTTGATAATACCAGTAAGGTAAATTTACGGTACTGTATAGACTATTGATGCCCGTAAACGGCGTACGGGTAATATGGTAATGCTGCTTATGCTATTTTTATGATATTTACTTTACTAGATAAACACTATCATAATAGCGTACTATACTATGTATGTATTAGTTTAACAAATCCTCGAGAGATGAAAAAGTCCCGTAACATCTCTTGAGTTATGTACCCATGACACTAATGTTATTTCGTATTTTGATTTGACTAATATGGGAATGATTTAGTACTGATCCAAGTGTTTGTTGTGTTTCTTTTTATGCAATACGCTCGGGTCAGCAAAAGTTTGCAGTTAGCGAAGTTTACCTTGCCCTTGAGGTCGAAGACGAAGATTTGGTACATATATCAACTATAAGTATGTATATCTGCTGCATTTATTTCCACTGCTACATCTGTATGTGTATGTAACTCTGATAATCATTGAATGTTATAACCAACGTATACATTTCAACTGCTTTTAAACTGGTATTTGTTTATTATATGTTGTCTTTTCTCTATGAGATTCAGTGATTTATTTTCTCTTCTTTCTTTATTTTTCTTCTTTTCCCCAATAACCACCTTCATTTGCGATTTGTTAGGATCGACATGTGTGGACTATTGTCGATTCGAACGATCAAAATTTCGGGGTCGTTACAAGTTAGTATCAGAGCATCGGTTAGCGATAACCTTGGCTCTGTTTGGGAATTAACTCATTAGAGATAAGGTTAGTAGTGCCCTAGAATGAGTTTGAGTGATATGAGAGAGCGTACTTGTATTTTGAATATAAAATGATTTTATATTTTTGTAACACCCCACCTCCGCCAGGGTGGCTCTTGCAAGCACTCTGACTTTGGAGGGGCGTTTGAATCAGGTGAACATGCATAATGATATATCAAGGCAGAACAAGAACATATGTATATATGTAAACAGAGTAAATAAGATAAGTAAAACAACGGAAGATTTTAAACTATTTCAAAACAAGTCTGGTACAACATAATGTCAACTTTCCAAGTACACAAGTCTAGATAAAAACAACATCACTGAAGACTGAAATACATAAGTACTATCCCCAAAATAAGTGATAACCATAGCTAGCTTCATGTCAAGACCGTACATGAGCTAAAATCCTACAAGCAAGCGATCAGAAATCCAAGCTAGGCTCCAATATTCCCTCCCTGAGAACCTGGGGGGGAAACGGAAGAAAAGAGGCGAAAGAAAACAGGTCAGTCAAAAAGACTGAGTAAGCCCTACTACAATCAATGTAAACTGGTAAAGTTAACTGGCATGAGCAGCAGGGATGAACATAAGGATAACAACATACTAGCATGATGATTAACTAACAAGGTAGATAAAGGTGTCATCGCATAATCAGGTTTAAGGTCTTGCACCACAGGTGTACTAGCAAACTAACATGACTTGAATAAGCAAGTATTGATCCCTTGGCCCAAGCTTTGGCCCAATAACATGAAGTGACCCCAATACGAGGTCCAATAACATGAAGTGACCCTAATACGCGGTCCAACCAAACGGTCTAGTCGATCGGCTCCCTATAAGCCTAACTCGTCACGTGTTGGTGTCCATACGGCCCAAACATAATTGTAGTCAGACTGTGCCGGGTCTCCCGTCGGGTGTATCAAGCCCTAGGGTGTCAACCCCTGGACACCATAATCATGCGTGCACAGTCTCGATCTACTGGTACCCGTGCATGTTTTCCCCGGCTTCGGACTGTGTGCACGACCATAGTCCGCCCGGAACTACACCGGCGTACCATTCTGCCGTCATTTTTGGTCGCTTACCTCCAGTCAGTAATCGTGCTCCCTCCCTAGCCTAGGCCCTAGGGTCTTAATGATACAAACTTGGGATTACTGCTGGAGTGAACCCCCATTGCTAGGATTTTTCTAGTGGGTTAAGTACGGGTTAACCCTCTTGCTAATCATGGATTAACTCGGTTAAGTGTAACGATGAGTTCACGACTTAACCCTGATTAATCTACCAAGCCCAAATTGGTTAAGTATTAAGTGGACCATGACTTAACCCTAATCATGAGGCATTAATTAATTTAATGCGCCTTAACCTCTCACATTAGACCTTGTTGTGGTTACTAGTTAAGCCGGGCGGGTCCGGGTAGCTTTACACCACAACTTGGTCTAACCTCGGGTTCAAGGTACAACATGGCCAACTTCTCACATTGGGTCCTATTGTTTGTAGCAACTAGTTAAGCCGGTCGGTTCCGGGTAGGTTTACGCTACAAACTCATCCCAACCTCGAGTTGGTCACACTTATATTTTCTAAGTGTCATGTCCATCGTGTTTCCAAAACACATTACAAGTTTTCAAGCAATTGGGTAGACCTAACTTAATAGGTAAATTCCCAATGGGTAGACCTAACTTAATAGGTAAATTCCCAAGCTTATGTTTTTATGTCTTTTAAGTTTACCCAACCCCAAACGCAATCCCATCGCTTACGTATCGCCATAGCGCATAAAGGATAGAAAGAGGGAACTTGGCATAATCACGACATAAAGGTGTTGAAGCCACAAGTTCAACATGGTGGCATATGAAACGTACATATGTTCATATACTTGCATATTACATTTTTAGGCCTCAAAAGCATGCATAAAACCAAACTTAGCATATTGGTGATACATGGTGATAAATGACATGTAAAAATGGCCATAAGTTCGCATCTAGCCTCACATGCAAGTTATCATAAGAGATATGATAACTTACATGTTGCCAAAATGCAACCTTTGGCATAAAGCTTGAAGCTTTATGTTCATAAACCCAAGATAAGCTTGCATAACATGATAGCATGAACAAAATGTTCAACCCAAACTTGCATAACATAACTTGCATATCATATGACAAACTTGCATATCAAACTTGCATAACATAACACGATAAACTTGCATATCATGACATGGCAAACTTGCATAGCATAACATGATGAACTTGCATATCATAACATGGCATACTTGCATAACATAACATGATAAACTTGCATATCATAACATGGCATACTTGCATAACATAACATGATAAACTTGCATATCATAACATGGCATACTTGCATAACATAACATGGTAAACTTGCATATCATAACATGGCAAACTTGCATAGCATAACATGGCAAACTTGCATATCATAACATGGCATACTTGCATAACATAACATGATGAACTCGCATATCATAACATGGCATACTTGCATATAAACTTGCATATCACAACATGATAAACTTGCATATCATAGCATAGCAAACTTGCATATAAACTTGCATATCACAACATGATAAACTTGCATATCATAGCATAGCAAACTTGCATATAAACTTGCATATCATAGCATAGCAAACTTGCATATAAACTTGCATATCACAACATGATAAACTTGCATATCATAGCATAGCAAACTTGCATATCATAGCATAACAAACTTGCATATAAACTTGCATATCATACATTTAACTTTAGAGTTTAAGTATGAAAGTAGAATAGGGCTTACAATGCTTAGGAAGTCACAAAAATATGACAAAGCCCTTATGCAACCAATTAAACCCAAAATGCAAGCTTTAGTAAAAAAAACCTTAAGCCAAAATGATCAAAACTCTTGCTTTATGATGCAAATATAGAAACTTGACTTGAATGCAAGCTAATGATGCTCATACAAGCTTGAAAACACTTGTATGCATGGAAAATCTCATAAAAATTTATTTAGGAATTTTATGAAGAGAGTGGAGGCCATGAGAGGATTGATTTTGCCATAGTTTAGTTACTTGAATGAATAATGATGATTTAGGGTTAGGTTAGGGCCTTATTTATAGAGATTAGGACTAGTTTCAACCTTAGGATTAAACCCTAGTTCCAATCTCAGCCCTCAAAACCGAATCTGGCCCCCAAACTCAACACAAACCGAAAATGGTGCACCAGGCAAAACTGCCCGGCTGGACCAAGTCGACAGCCAAGTCGACAGGGCTGTCGACTTGGGTCCAACCAAGTCGACTCCCAAGTCGACAGGGCTGTCGACTTGGGTGCTCTGGCGGGAATTTTCCCTCCTAGCCCAATATGACCTAATTTTCAAATTCAAACTTGAATTTGAAATCTGTTTTTACTTTGAAATTTTCTGAAAACTTCGTTGGGCCTTAATCGGGTCATACGGACTCCGATTTTCGAAAACTCGGGCTCTATTTCGCGTATTTTTCCGAGACGAACGCAATGGCATAGCCCGTTTCACTTGATTCAGATTTTAGAATTAAATTCTGCCTCGATTTATGTTATAACAGGTTATTGCAAATACGGGTTGTTACAATTTTGTTGAATATTTATGGACTCGGGTCGATATATGGGATGCCATAGAATCGATAGGAATTTTTAAATAATCGAACGGAATAGATTGACATAATATGGACTTCGGTTATATTTTAAATATATATCAAATATAATATTGGTTTTAAGTGTATATATATATATTTGTTCTAGTAAGTGGTAATATTGAGTCATTACCTATGATGAGTGATTCAATAATAAAACTAATGGAAAATTTTAAATGGTTCGGAAAATTTAAGAATAAAATCCTTTAGTATAATGGGTTGTAGAATATGATTTGCAAATAAAATAGAATTGAACTTGAGAACTTGATTCTGGGGTTTTTGAAATAGTATTGCCAAAGTTTCAATTAATATTATATCGTAAGTATCTTCATAAGGAAATGGTTTAAAGGATTTTTAAACAACATAAGTATAATCCCTTCTTGGACCTTAGAAAACGACTTCGGTAATGAATGCACACATTATCGATGTTTATTCTGAAGAGTCTGAGTGGGGGAGAGACCACTAAATGATTATTATAACTGGTTTTGACAAAGGATTTTGGATTAAATTCCATATGGTATAAATTTTTGTATAAAAAGTATTGATATATGTTATTTAAAGATGAATTTAAAAACTAAACCATAATTGAAAATTCTATGTTCTTTGTTAATTAAAGATTTGGATTTAAAATTTTATATGGTATGGTTTTCTATGAAGTTTTATAAACATGTATGTTACTTTTAAACTTAATTAAACCCGGAATTAAAGTACTTAAGTTTGTCTTAACTAATAATATTGGTTTAATCACTAAAGTAACTCGATTCATTAGAATTTAGATTTTGAAACGAGGAAATGGACCTGAGTATTAAGAGAAAAGAAATGGTTGTTGAAAATGCTTAGGTGGGAGAGATAATAAAGTTTAAACCAATTCGAATTTTGGTCGATAAAGGTGTTGGATAAAAGTCGAAATTAACCATGGAATATAATTCAACTAAGTCGACTAAAATGAATTTGGGAAATTTTTTTGGTTATGTAAATAAAAGTGGCAATAACTTATGACTTGGGAAATAAGTAAGTATATCAAGTTAGTTTGAGAAGGAGTTTAAAGAAATTTGTGTTTGGCGATAAAATCTGAATTGTCGATAAATAAAAATGAAGGAATTAAATGATGAATTAGTATATATGTGAAATGAATACATTATGTCAAATGTAAATCTGGATTTGAATAATGAAATGAATGGAACATAAACATTGCGCCGAATGAAATATAACTCAACTTGAGTAAAGGAATCGAGTTAAATAATATTTAACTTAGGAAATCGAATAAAAGAAAAAAAAATGGTTCGAAAAACAAGTATGAATTCGAGTTATGAACCGTCATTAATTCAATTTATGATTTGTTGTCGAATAAGTAAATTGGCTTAGTGGAATAAGATTTAAATTTAAAATAAAATTTGAATCAGTGAATAAGGAAATGAAACAGAATGGAAATTGGAAATATGAAATAGAGTACATGAAATATTAAACCGAAGTCTAAAATATTAAATTAGGATATCAAAAGAATTTGAAACTAAGTGGATTCGATTAAGTCTAATGAATTAGAATAAATGGAAGTAAACTAGAGAAATTTGAGTTGGTCGATTTAAAACTAAATATAGATGCATGGAAACGAAGTATGGATAAACTTAGATATTTAGAATAAATAAAATCGGAATTAATTCAAACGAAGAACTAATCGAATATGGAGTGAAGCAAAATTTTGAATGAATCCAAGTTTTATTCAAAATTTAATACTTGAAATGAAGTGTGGAACGAATAGAAAATATTATGTAATAAAGTAAGCAATTCAATATGAACCCATTGCTCGGATAATGAAATAAATGAAAAGGGTATAATGGACTTAAATTAAATGAATGATAATGAAATGTGAATAAATGGTATGGAACTTATTTAATGAACGAATAAGAACAACTGTAATGAATCAGTTGGAATTGAACATGGGTATACTTAAGCGATAAGGGTTAAACTATATTTTGAACATAATGGATCGATAACCATTTTAGATGGCAAAACTTGGCTTAAGTTTTGGAATCGAAAGATTTAAACTTCAAGTAAAACAAATCGGTGTTATGCAAAAATCTGAAATAGTCAATAAGCCCACTCTTTTGAACGTATACCTTTCCATTTGTTCATCTCTTTCTCTAATGGCTGAACTGAACTTCTAAACCCTAGATTAATGCAAAAATACAAGCTTTAAATTCAAATCTCTTCAAACCCCAGCAAATTAAATATCAATTCGAAGCCTCGACGATACGGAGCTACGGGTACCCTCCGTTTCAACATGCAGTGCTTGGATTCACTGGAAAATATGGTCAAACTTTCTGATTTGCGAAACCCTAGGGCATAGATTGGTTTTTTTTTGAATTAGTAGTTTATGGCCAAATTGGAGTTCTGGTTATTGTGGCTATCGACCATACGAGTTGATTGGTGGTGGTTGGATGTTCTATCGTGGTGTATATTGTCGGGAATTGGGGTTTATGTCAGATGTAGGGCTTCCGTTCTCTGACACAACGGGGACGCAAGGGCCCACCGGAGGTGAAGACGGCGACATGGTTAGATGCGGCTCTAGGTTAGCTTCGATATGGCGGAGGTCTGAAGGTTTACGGTGGTCGGAGCTCACCGCAATCGGCGGTCAAAAGAGGAGGCCAGATGGGTTTTCCGCATTCAAAGCCGCTGGACGGAATATAAGGTTGGAGTGGGAATTTGGAGAACAGGGTGCTGACGTGTCAGCAAGTGAGTGGGTGAGGAATATTTTATTTACTTTATATATATTCAAAATTAAAATGGTAAAATAAGCATAACTTCTTCATACGACCTCGAATTGACGCGCGGTTTATTGCATTAGGATCATGCCGAAATTGCGGACGATCTAAGACTGGTTTGGCTGCGTTTGGAGACTGCAAAATTTTGGGCTTTAGTTGGGCGTTCAATCCACTAGAGACCCAAAGGTGAGTGATTTTCACACTCACGAATAACTAAATTATTCCCATATTTATTGAATTAAATTGTGAAATAAATTTGGTTGTATGATTGGGTATGATTGATGATTGTTGCTTAAAAAACTGATATGCAAGTATGTTAATCTGTTAATTTAGGTTGATAATTAGTTATGGTAGTTAATTAAATTCTAGTTAGAAATATCGACACTTGTTAATTAGTTAAGTGATTAAATATTTACCATTAAGAAAATGGTTGTGACGGAAGCCTTGGTTGATTTGATTGCTGAATTTTTATCACTTGAAATGTTCCCTTATTCAGTATATGGATGTTGTATGCTCATTTGTCGATGAATCCCATTTTTCCACCCTTGATGTTACGGGCATCAAATAAACCCGGGATTTATCAATTTAAAATAAATTAAGAACACAGAGTGAAATGATAAATCTCTGTGACCCTGATTTGGATTGAAATGATAGATCCATCCTTGAAATATCGAGAAATTAAATATAATATCACTTGGCCATTGGATAAATAATTATATACAGACATCAGTTGGTTAAATGATTTCAAATATTGAATTGTTATTTGGTCGGAAATTTCATTTAAAAGTGATGTGCCGATACTCGATAAATCCATTTTCTTTAAAGATCTGAAACTGGGAAGGTTTATTAAAAAAGGGTTAAGGAATTTATCCCAAACCAAAGTGGAAATTCTTAAATTGGAATTTGAATATGATTTGGAAATTATTCAAATTAATAGCGTAGATTTAAAGGTAATAAATTTTCATGGAATTTAATTTTGGAACAAAAGAAGCGAGGATATTCGGAGTTGTTTTAACTCAGCTTTGAATATAGATTTGAATTCTTGAAATCAAACGGTTGTTTTGAACAATGTTTGAAAATGAGATAGGGAATTAATTGAACTCCATTGAGACTTGAATATAGAATCAAGTATTTGAAATTCGGAAGAAAGGAACAATTTTAGTTTAAAATGTTATTTTCAAAAAGTCTATATATATATATACATACATACCATGCTTGATTTCAAAATAAGCTATTCCTTTACTTCAAAATTATTTATTCAAACTTTAACCTATAAACTATTCTATTATAAAAACTATTTTCTTTATATTTTATTATTCAAAAACTATCTATTAAACTTTTAATTTATGTAAATACATGATATTGTAAGTTATCTTATTTTTTAATTATTATATTATATATATGTTTATTTTATATAAAGATTTTCTTATAAATGTTTATTTTCATTTGTATTTTTTTATGAATGTAAATTTCTTCCAATGGAAAGTGTTTGGATTTAAACCGTTGGGTCAATGGAGTTGGAATAAAGCTATTTGAATATGAATCGATTTTTGAAATATTATATGATTATAATATAGGGATATGGAATATATTCTAGTTTAGAATATAATCGGGTTTGGTATTTCCGACCACAAATCGATTTTTGAAATGATTATAATGTAGATATGAAATATATTCTACTCGAATATGAATCGATTCTGAAATGTTATATGATAATAATACATGGATATGAAATATATTCTAATTTGGAATATAATCGGGTTGGTATGATTACGATACGCTGATATGAAAATTATGTTCTTTTTTTGAATATAAATTGGGTTTGAAGCCAAACAAGATATTTTGGATATAAAACGAACCTTTGTGAAATGTAAAAGAACCGACCGAGGTGGGAAAATGTAAACGTTGGTTGTTAAAGAGGCCGGAGTCGACAAGTGGCATAGTCTCTGTCAGTGCCGATACCACTTTAACAACTGCCAATGATATGACGTATCCAGAATGAAATATGATGACTTGGAGGTGATTACTAGATTTGAAGAAAGAGAACGATTATGGAATAGCCTTGACCTTCGGGTCATAATTGAAATGACTAAAACAGGAGCTATACCGTGACTAATTGAGGTAGCACCTCTGATCGGATACACTCCTCTAATACTATTTCTCTGACTGTGATGATGATGAATTAGGGCAATTTTTGATTTGGGAGTGTGTTCCGAGGTGGGCGGTAGTGGCTGCTATGCGTTACCACCGGCACGGGAGTGCAATTGGTAGAATCCTACCCTGGGCTTTGCCTCGAGTGCCTTGTCATACTTACCCATATCGAGCCCCATACGATTTTGATTTAGCATTGCCTTCTATGTAGTGCCCTCTGATACCCCAGTACGGTGAATTTACGGTACTGTATAGACTGTTGATGCCCGTAAACGGCGTAAGGGTAATACGATAATCCCGCTTATGCTATTTTTATGATTTTTACTTTACTGGATAGATGCTATCATAATAGTGTATTATACTATGTATGTATTAGTTTAACGGATCCTTAAGAGATGGAAAAATCCCGTAACATCTCTTGAGTTACTATACCCATAACAGTAATGTTATTTCGTATTTTGATTTGACTAATATGAGAATGATCTAGTGTTGATCCAAGTATTTATTGTGTTTCTTTTTATGCAATACGCTCGGGTCAGCAGAAGTTTGCAGTTAGCGAAGTTTACCTTGCCCTGGAGGTCGAAGACGAAGATTTGGTACATATATTAATTATAAGTATGTAACTCCGCTGCTTATTATGTACATCTGTATGTGTATGTAACTCTGATAGCCATTGAATGTTATAACCAATGCATACATTTCAACTGCTTTTAAACTGATATTTGTTTATTATATGTTGTCCTTCTGCTGTGAGATTCTGCGATTGATTTTTTCTTCTTTCTTTCTTTTTCTTCTTTTTCCCAATAACCACCTGCATTTGCGATTTGTTTGGATCGACATGTGTGGACTATTGTCGATTTAAACGGTCAAAATTTCGGGGTCGTTACACTTCGTCTCTTATCATCATAACTGTTCTTCCTATCCTGGGCAGCCTTCATTCGTTGTTATGTAACCTTGATCTTGTCTGATGTTTCCCTTACTACATCAGGCCAAGCAGGAACTTCTCACCGGTCTCCAACCAACATGGTGGTGAGCTGCACGATCTTCCATACAAAGCTTCAAACAGAGCCATACCAATACTGGATTGGTAGCTATTATTATATGCGAACTCAACCAAATGCAAATGGTCATCCCATGATCCTCTAAAGTCCATTATGCAAACTCGCAAAAGATCCTCTAATATACGATTCACTCTCGTTGTTTGACCGTTGGTTTGAGGATGGTATGCAGTACTGAGATGTAACTCTGATCCTAAAGCCTCCTGTAAGCTCTTCCAAAACCCACTAGTAAATAATGGATCTCGGTCACTCACAATGACTTTTGGTACTCCATGAAATCTCACTACCCATTTCATATACAGTTCTGCTAACTTGTTGCCGTTCTATTCGGCTTGACTGGTATAAACCTTACACTCTTAGTCAGTCGATCCACAACCACCCAAATACTATCATGGCCTGATCTAGTCCTTGGTAAACCATCAATGAAATCCATTGAGCCTTGCTCCATTTCCATTCGGGAACTTCCAATGGTTGTAACAAACCACTCGGCTTCTTTTGCTCAGCTTTAACTAGCTGACAATTCATGCACTTGGATATAAACTTTCCAACGCCCTTTTTCATCCCTTCCCAGTAGTAGGCCTGCTTCATGTTTCGATACATGTTGTTACCACCGGGATGTATGGTCAGTTTTGAGTGATGACACTCTCTAAGCACTTCATCTCTCAATCCATTAACATTGGGTACAACCAATCTTCCATTCTTTCTAAGCCATCCATCTCGATCAGGCCCATACTTGTTCATCTCCTCGTCGATTCCCATTTCTAACTTGGAGATGATTTCTAATAGACTAGGAACGTTCCTCTGACTGGAACCAATCCGCTCGATTAAAGTGGGTATGATCGTCAAACTTACTAGCATTTCTGGATCCAATTCACACTTTGGTTTGAAATCATACCCTGTGATATACTCTAGTTGCTTCCATTCAAGAAACATAGCCCCTAAATTGGCATGTCTTCTACTCAATGCATCAGCTACTGCATTGCCCTTTCTAGGTGTATATGCGATATCGAAATCGTAGGAGGCCAAGAATTCTAACCATCTTTGCTATCGATGATTTAGATCCTTCTGAGAAGACATATTTCAACGATTTGATCGGTAAACAACTCAAATCTTTCTCCCAAGAGATAATGTCTCCACAACTTCAACGCGAACACGATCGCTACTAATTCCAAATCGTGGGTAGGGTACCTTTTCTCATGCGGTTTCAGTTGCCGACTTGCATAAGCTACAACCCTACCTCTTTGCATCAATATAGCACCTAGTCCGGTACCACAAGCATCTGTGTATACCGTCATCTTTTCATTCCCTTTAGGAATGACTAACATTGGCGCACATGTCAACTTTTCCTTTAGACTCTTGAATGCATTTTCACACCTTTCGTCCCAAACGAAAGCTTGATTTTTCTTGGTCAACTGAGTAAATAGTGCCGCTATTTTGGAGAAGTCTTGGATAAACTTCCGATAATATCCAGCTAATCCTAAGAAACTTCTTATGTCTGTTGCATTCTTGGGCGTAGACCAATCTTGTACCGTAGCCACCGTCGTAGGATCCACGGGAATACCATTCTCTGAAACAACATGGCCCGAGAATCTCACTTCCCTCCTCCAGAATTGACATTTAAAAAACTTCGCTTTCAATTGGTGTTTTCTTAAGACCTCCATCATTGCTCTCAAATGTTCCTTGTGTTCTTCCTCATTCCTCGAATAAACCAAGATATCGTCCACGAACACAAGAACAAACTTATTCAATTGATCTCTGAATACCCTATTCATAAGATCCACAAAATATGCTGGTGCATTGGTCAACCCGAATGGCATGACCAACCACTCATAGAATTCATACGGCGTCCGAAAGACCATTTTAGGAATAATCTCAGCTGCTACTCAGAGCCGATGAAATCCTGTCGCGAGGTCCAATTGGCAGAACACTCTTGCTCCCTCAAGTTGATCAAACAAATCATCTATCCGTGGAAGAGGATACTTGTTCTTCCTAGTCACTTTATTCAACTCGCGATAGTCGACACATAAACGAAGAGAACCATTTTCCTTGGTAGCACATACAACTGGTGCACCCACTCGGAGACACTTCTTCTGATAAATCACTTCTTCAAAAGATCGCTTACTTGCACCCTGAGCTCTCTATGCTCTCTTGGTGCCATACGACGAAGTGGAATCACTATAGGTCTGGCATCTTTCACTGAATCAATAAGAAACTCAATCTCTCGGTGTGGTGGAAGTCTGGTTACTTCCTCGAAGATATCCGGATACTGGCCAATAATGGGAATTCCTGCTAAATCGTCCTACGGGATGTCGAGGGAATTTAGAAAACTAGCCATCATATCCTCACTAAGTAGGCCACCAAACACTACCCTCCGCCCATCATCCGCCTTAATAGTCACCAAAAATCCCTAACTGTCTACCACCACCCCATATCTTTGGAGCCAATTGACTCCCAAAATAATGCCAAACCCAGTAAAGCCCAAGAAAAAGAAATCACAAGCAAACATACATCCATGATTCGATAAGACCAAATTTCGACAAATCATACAAAGGCTAGTCGAACCACCAATCGGGTTCGTCACAACTAAAGGTCTATCGACTATCTCGGGTTCCAATCCCAACCTATCTACCAGGTCACTAGATATGAAGGAACAGGAAGCCCCAATATCAAAGAGTACTCAAACATGAACATCATAAACAGAAAGCATACCTTGAATAACGACATTTTTTCCTTTCTCCGTCGTAGTTGGGGCATTCGATAAAGAAGGAACAGCATTAATAGCATATGCTTTCACAAGCTGCTTCTCTTTAGGGGGTTGCGGACATTTATCCTTGTGATGTCCCACTTGGCCGCAGTTGAAGCACTTCCTGTCCGCTAGCTTTACTAGACATTCTTTAGCATAATGTCCTTTCTTGCCACAGCTAAAGCACTCAACATCTTTCTTACTCTTTTTCTGACCATCCTTAGCTTGGTTCTGCTTCCTCTTATTCTGAGAATTATTCTTGCCTCCACTGCTTGCTTGCGGCTTTGGCCCCTCTGCAGATCTTGGGCTTAGGATAAAGGCTCTTTGATCTCAGTTCTTTCCCAACAATCGATTCAAAAGCCTCATCAATATGGTTTATAAGCCTTTCCCTTAAGTACTGATCTAAGCCCGTTATGGACTTCACATTCTTCTTCTCGGGAGTGTCAATAAGGTATAATCCATACTTCGATAAAGTATCGAACTCAGCAATATATTCCGAGACTGCCCTACCATTCTGTTGAAGCTCCAAGAACTTCCTAAACAACTCTGACTTTTGGGCAGCTGGGATAAACTTGTCACTGAAGCGAGCTTTAAATTGATTCCATATAACTTGATCCTTGGGAGTAGCTGCTTTAGTAGCATTCCACCAATTCATAGTCCGTCCTTGCAGCTGACGGGATGCTAGCTTCCTCTTCATCGCGTCTTTAATTCCCAGATCCTCGAATATACGCTCACAACTGTCAGCCAATCCTGAACTTTTGTAGCTGATTCCGTTCCGTGGAACGGCTTCCCACCAAGACTAGTGTAGTCCTTACAGAGCTTGGCGAAATCGGCCCTAGGCGCCTGCACTGCTACACCACCACCATTTGTGGCATTAGGAGCTGTCCTATAAACATCCCTAATCATCTCTCTCATGAAGTCATTAAACATCGTCCTCATATCAAGAGCATTCCCACTATTAGCTCCTCTACCAATGCCCCTCGTATGTCGGCTCATCGTTCAATCTGTAAGGAGAAAACGATTAACCATCTCTTCAGTGGTGCCAGTGCAGTGCGACTCCATCTTTAAATATACTAATAGTATATATATATGTAGCTTTTGAAAACCAAAATATCACAAGTACGCGCTCTCATATACGTATACTGTCTCTCCCTGATGTCTTCCCTAGGTTAACTATGCAACCTAGAGCTCTGATACTAAGTGTGTCGGTTGGAAAATGACAAAGAAAAGGTTTCTCTAACCCTAATCAGCCCTCATATAGCTCTAACCCCGAAATCACCCAATGGGCCTAGCTGCTAATCACCGGTTAAGCTCAATTAAGATGTTTTTCACCTTCTAAATCTTAATTCAACCATATCTCCCAAAGGTAAGTCCGTTTGACAAGTGTGACCACTCTACGGAAAGGTAAACCATCATCCAAATCTAATGGAAGTGGTCTTAGGTCAAAACTCCTTACCAATCAAAAGTTATAGGCGAAACAAGATACGACAGGGGTAAAATGGCCATTTAAAAATCGGCAAAAATCGTGAACATGGGAAATGACCCCAATAGTCGTTCCCCAAAGTTACACGACTATACACCTCATATGAAAAAGAAATAAATATTCTACGATCCTTCGATACGTAGAATGCGTATCGTTACAAGATAAATCATAATATCTTTTTGTACACATTATTGTGCATGTATGATATTGTTTGGATGATATAGCAATTAATTTCTGTTATTGTTTTCATACACTATGATAATATCTTAAACATCCTAAACTAATAATAAGATTTTCATGAATGCAGGAACAATCTGAACTAGCACAGTATGAACCAACAAATATAGAAATACAAACAGATTCTGATGAAGAAAATACAAAGTCAAATAACCAAAGTGAGAAAACAAATACCAACTTGGATGATGCAGATAACCAAAGTAAGGGAACAAATACTGACTTGAACGATGCAGTTAACTATGAAATCGAGGAAATAGGGAGAAATAAATAAAGCAACAGTACACTGGCACATATAGATGCAATCTATAAAGTGATGTCAGTTATTAAAAAAAAATATTCTTTCCCGAAAGCAATAGATTTCATAGAGAAAACACCATTTAAATATTGGATCTTGCTAGAACTAGTTGTTGGAGATTGCACCAGGAATCATATGGCTCTCTACACTTAACCACAAGATCAGAAACTAGGAGAAACAGTCATACAAAATTTTCCATCAATGTGGTAAGTGAAAATAGAAAAAAGTAAAAAGATAAATGTACTTATATTTATTATAAATTTCTTTCAATTATTACAGAAAGTAGCAGTCAACATTCTGAATAGAGAGTTACAAGATGAAGGACGGAAAACCATTCTAAAAAAGCTCAGTGATAAATAATGTTGATTGTGCTCAACAAAATACCGAGTAATTTTTAGCCATTCAATTTGACAATTAAAATTTCCTAGTAATCATTTATGTAATATGTTATATAAGTTGAACAAATTTGACCATGACTAATTCCTAGCAAGCATATACGTAGTGTCTTATATAATTTGGAAGGAATTTGACCTTTATGAGTAAATAATAACATTGAGTTCTTGAAGAGATAAATGGTTTTATCTTTTCGTGAAAAGTTATGCAATATTTGTAATGATGTTCATCCAAAAAATAACTCAAGGAATGCAAACTTCGTCAAAAATCAGTCCTGAACAAGTAGATGCATTCCGAGCAAATATAGCTACCCAAATACTTACTGATCAACCATATTGTTGGAACATTGAGAAGTTTTGCAGCTTTGGGTCAAACCTTAAAAACGTAATTGATCATAAATGATGTCTCTAATTTGTAAATGCTGATGTTAACAATTAGATATTGTATTTGGTGTTTAATTTGTAATAGTTGATACAAATGACATATATATATTCAATTATCTTTTTAAAATCTGAATTTCAGTTTTGAAAAGATAGATGCAACTATTTTTTTAAATATAAAAATTGTTAATTACAATTGTTAAATCTAAAATGTTAAAATAAGATATCTTTTAACATTAACACATGATATATATATATTATTCATTTGTCTTTTTTAAATTCATTTGTCACCATTAACTCAAACAATAACCATCACCCATATTCTGACTACAAAACTAATCTGAAACTCCATATTGTTGTTTTGTTTCAATTATGTTTCAATTATGAAAAGTGGGTAAAAATTTGTTTCAGTTATGCTTTTACCAAAGAAGACATCATAGCCTATACATCACCACAGTATACAACACAAAAAAGTACATGACATAACCTTGCATGTTTCTTGAAGAAACTATAGCCATGTTGAGTGCTTAATGTGTCATGTTAGTGGTGATTTTTACAAAGATTTTAGCAAAGACAACCAACTTTTGTATGTACTTTATTAAAAAAGGTACAGATGAACACCTAATAAATGAAACCTGACTTATGATTGAAGTACACTGTAGCACTTATCATCTTCAGTAATGTCCAGCTTTCACCAGCCCCAAGAAGCATGGATCGAAACATAACCTAAAGTAAAATATGAATGAGAAATAAACCCATAAACAACACAGTACAAATCTATGCTGTGGAATTAATTGATAAATTTACAATATATTGTAACATGTATATCATTTTCTGTCCTACTTTTTGAAAAAAGATAAAATCATTTATCTTTTACATGTCACAAATCACCAAAAACTAAATTATAAGCGTCGTCAACTTATATTTTTTCAGATCCAATTTTATAACCAATGCAGAACAACTTATCATATATATTATCTCTGGCTAAAAATAATTTTATGTACTGACATACTTGAACTTTCTTTTTGTATATTGTACCTTTGACCAACCAGATACTCGAAATGACTACTTGAACTTTAAATTTCATCTCCCATTGATAGAACTATAGAATCCAAAAAAATTTAGGTATAGAAAATCAGATAATGATGTCATATACGACAATTTAGGTTTCAACTAAAAACTAAAAATCACCTGATAGAATTATAATTGAACATTCAACTCAAAATGATGAAACCGCATGATAAAATTGGAAAAATAAAAAAGCTAAGAAAATCGCCTCTTTAATCTCATGAAGTTATCAAATTGATTTCAAATTTCAGAATAGAAATAAGAATGAAAAAATTAAAGCTCACCTGATTGAATTAACAATCATAGAATGAAATCGAAAACCGCCTAAAGATTTTGACAAATTAGAGAGATCGATTTTAGAGAACGCCGCCTGATAAAGTTGGAGAGATCGAATATTTTAAAGAAGAAGACGGCACGTGACGTTTTGTCCTAGAAATTAATCATATTAAAGCTGCATCCTGCAAATTAATTAAGCGGTGTTATGGAGCTCTTGTGGCAAATTTCCACTTGCTAAAATTTCTTTAGATTAGTCAAATACCAAAAAGAGAAATGTTTACATATTTTAAATTACAAGAAATTAGTACTTTTTATTTGGAATATGTTGTGCAAACTACATAAATAAACGTGTAATTTACACATCTCTTCCTTTTTTGTTTGTGCGTATTCCTTATGATTTCAAACATTGTTTTTTAACATAGAAAGAAAAAAGATGCTACTTTATAGAAAATAAATAAATATCCTTACACAAATCAAAACACGTATAGTTCAAATCAAGATGGGTAATTACAAAAAAAATCTATTTTACACCAAATTTATAGCTCTGAAATAAAACAATTAAATAATAAATTCTAACATCTTTACGGATTGATTTTCCAAATCTAATTGTAAACATAATCAAATCTTACAAATGAATATGTAGGAAAAATTTATTATTTCCTAACGCAAAGCCAATAATTCTAATTATTTAGATTTAGGCATACAAGTTGAAATTACACCAATGAAAAGATTTGATATTATAAACAAGACGATTTTTCACTCTCATTTAAAAGCTTTTTCCAAATCTCGGATTTGAACTGTAGATTTTGATTTTATTCCTAATCCTTTCAGATCCATATAATATGTATAAAAATGGTAGATGTGTATTTTAAAATTGTATATCTAGGAAAAGAATTGGAGTATGATAATAAATATTGAAATAGAAACTTAAAGAAATTTACCTATGAGGAAACTAGTGCAAAACTTTTTTTTTTAGATCTGAACTCCTTTTCTCCAATCCACGCAAATAGAATTGAAACCTATTTATTTAAGGAATTTTAGAGTAGATGGGAGAAAACAAAATGACAGAGCTTTGTTGATGCCTTCGGAAAACAAGAGAAAAGATAAAGGTCAAGGCCTTTGTTTATAGGCGCAAGAAAGAGACAGAATGTTGGATAAAAAGCCCTTAAGATCCATCCATTAAAATATAACATAGTCCTAAAATAAATACCCAGCCACACAGTCTAGAGTGTCCATCATTCGACCGACCATGACCAACGATCGATCGCACGGCCGACCGCTTTTGTTGACCTACTGGATGCAGGGTTGGTTTACTTATGATTATCAGTTTTAAATAATTATTTTCCATTCAATTTTTTTTCATTTTTAACTTCTCTGTGTTTACTCCACTCTCAAAATTTCAAACTTAAAAGTTGACCGGAATTCCAGTGGACGCAACGGTGCAAGTTTCATGGTCAAATTTTTGCTCAAATTCCATTTTCGAAACCTATTTAAATAACTAAATAATTATGAAATAAATAATGTCAAATTTTGAGGTGTTACAACACCTTCCCAACAAGACATAACACATATCAACTATAAATCGATTAAGCATGCTGCTAATATACTTTGTATAGCAAAACATTTTCATTCAACATATGAAATAACTTGATTTGTAGGTAAATATCTCGTTATATGTGTATCATCTATAATGTCAAAACAGTTTCTAAAATAAAGTAGTACTAACATGAAATTCTAATATGATAAGAAATGGTATTATATTGAAAATCATATAGCTGGATATTGTCTTCAACAAGTAATCGTACAACAAGAAAGCAAACGGATATTGTGCTACCTGACATATGAATATTTCGCTTAATTGCAGTTATAATATATACGAATATGATAAATCTTCTTCAATGCTAATTTTTTTTCTTTTGTAGTCATACCAAGATTTTGCGGTCTATCGCATAACTAGAGAAAACATAGTATTTTCATTTGAAATTTTCGTTAATAACATTTTTAATGTCCATTTAATATATCATCCACCTAAAATAAATCAACATAAGTTTGAAACTTACACCTTATTGTTGTGTTATTCTTCTATTTGCAAAATCTTACATAATGTTTGGTTTATTTTGAGTTTTCAACGTTAAGTTTGAAAAATACGAAGATTTGAAGGATAACGGAGGTGACGAACTAAAGGCGAAGGTGATGAAGTGATAGTGGGTGGATGAATTTATCATCGTACTTCCGTTGTTTCTTAAAATATGAAAAATTATAAAAAGTTGTTTTTTGTTTTGTACGTTAACTTCGTTTTGTAAAATAATCATTTTTTATGTGTGTGCGTCATTCGTACTTTTATTTGTACAAAAACCCAAAACTAAAAAATTAGGCGGTGTTTGGTTTACGCTTTTTAGTTTTCGCCCACAATAAAATGTGAACGATGCATGTATGATTTAAAAAACGGTCATTTTAGAAAGCAAAATTAACACACAAAATAGTAAAAAACTTTGTTTGTTTTCCTTATTTTGAGAATTAACGCAAGAAAGAGATATAATATATCATTCGGTCCCCTCTCTCTCCTTTAGATGGTCTTCTCCATCACCCTTTCAATGTTTTGTTATCAATATTGATTACTCAAAACTCAGAATATATTTTGATCCAAGACATTGTCTTACATTTTCTTCTGCATATCATCGCCTTCTTGATTCCTCTTCTCAATCTCTTTAACCAGAGACCCCCAAGGATATAGATGATTTTTATTTCAAGGCCGAGCGATTCCTCCAAAAAGAAGATTCCAGCATTGAGATGGAGAGCCTAGAGGTCTTATGTAACACCCCACCTCCGCTAGGGTCACTCACAAAGGGAATGCACTAGTTTTGGAGGAGCGTTATCGAGGTAAACAATCACAGAATTATTACAAAACAAAACATAAATAAAACAGCGGAAGATTCAAAAGCTAAATTTCATTACTTTCAAAAAGAGTCAAAACCTTTTACATCAAATAGCAAAGGTCATTTTTTTCCATTACAATAAATTCTGTCTTGCATAAATAAAGAAGCATAAACTTAAAACAACAAAAGGAGCTTAATACCCCAAAGGTAGCAGAAATGCCACCATAGCATAGCTCAAGATCAAACTGTACATGAGCTGAACCGAAAGCAAGTGAAATCCAAGCTAAGTGCTAGAGTTTCCTCACTGAGAACCTGGGGGGAAACGGAAGAAAAGGAGGCGAAAGAGAACGAGTCAGTCATAAAGACTGGTAAGTCCAAGTGACTTTCAGCACAAAAACAGATAAAGGTAACATGACATGTATAAACTGAAAGTAAACATAAGGATGCTGTCAAGATGGGTAAGATAGACTAAGATAACATGATAGATCAAGTACAAATCAAGTACAGCATCACATATTCAAGGTTCGCTGCATCAACTATACTAAAATCCCAAACCCATGTCTTATATAAATCATGAAATAATCCCTTGGCCCAATATCATGAAATGACCCATTTCTAGGTCCAACGAAACGATCCACTAGTCGATCGGCTCTCAACAATTTCTAGCTCGTCATGTGTCTGTGTCATACGGCCCTATCACGAATGTAGTCACCTGCGCTAGGTCCACCATAGGGTGTATCAAGCCCTATGGTGCCAACCACCGACACGAATCAAGCATGCACAGATAAACCTACTGATGCCCAATGCCTGCTTTTTCAACTCTGGAACACGTGCACGACCGTAGCCCGCTTGAACCTACGTTGGCGCACCAACACAGCCGTCGTTCTGGTCGCTTAAATCAGCCCAGTAATCATGCCCCACCCTGCCTAGTCCCAGGGTATCATGATACATCTAGTGGGTTACTGCTGAAATGGACCAAGTAATTAGGGTTTTCGTCCAATAGGTTAAGTGTTGTCATTTAAATTCGTGACTTAACCCTTATCAGTCTAGCTTGTCAAGTTGGTTAAGTGTTGTCATTCAAGTTCGTGACTTAACCCACCTATGAATCATGTATCAAGTTGGTTAAGTGTTGTCTTTCATGTTCATGACTTAACCCTATCATGTGGCATTAATTCATTAATGCACCCCAACCTCTCATGTCAGACCTGTTGTTGTGGTCACTGGATATGCCGGGCGGTTCCGGGCAGAATTACACCACAACTCAGTCTGACGTTGGGTTTTCAAGTGCGATATGACCAACTACCCACATTGGATGCTATTGTTTGCAGTAACTGGATTTGCCGAGCGGTTCCGGGAAGAATTACACTGCAAACTCAACCCAACCTCGAGTTGGCCATTTTCAAGTTCATTCTAGTGTCATGCCCATGTTCAAGTTTCATGTCATGTTCGTGTCAAGTTTCAAGGCAAGTTTCAAGGCAAATTTCATGCCCACATCCAGATTCAAGTTATAACAATGTTCATGTCAAGTTTCATGGCGAGTTTCATACCAAGTTTCCTATAATTACCAATTTTTCCCAACGTTACCCTGTCTAAATATTAGGCTAACAATCTTAGCCTAATTTTCCGTCCGCATGATTTTTGGCATAATATTAGGCTAAAAACTTAGCCTAATTTAACGTACACAAAATTTGCATAAAGAAATTCATTAACATGACATAGATGTAAACTTGGCATTCTTGGCATTGTCAATATGAACACCATAGGTGTGTACTTGCAAAACAATCAACATGAATATCATAGGTGTGAATTTGCAATGTAGACAAAACCAACATACATATATGTGAATTTGCAACATAGACTAAATCAACTTACATATATGTGAACTTGCAAATCAATCACGAACATATGAATAAGTGTGAACTTGAAATATGACACAGGTTTAACATATACACATAAACATGTAGATCTAACATTTGGTCACATATGTGATATGATTTCACAACCTAAAACTTGCATAACATGATAAACTACACAACTTGTCATCACGGGTTATACTCCAAGTTCATATACATATGAATGGACTTATTCATTAATTCCCAATTCAACATGATGATAAAATAGAACCACAGACATAGATCAACATAATAAACATTGCTCTATTATCAATTTATTTCCAAGGCATGACCTAACTGAATAAATTGATTAAAACATTGCAGGCATAACATTATGAACATGAAAAAGGTTTGAATAATAATCTAGATTCAAGAAGACGGATAGATCTAACTTAAATAGAAAATTCCCCTAAATCAAGACAAATAAAGAAGATAGGTATGAATAGAAAATCAAGCTTAGATCCAATTTCATAGTCATAATCCTAGGCAATAACCTCATAGGTGATTAGCCACAATTGTCCGTGTCATAGTTATAGGCTATAGTCTTATATTCACAGTCATAGGCATAGGCATAGTCTTATGTTCACCGTCATAGTCATAGGCATAGTCTTATGTTCACCGTTATAGTCATAGGCATAGTCTTATGTTCACAGTCATAGGCATAGTCATGGTCTTATGTACACAGTCATAGGTATAGTCATGGTCTTCTGTTTACAGTCATAGGCATAGTCATAGTCTTATGCCATTAACAATAGTTTCAACGTCGCAGACAATATTCCCAATAGTCAAGATCCAAGAAGAAAACAAGAATAGATATGAATCTTACATAAATCAATTCCAATTTAACATGCCCATATTAGATTTATAGTTTTTATCTAAAAGTAACTGGAACTTACAGATCGTGGTCTAAGAAATTTAGATGCAGAAGTCAAGTCTAGAAATTTGTCATAGAACGTTGCGGTGTCGCTGATCTATTCTCTTGAATTGTTGTAGAAGTGTTGATCTTTGATTTGAATCAAGTTTGAATGCTTAAGCTTTAATTTGGAGGCGGCGACCATGGTTCAAGAGGTAAACTTGCAGCATAGCAGTGTAAGAATTATTTGTATGAATTAGGCTAGGTCTTAGGATGTATTTATAGGGGTAGTAACTAGTTTAGGCCCTTAGATCAACCCTAGAATCAATCTGGACCATCAAAACACATCTCAGGCTTCAAAAATGGGTTCTGGGTCAAAATAGGCCGACCGGGTCGACCTGTAAGGGGGGAGGTCGACCATATGGTCGACCTGGGGGGTAGATCGACCCTAAGGTCGACCACATGGTCGACCTGACTCCCAGGTCGACCTGCATGGTCTGAAATTTGCTGAATCTTCTACAGGCCATAACTTCTTCTTCTGGACTCCGATTTTCGAAAACTCGGATCTATTTCATGCAGAATTCCGAGACGAACGCAATGGCGTAACCCATTTCCCTTGATTCTTATTTTAAAATTTAATTCTGCCCTGATTTATGGTTTTAACATGTTATAAAAATATGGGTTGTTACGTTCTCCCCTCCTTAAAGGATTTCGTCCTCGAAATCTTCAAGTTAGGAAGAATGCATCCTATCATCCAATCAACCATCTACTCAACCATCATCCACAAGCAACCATTGTCCTTAAAAGATTTCTAATGCTATATGAACATATGCAGAAAGTGTGTGTATATGTTCCTTATCTAATGCAAATGATCAGGCCTGATTGATCTTCCTAATGCCAAATATGTTCAGTGTCATGAATCCAACATGTATGCAAATAGTCCTAGTTACATAAACACTATATGTGTGCACAAACATCCATCCATATGCAACATTCACATGATAACACATTCAATTTCATCCATAAACAAGTATAAACACTCATGCATATGCAATATGAAAATGTGTCTGAGCCGATCTAGTGCCTAATGTGTTTTAAGAAACCACGAGCAACCACTTGCGACCACTTGCAACCATTTGCAAACATCAACCATAACATGTTTCAATCACATGTTTAAATCCAAAAGGGTTCTACCTAAGGTTCTCAAGATAGGATTGAGAAGTTAAGCAAGATAAAAAAAAGCATCAAGGAGAAGAAGTTAAAGATGTACCCCCAGAAGATCCTACTTGCGGGGCTTGCCCTTGCTTCTTAAGGCAGTTCTTGCTGATATGTCCAATATCACCACACTGAAAGCATGCTCCCATCTTCATCTTCTTCTTTCTACAATCCTGGACTATATGCCCCTCAATACCACATAAGTGGCATTTTCTTTTTCACGTGTCTTGTTATCATTATTGTTGTTATTGTTCTTGCCTCCTTTCTCGGAGTCTATCTTCTTATTTTGAGACTCATTCGCTTTGACCTCCTTCTTTCCATTCTTGTCTTCTTCGTAAGAGCGCCATGTCTACTAACTTTTCGTAAGTATCCCCCATAGGTACGTGGGTCATAGCCAAGCTGTGAAGCGGCTCATTCAATCCCTTGACAAAACGGAGAGCCTTCTTATGAGGGGTATTCACTAAGTCTAGTCCAAATCGGGCCAGCCGATTGAATTGATTGACGTACTCTTTGACAATCATACTTCCTTGCTTAAGAGATAACAACTTTTCCAGCTGTAAACTTCGTTTAGCTTGCGAGAGGAATTTCGTCTCAAACCTTATTCTGAAATCCATCCATGTTTCAACCGGCCTCTCGACGTTAGTGACTTCCCACCGATAGGAAGCTTCGTCTTTGAGCAACCATACCGCCAACTGTACTTTCTGCCTATCGTCCACCTCGAAGTTAATGAACAGATCCTCAGTTTCTTTGAGCCAGTTCCTCGCTTCTACGAATGAGTCAATTCCCTTGAAATCCTTTCCACCATGGCCCTAAAATCTTTACAGATCTTTGAGAAAGCAATTGCACGAGGAGGGGCCGGAGGAGGAGGAATCACTACAGCTGGAGGAGGAATATCTGTTGGGCGTGCATCGTTGGCCCTAGCCTCTAAGTACCTCTTGAACCAGCCAGGTATTGGCACACCCTCTGGAAAGTTAAGATTCCCAGACATGCTGAAATGAAAAAGAAGAGACTCAAACAAGAAAATAAAGGATAGTTCTAATGGCTTTTGGGGAATAGCCTTTAAATAAAACTAGATTTTTCATGAAAAATGCTTCTTTGTAAATGGTTTTGAAAATAGTTTTAGAAGTTTTTTTCTTAAAAAAAACTTTTACCCAGTCTGGTAACCTTCTGCTCTGATACCAAATGTAACACCCCACCTCCACAAGGGTCACTCAAAAAGGGAATGCACTAGTTTTGGAGGAGCGTTATCGAGGTAAACAATCACAGAATTATTACAAGACAGAACATAAATAAAATAGCGGAAGATTCGAAAGCTAAATTTCATTACTTTCAAAAAGAGTCGAAACCTTTTACATCAAATAGCCAAGGTCATTATTTTCCATTACAATAAATTCTGTCTTGCATAAATAAAGAAGGATAAACTTGAAACAACAAAAGGAGCTTAATTCCCCAAAGGTAGCAGAAATGTCGCCATAGCACAGCTCAAGATCAAACCGTACATGAGCTGAACCGAAAGCAAGTGAAATCCAAGCTAAGTGCTAGAGTTTCCTTCCTGAGAACCTAGGGGCGAACGGAAGAAAAAGAGGCGAAAGAAAACGGATCAGTCATAAAGACTGGTAAGTCCAAGTGACTTTCAGCATAAAAACAGATAAAGGTAACATGACATGTATAAACTGAAAGTAAACATAAGGATGCTGTCAAGATGGGTAAGATAGACTAAGATAACTTGATAAATCAAGTATAAATCAAGTATAGCATCACATATTCAAGGTTCACTGCATCAACTGTACTAAAATCCCAAACCCATGTCTTATATAAATCATGAAATAATCCCTTGGCCCAATATCATGAAATGACCCATTTCTAGGTCCAACGAAATGATCCACTAGTCGATCGGCTCCCTACAAGTTCTAGCTCGTCATGTGTCTGTGTCATACAGCCCTATCACGAATGTAGTCACCTGTGCTTGGCCCACTATAGGGTGTATCAAGCCCTATGGTGCCAACCACCGACACAAATCAAGCATGCACAGATAAACCTACTGATGCCCAATGCCTTCTTTTTCAACTCCGGACCATGTGCACGACCATAGCCCGCCTGAACCTACACTGGAGCACCAACACAGCCGTCATTCTGGTCGCTTACAATCAGCCCAGTAATCGTGCCCCACCCTGCCTAGTCCCAGGGTACCATGATACATCTAGTGGGTTACTGTTGAAATGGACTGCGCAACTAGGGTTTTCGTCCAATAGGTTAAGTGTTGTCATTTAAATTCGTGACTTAACCCTTATCAGTCTAACATGTCAAGTTGGTTAAGTGTTGTCATTCAAGTTCGTGACTTAACCCGCCTACGAATCATGTATCAAGTTGGTTAAGTGTTGTCTTTCATGTTCATGACTTAACCCTATCATGTGGCATTAATTCATTAATGCACCCCAACCTCTCACATCAGACCTGTTGTTGTGGTCACTGGATATGCCGGGCGGTTCCAAGCAGAATTACACCACAACTCAGTCTGACCTCGGGTTTTCAAGTGCGATATGACCAACTACCCACATTGGATCCTATTGTTTGCAGTAACTGGATTTTCCGAGCGGCTCCGGGCAGAATTACACTGCAAACTCAACCCAACCTCGAGTTGGCCATTTTCAAGTTCATTCTAGTGTCATGCCCATGTTCAAGTTTCATGTCATGTTCGTGTCAAGTTTCAAGGCAAATTTCATGCCCACATCTAGATTCAAGTTATAACAATGTTCATGTCAAGTTTCATGGCGAGTTTCATACCAAGTTTCCTATAATTACCAATTTTCCCAACATAACCCCGTCTAGATATTAGGCTAATAATCTTAGCCTAGTTTTCCGTCCGCATGATTTTTGGCATAATATTAGGCTAAAAACTTAGCCTAATTTAACGTACACAAAATTTGCATAAAGAAATTCATTAACATGACATAGATGTAAACTTGGCATTCTTGGCATAGTCAATATGAACACCATAGGTGTGTACTTGCAAAACAATCAACATGAATATCATAGGTGTGAACTTGCAATGTAGACTAAACCAACATACATATATGTGAATTTGCAACATAGACTAAATCAACTTACATATATGTGAACTTGCAAATCAATCACGAACATATGAATAAATGTGAACTCGAAATATGACATAGGTTTAACATATACACATAAACATGTAGATCTAACATTTGGTCACATATGTGATATGATTTCACAACCTAAAACTTGCATAACATGATAAACTACACAACTTGTCATCACAGGTTATACTCCAAGTTCATATACATATGAACGGACTTATTCATTAATTCACAATTCAACATGATGATAAAATAGAACCACAGGCATAGATCAACATAATAAACAATGCTCTATTATCAATTTATTTCCAAGGCATGACGTAACTGAATAAATTGATTAAAACATCGCAGGCATAACATTATGAACATGAAAAAGGTTTGAATAATAATCTAGATTCAAGAACACGTATAGATATAACTTAAATAGAAAAATCCCCAAAATCAAGACAAATAAAGAAAATAGGTCTGAATAGAAAATCAAGATTAGATCCAATTTCATAGTCATAATCCTAGGAAATAACCTCATAGGTGATTAGCCACAATTGTCCTTGTCATAGTTATAGGCAATAGTCTTATATTCACAGTCATAGGCACAGGCATAGTCTTATGTTCACCGTCATAGTCATAGGCATAGTCTTATGTTCACAGTCATAGGTATAGTCATAGTCTTATGCCATTAACAATAGTTTCAACGTCGCAGACAATATTCCCAATAGTCAAGATCCAAGAAGAAAACAAGAATATATATGAATCATACATAAATAAATTCCAATTTAACATGCCCATATTAGATTTATAATTTTTATCTAAAAGTTACTGGAACTTACAGATCGTGGTCTAAGAAATTTAGATGCAGAAGTCAAGTCTAGAAATTTGTCGTAGAACGTTGCGGTGTCGCTGATCTATTCTCTCGAATTGTTGTAGAAGCGTTGATCTTTGATTTGAATCGAGTTTGAATGCTTAAGCTTTAATTTGGAGGCGGCAGCCATGGTTCAAGTTGTAAATTAGCAGCATAGCAGTGTAAAAATGATTTGTATGAATTAGGCTAGGTCTTAGGATGTATTTATTGGGGTAGTAACTAGTTTAGGCCCTTAGATCAACCCTAGAATCAATCCGGACCATCAAAACACGTCTCAGGCTTCAAAAATGGGTCCTGGGTCAAAACAGGCCGACCTGTAAGGGGGGAGGTCGACCCTAAGGTCGACCACATGGTCGGCCTGACCCCCGGCCTGACCCCGAGGTCGACCCCCAGGTCGACCTGCATGGTCTGAAATTTGCTGAATCTTCTACAGGCCATAACTTCTTCATCTGGACTCCGATTTTCGGAAACTCGGACTCTATTTCATGCAGAATTCCGAGATGAACGCAACGGCGTAATCCGTTTCCCTTGATTCTTATTTTAAAATTTAATTCTTCCTTGATTTATGGTTTTAACATGTTATAAAAATACGGGTTGTTACATCTTAGCCGCCAAACAACAAGGTCCATTCTACAGTAACGACCAGAATAAAGGAAGAGAAATGTCCCCAGAAAAGAGTGAGTATCATGTGCGACCCCGGATCGAAATTAAGTACGATCAATATACTGAACTCAATTCCTCTCTGATCGATATCTACCTTGACATATGAGGGTCCCTGCCTACTCCTAGACCACCTCGAAGAGAGCCAACACAAATGGGGCTCGATTCGGGCAAACATTGCATATTCCACAACGTAGCTGGATATAGCACCAATGAATGTCGGCATCTACGTGATCTCATCGAAGATCGAGTCAGAAAAGGAGAGCTTCCCGAATATGTCAAAAATCATGCCCCGACCTTGCCGCCACAGATCTTCTGCCCAAGCTCCTCAGGTCGATCCACAAGCTCCTAGAACTGGAAAGGACCCTGAGACTAGAACTCTCGGCATTATCATTAATTAGATTTTTTTTGATGTATTCCTTTCAATAAAAAGGACACCTTGATGTACACATGTATGGGGTTAGGATTTAGCTCCTAGGCATGCTCTGGAATCAATCGATGTCCTCTTAGAATTTCTTTGTAATAATTCAGTAGTTGCTATGAATGTTCTTTTACAAATATGGATAATGTTTGGAAAACTCTAAAGCCAAGCATAGATAATGCTCGCCCCCCTCTTTTGATGTGGTCAGCGCGAAAGCCTACTACCATATCTTAAAACCTACTCCCTTAGCCGAGTGTGGTATATTTCTTTAAGCCGAGTATGAGTGATACTCGCCCCTTCTTTTTATAAACTACGAGCTTTTACCGCTCGCTGAACATACTAATCTAACATGAGTCGAGCATGAAAAACACTTTCCCTAAGCCGAGTATGGTTAATAATCGCCACCAAGCCGAGTATGGTTAATACTCACAACCAAGGCGAGTATGGTTAATACTCGCCACCGGGCCGAGTATGGTTAATACTTGCCACCAAGACGAGTATGGTTAATACTCACCACTAAGCCGGGTATGGTCGATACTCACCACCGCTCAAAGACAAGCGAACTAAAATGCTCAACCCATCAGCCTTCTGCAAGCCGAGAATGGTTTATTTTTTTTATTGTAGCAACTATCTCTCATAAAGATGATCAACATCTCGGCCTTAATATGGTTCCCGATAGTTTCAGTTTTCCGGCCTTAATACGACCCAGTTCGGTCGTCGGTTTTCTGGCCTTAATACAAAATTGGAGCCGTCAGATTTCTGGCCTTAATATGGTCCGGCGCGACCATAGCTGCTCGAACAATCGTGCTTCGGTTCACATTTCAGAACACACCTCCATCTGTTAAAGAAGATGCATTCTGAGGGTCAAAATGTTAGCCTTCTTTTTGGTAAAAGATGCAATTGGCCAAATCGAAGCCCAACGCGCAACCAATCAAGGTAGACAGATCGCATTCCAGGAAGACCAGTAGAAGCTCGGCCCGAAGAAGCCACGCATCAGACCAATCAAGCCAATATCTCGCACCGGAAGACTCACTCTCCTAGTCGACCGAGAGAACTGTTCTCGCATAGGGAGTATCGACCGAGTATTTGAGGTCTACATGAAATATCCAGCTGAGCTGTTCAAATACTTGGCCCGACTCTCAAGGAAGAAAAGGCGGTCAACCACATCCGGACAAGGCTCTACTTTTGGTACACCTCACTATGGATGCCACATTAGCCGCAACTTCCGAGGATACTATTTATGAATAGTGGAACCAGTCTTCTAGCCGCTATTCTATCCAAGGGGTAAGATCCACGCGTCCAAGTCTTCCCAGAAAGGCCGGGCCATGTCACAACAGCCCAAGCTGCCATCTTCACCTATAAATACCTCAAAGCTTAAAGAGGAAAGGACCTGATCTTTTTCGGCTCATACTTCTTCTTCCCAGAAAAGCATTATCTTGAAGAGAAAATATCCGTCTTCTTTCTTTTCTTCTAATAAAAAAAGCATTGTACTTGTAATCTAAAGCAGAAATAACATATAAAGTGGACGTAGGCACAGTCTTTGCCGAACCACTATAAAAAGACTGTGTGTTCCCTCGTTTCCTTTACTTTTTCTATATTTTATAATCAATATTCATGTGCTCTTCACACGATTGGGGGTTGAATGTCACTAGTGACTAACTTTTGACATCAACAATTTAGTTATAATTTGTCTGCTATATATTTAGTTCGATCGATTTAGTTTTCGATTGATTTAATTGTTTGTCTTTCGATTCGATTTATTTAGTTACTAAGTTCTTGTACATTTAGTTAGAAATAAATATTCCTTAAAACTTGCTCAAAACAAATCTTTATCAATTATGCCACCTAATAAGGGAAAACAATGTCTATCAAAATCCTATTAATTAGGGAAAACAATATCTATCCAAATCCCATTAATTAGGGAAAGCAATATCTACCCTTTTTCCCTCTTAGAAAAATTTCCTTTCATTTAATCTGATTTAACATACCATTTTCTCCACCTATGATTGAATATCACAAATCATAACATTTATGTGCTTTCTTTCACATATTTGAAGAAACAGCCTTCCTGGTTGAAAATTGCTGTGTACATATATAGCTAGTTGAAAATTGATGTGACATATATACCTGCTTTTGTACATATATACCTGGTTGTGTACATATATATATCTTGTTTAAAAATATTGTGACATAAATGGCTGATTGTGTACATATTTACCTGCTTGTGTACATATATCGCTGGTTGAAAATTGCTTGTGTCCAGAGGGAAAGAGCAGCAAGAAGTAATGATTTGAGTATGTGTGAATTTCAACTAGGGAGTTGTGCACATGATCTGCGATTAACCATTTGTTTATAACCTTTTTGCTATTTGTATTTTAGATACTTGATTTCATACACATTGTATATGACGATGGACAAAGATTTGTTGTGTAAACATAGGTATTAGTTGCTAATTTATATTAAACTTTCGATTTGACATACTATGAGTTCTAATAGTACAAAGTAACACTTGTTTTCAATTTTATTTATAGAACAAGCAGAGAGTATAGCCTAGGTGTTCGAAAATTTGTGCTTGATGCCAAAAAAATTTAGGAGATGTGGAACAAATTTTGGGTCCTCGTATAGAATGTCGTAATCTTAGTCGTTACAACGGAGACACCGTTTTTGAGCACCTGATTATAAGGGGAATGGATCCTAATTATGAAGGTGGTATGTGGTATAATTTTGCCGAGCAAGTAACTATTGAAAAATCGTGTGAGACGTATGACTTACTCAAAGCAATTCACTATGAAGATGAAAACTATATCAATCATACTTTTTTTGATGATGACAAAGATAAGGACAGTGCACAAAAGCGGCATGATGATTTACTTAAAAATTTGGAAGACACTGAAACCTTATTGTTTCCTAGTTGCAAAGACCATACAAAGTTATCTACCATTACTACTTTGTATAATTCTAAATGCAATATCGGATTATCTGATACTGGTTTTGATAAACTTCTTAACGTCCAACATATGTTTTTGCTGAAGAATAACATACTCCCAAAGACTTTATATGAAGTAAAAAAGTTTCTAAAACTATTTGATATGGGATTTGAAAAGATTCATGCTTGTGAAAATGGTTGTTGTCTTTTTTGTAAAGAGAACCAAAATTTAAATAGTTGTCCGAAATGTGGTTCTCCATGATGGAAGATCAATCGGGATACAGAGGATATTATGTAAGGTATCCCGGTAAAGGTGTTGAGATATTTTCCAGTAATTACAAGATTGAGAAGAATGTTTAGATCTAAAAAAATGACATAAGAATTAAGGTGGCATTTCAAATATAAAAGTAGTGATGCAAAGATGCGGCATCCTGTAAATTCTGTAACATGGAGCATGATTGATGAAAAACTGGAAAACATTTTCAATTGATCCACGTAATATTAGACTTGGTGTTGCTACAGATGGCTTTAATCCATTTTCTATGTTAAGCTCCAAGTATAGTTGTTGGCCAGTAATGCTGGTGACTTAAAATTTGTTGCCTGTGTTGTGCATGAAGAAGAAAAATATCATGTTAACACTTCAAATTCCAGGTCCAAAACAACCAGGAAATGATATTGATGTATATCTGGCACCATTAGTAAAAGACTTGTATTGCTTGTGGAGTAATGGAGTAGAGACATATGATGCACTAAGTAAGACACTTTTTAACTTGAAAGCTATTTTTATTGTGGACGATAAACGATTTTTCAGATCTTGCTAGATGTCGTGTAAAGGGTAAAAAAGTGTGTTCATCATGCGGTGTCAACACTTATCATCAGTGGCTGAAACATAGTCGAAAGACTATTTATATGGGTCATAGAAGATTTTTATCCACTACAAATCCATTAAGAAAAAAAGGCATGGTTTGACAACACCGTGGAGGATAGGGAAAATCCTAGAATTCTAACCAGCAAAGATATCTCTTTAAATTTGAAAGATTTTCCAAATGATTTTGGGAAAGGCACCGAAAGCAAAAAGAAAAATAAGGGCAAAGGTAAAAAAGAAAGATTGACAACGACAGTGAAGATGATGAAGAAGACAACGATCCTGTTAAAAAAGAGCTATTAAGGTGGAAAAGGAGAACAATCTTTTTTGACTTGCCACATTGGGAGGTTAGCATTTATATTCTGTTTTCTTTATTGGCCTATTACAAGCAAAATGTGGGAAAACTCCAAAGCTTAATTTTTTCTTATTATAAGCAATTCCATTACGTTATAATTTAGACGTAATGCAGGTTGAGAAAAATATTTGTGAGAGCACACTTAGTACAATGTTGCATGACAATAAATCAAAGGATGGGATTAACTGTAGACATGATATACATGATTGGGGAATTCGACATAGCCTTTATGGACAACCTCGTGGGACCAAAACATATCTTCCATCGGCTCCGTATATGTTATCAAAATTGGAAAAAAAATATTTTGCAAATGGCTTTATGATTTTAAAGGTCCTAATGGTTATTGCTCAAATTTTAAAAGATGAATATCATTGGTGGATTGTAAAATTAGTGTTTTGAAGTCTCATGATTATCATGTTTTGATGCAACAATTATTATCGGTTGCACTACGAGGTTTATTGCCCATAAAATCCAGAAAATCAATTATTCATCTGTGTTCATTATTCAATAAAATAAGTCAATGTATTTTTGATAGAGAAAAATTGCAGCAGCTCAACGACGAGATCGTTAAAATATTGTGTGAACTTGAAAGATATTTTCCACCTTTATATTTCGATATTATGATACACTCGACGATTCATCTTAGGAGGGAAGCTCGGTTGTGTGCACCTGTTCATTTTCGTAGGATGCATCCCTTTGAAAGGTATATGAAAACGCATAAATATTACGTAAGGAATTATGCACGACCACAGGGAAGCATAGTGGAATAATATCTCGAAGAAGAATGCATGAGATTTTCTAATGAAGTTCAGAGTAAATCGACAAACTTAGAAAAAAATTCAAAATGAAGAGTATGAAGATATTGTAATACTTGAAGGATGTCCAATTCAATGTCCGAACAAGTTACATTGTCCGCAAAGGAAAAAGAAATCGCTCACTTAGTGGTGTTAATGAATATGGCCTTAGTGGAACCGCTTTTGGAGTAAATTAATATCATGTTATGTTTCCATTGATTTTTTTGTAGTTACATCTGCTTTTACAACTTGACATTACTTTTATTATACTAGTTTGCATTTGGAAGAGTTGCAAAATTCAAATAGCACTTAGAAAGAAATGCGACATTACTTTGGAAATATCACGGAGATAATTTTGCTAGTTGGATTTCAAAAAAAAAAGTTTGTTCCAAAAAATTCAACATTTTCCTATACGATTTATAAATACTATTCTGAAATACTTGCTTTTTCTTTTTTCAGATTCGTATCAACTCAAAACATCATGAAAAAACATTAAAATGGATTGCTTATGGCCCTAAAAATACTGCGTTGTCCTGCAAAGGATTTATTATTAATGGACAACGATTCCATATAAAAGATATTGATAGAGAAACTCATAATAGTGGAGTGACCTATGATGCGACCACCATGTGTAGAGCAAGTGTAAACGACAATTCTCAAGTGGTTGATGTGGTCACTTACTATGGAATATTGACTGATATATTTTTATTGGATTATAATATTATTTATATTTCTATTTTCAAGTGTCATTAGGCGAATATAGGAAATGGGAAAAAAAGTTGAAGATGGATTCAATCTTGTTAATTTGCATCAAAGTCAGGTTTCTTTTTCAAGAGGCCCTTATATTCTCGTATCTCAGGCGAAACAAATTTTTTATTCAAGAGAAAATGATTCTTCGAATTGGTATGTTGTGATGAAAGCACCGCCAAGAGGTTTTCATGAATTAAAGATAGATGATTTTATTAAAGAAAACAACTATGTTGTAAGAGATTGTGAAGAAATCGAGGACTTGGTTGAGGATGCTAGTTATGTTAGGGAGAATTACGAAGGCATAACCGAGTGGTTCTAATGTCATGTTTTATTTCGGGTAGTCAATTAGAAGTTTTGATGTTTTATGTAACTTTGAGTTATAAAACCTATTGATTTGGAACTTAATGTAAGTTATTTAGGCTTGGCATGTTAGCATTTAAGCATTTGAACTTGGCAGTACCATAATTTTCTATTTTGATACCTCGCATTTTGAGTATTTTCTTGTCAATTTTATATTTATGTTATTGGCAAATAATTTAATTCGTTCACAAAGTATATTATCTAATTGTTCTCCTTTTTGGCATTTATAAAGGTTACATAGTCAAAGGTGTTCGAATAAGTAATTAACTGGAGGAAGAAAAGGGGAAGACGGTGTTGTTGCTGCTTTTATTATTTTGCCTCAATGTACAATGTTTGCAATCTTTCACATATTTGTTTTATTTCCAGCATTGCATATAGGGCGTCATCCTTGATTAGCTCTTGCTGCATGGTTATTTCAGTTCATAGATACACAATTATATTTCTCAGTAAAAATGATATACAGGAATATGCCAAACTGACAATGGATGTCCTTTCAGTTCATAGATGCACAACCATGATATCTTTTCATTTTAATTGTATTTCTAGCTTTATGTGGTATATGCTTATAACACCAAAAAGAACTTGACATTACAACTTAACATCGTAGGCAATTTCGTGTATAAAATGAGATAATGCATAGGAATGGTGCAACCAGTTGAAAATATGACAATATAAATAGAAGTGGTATATGCCCACTTGTTATTGATGTCAGCTGCTTCATGTGTCCGTGAAATGTAGGGTACGATTTAGTTTATGTTTAATATTTGTGGAGATTGCTTACTTTTTGGTACATATAATATAGAAGATGCCAAGGACAGTCGTACGTTATTAATATAGGAGATGCTATGGACAAGATGGTGGCATGGCCAGTGGATAGAGTTATCGGCATAAGAGAGAAGTCCAGAAAAGAAAACGAGGTACAAAAAGAAAAAAAGGGAAGAGAAGAAGATGCTCGAGAAGAGAAAGGACGAAGAAGAAGAAGACAACCCTGAAACATCGGACTTGCCGCAATCTTATAAGCTATGCTTGCTGCGTCTTGAGAATTATCGAGGGCAGGTTGCATTCTCTTTTCCATTCAAAAAAAGGCAATTAGGTATATTTTAATTTTTCTATTTTGTTTGATTATCTCCCTTCTGTTCTTGTAACTCCCCATATTTTTCTATGAATAGTAATAGATGAATTAAAAGAATACTTAATTTTAAAATTGACAATTAAGTAAAACAGACTATACCACTGCGTTCATCTCAAAATTCTGGTCAAGATGGACCCAAAGTTTGCATTAAATGGAAAATGTATGAGAAAGTTATGGACCTTGGAGGTTTGTATACATATAAGGGAAATATATGTATATATATAAATTAATAAAATAAAAATTAACCAAAAATTCAAGATTTTTTTTTTCAAAACAGCGGAAGCGGGAAGGCAAAACGCCAAATCGACCTATTTTATGGGTCGACCCGAGTCCCAGGGTCAACTCAGGGTGTTTGGAATCGACCCCATCGGCCTAGAATGGTCCGTGACGAAATTTTGTGTTTTAGGGCTTATGTGTCACACTGTGGTTGGTTGGGTGACATGTCTCTTTGGTTTAGATGGCTCTGATGACTCCTATGCTAATCTAAAGGCCATGGTTTGCCTAACACACCTATAAATACATATCCGAACCTAAACCCTAATTCTATTATTCACTCTCATGGCACCTCCATGCCGCCAAACTCTCATCTAAACCTAGTCGCCACTAAAACCTAAATCAAATCAAAAAGTTCTTCATCAACCTAGAGGAATAATCAATATCAAGTTAGAGTTCTTCAACAACAACAAGAGATTCAATTATCTTTTCTAATCCAAATGCTGTAAGTTCGGTTATTTTTAGATTTGAACACCTAAATCTAGTCTTGACATGTAATAAGAAGAAATTGAGACTATGCCTAATTCTAAGTTGTTCTTTTGCTTCTACGCTTATTCTCATGATGCTATTATCATCGGTTTATCTTGTTATACATCAGTTTTTCATGTTTATGATGATGTTCTTATCAAGTCTTAGCCTTCATGTCTGTGATGATATTTTCATGCCTATTTTCTCTCTGTTCTTATTTTATGCAACTTCTATCTCCCCCTATTTATTTTCTTTTATTGAACCTGGGTTAACTTCGAACCTAGGCTGAAATCGCAAAATACGAACGTTTGGAATACGGGGAATATTGGGTATTGCCTATTTGGGTGAATTTATGGGCATAACATGTTTGGTGGAATTATTGGGCATAATTTGTGATGCATATGGGGTATTATTATTATTATTATTATTATTATTATTATTATTATTGCAAGTTTGGGTAAATTGGCATGTAAATCAATATTTGGGTATATGTAAATTGGCATGTAAATCAATATTTGGGCATATGTAAATTGGCATGTAAATCAATAATTGGGCATATGTAAATTGGCATGTAAATCAATAATTGGGCATATGATAATTAGCATGTAAAAATTGGAATTTGGACATAACTGGCAAGTATATAATTTTATTAAATTTAACAGCCGACTAAGACACGAGGTTAGATTTGAGTTGTGGTGTAAGGCTGCCTGGAACCGCCTGGCACATCCAGCAACCACAACGACAACAATCTAATGTGAGAGGTCAAAAGCAAAGATTAGATGGGTAATAACGCCTAACACGAGGTTATAATAAGTTTGTGATGTAATACTATCCGAACCCGCCCGGCACATCCAGCAACCGCAAACAACAAGTCTAATGTGAGAGGTTCGTGCATTGAATGCTTGAACCCGAGGTTGGTGTAACAACCCGTATTTCTAATAACCGGTTATAACGTAAATCGAGGCAGAATTTAATTTATAAATCTGAATCAAGGGAAACGGGCTATGCCATTGCGTTCGTCTCGGAAAAATACGCGAAATAGAGTCCGAGTTTTCGAAAATCGGAGTCCGTATGACCCGATTAAGGCCCAACGAAGTTTTCAGAAAATTTCAAAGTAAAAACAGATTTCAAATTCAAGTTTGAATTTGAAAATTAGGGCAGAGTGGCGCAGGCGGGAAAATTCCCGCCAGAATACCCAAGTCGACAGCCCTGTCGACTTGGGAGTCGACTTGGTTGGACCCAAGTCGACAGCCCTGTCGACTTGGCTGTCGACTTGGTCCAGCCAGGCAGTTTTGCCTGGTGCACCATTTTGGGTTTGTGTTGAGCTTGGGGGCCAGATTCGGTTTTAAGGGCTGAGATCGGAACTAGGGTTTAATCCTAAGGCTAGAACTAGTCCTAATCTCTATAAATAAGGCCCTAACCTAACCCTAAATCATCATTATTCACTCAAGTAACTAAACTATGGCAAAATCATTCCTCTCATGGCCTCCACTCTCTTCATAAAACTCCTAAGTTATTTCTATGAGAGATTTTCCATGCATACAAGTGTTTTCAAGCTTGTATGAGCATCATTAGCTTGCATTCAAGTCAAGTTTCTATATTTGCATCATAAAGCAAGGGTTTTGATCATTTTTGCTCAAGGGTTTTTCTATTGGAGCTTGCATTTTGGGTTTAATTGATTGCATAAGGGCTTTGTCATATTTTTGTGTCTTCATAAGCATTGTAAGCCCTATTCTACTTTCATACTTAAACTCTAAAGTTAAATGTATGATATGCAAGTTTGCCATGATATGCAAGTTTACTATTTTATGATATGCAAGTTTGCCATGTTATGATATGCAAGTTAATCATGTTATGTTATGCAAGTTTGATATGTTATGATATGCAAGTTAATCATGTTATGTTATGCAAGTTTGCCATGTTATGATATGCAAGTTAACCATGTTATGTTATGCAAGTTTGCCATGTTATGATATGCAAGTTTATCATGTTATGATATGCAAGTTTATATGCAAGTTTGCCATGTTATGTTATGCAAGTTTGCTATGTTATGATATGCAAGTTCGCCATGTATGTTATGCAAGTTTGGGATAATCATTTTGTTCATGTTATTATGTTATGCAAGCTTATCTTGTGTATATGAACATAAAGCTTCAAGCTTTATGCTAAAGGTTGCATTTTGGCAACATGTAAGTTATCATATCTCTTATGATAACTTGCATGTGAGGCTAAATGCGAACTTATGGCCATTTCTACATGTCATTTATCACCATGTATCACCAATATGCTAAGTTTGGTTTTATGCATGCTTTTGAGGCCTAGAAATGTAATATGCAAGTATATGAACATATGTACATTTCATATGCCACCATGTTAAACTTGTGGCTTCAACACCTCTATGTCATGATTATGACAAGTTCCCTCTTTCTATCCTTTATGCGCTATTGCGATATGTAAGCGATGGGATTGCATTTGGGGTTGGGTAAACTTAAAAGACATAAAAACATAAGATTGGGAATTTACCTATTAAGTTAGGTCTACCCATTGGGAATTTACCTATTAAGTTAGGTCTACCCAATTGCTTGAAAATTTGTAATATGTTTTGGAAACATGATGGACATGACACTTAGAAAAGATAAGTGTGACCAACTCGAGGTTGGGTTGAGTTTGTAGCGTAAACCTACCCGGAACCGACCGGCTTAACTAGTTGCTACAAACAATAGGACCCAATGTGAGAAGTTGGTCATGTGGTACCTTGAACCCGAGGTTAGACCAAGTTGTGGTGTAAAGCTACCCGGAACCGACCGGCTTAACTAGTAACCGCAACAAAGTCCAATGTGAGAGGTTAAGGCGCATTCATTAATTAATGCTACATGATAAGGTTAAGTAAATTTGACTTATGACACTTAACCAATCTGAACTCGGTAAATTAACGGGGTTAAGTTAACCTACACTTAACCAATCTAAACTCGGTAATTTAACGGGGTTAAGATGAACTATACTTAACCAAATCAACTCAGTAATTTGGTAAGGCTGAGAACCAATTTGATACCTGGTCTGGGTAAACTAACTTGATTGATTAATTAAACGAATATGTTTTGCGGATCTGTAGGACCCACACTAAGTTAGGCAAGTTTGTAAATCTGTTATCTGATCCGTTAGTCTGAAAACTAATCGTCTGAACTTTGTATGTCTGAACTCTGTCAATAAGTTAATCTGAATCTGATAGTCTGGGGACACAAGGGGGAATATTTGTGTCATTTGTTGTTTGGGACCCTTATTAGTCAGTAACCCTTTCTGGTATCAAAACTTTGACCCAACTGTAGGTAGGGTCCGGGCACGCTTACTGAACTAATTATAAGTGGTTCATTCTGATAATGGCGATGGGTGTTGATGGTGCGTTCCAACCGGGGCATGTGCGTGCATGGATCCCGGTCTGCCTCTGAGGATGTAAGACGCCGTGACATCTGTAAATATGCCTGTGCCAATTGGTTGCCACTTTAGGGAGTGATACACCCTATCGTGAGGCCGACACAGGGTATTTATGTATTAGGGAGCCGATCGCTTGGGTAGGATTTAGGGTACACTTAGCTCTGTCTGATTCTGTTGGTACCGTCTGTTGTGTTGGGTGGCAACATCCGTCTGTTTCTGCGTGGTACCGTCTGTTAGGGTGGTAAAGGCCCACTACTAGTGTACACCTAATTGTAGTATTCCGTTTCTGTACTCTGTTCTGTTAGGGTGGTAAAGGCCCATTATTGTTAGCATTCCGTTTCTGTACTTTATCTGTTAGGGTGGTAAAGGCCCATTATGGTTAGCATTCCGTTTCTGTACTTTATCTGTTAAGGTGGTTAAGGCCCATTATTGTTAGCATTCCGTTTCTGTACTTTATCTGTTGGGGTGGTAAAAGCCCATTTTTCCCAAACTCTATTTCTGTATGGACCATTCTGTTCCGTCCTGTTTCGATGTGAACATTGGGGTAACACCTAATCCTGTTATACTAGAATTGGTACCAAGAAGTTGGATCTTGATTTAAGTCAAACACCTGATACTGGGCCAAGTTTAGGCCAAGGGATAAATGCTTGTTTATACATGACATGTTAGAATGCTGGTACACCTGTGGTGAAAAACCTTAAACCTGATTATGCGATGACACCTTTAGCTACCTTGTTAGTTAATCATCATGTTAGTATGTTGTTATCCTTATGTTCATCCCTACTTCTCGTGCCAGTTAACTTTATCAGTTTACATTGATTGTAGTAGGGCTTACTCAGTCTTTTTGACTGACCTGTTTTTCTTTCGCCTCTTTTCTTCCGTTTCCCCCCCCAGGTTCTTAGGGTGGGAATATTGGAGCTTAGCTTGGATTTCTGATCGCTTGCTTGTGGGATTTTAGCTCATGTACGGTCTTGACATGAAGCTAGCTATGGTTATCACTTATTTTGGGGATAGTACTTATGTATTTCAGTTTTTCAGTGATGTTGTTTTTATCTAGACTTGTGTATTTGGAAAGTTGACATTATGTTGTACCAGACTTGTTTTGAAATGGTTTGAAATCTTCTGCTGTTTTACTTATCTTATTTACTCTGTTTACATATATACATATGATCTTGTTCTGCCTTGATATATCATTATGCATGTTTACCTGATTCAAACGCCCCTCCAAAGTCAGAGTGCTTGCAAGAGTCACCCTGGCGGAGGTGGGGTGTTACATTTGGTATCAGAGCATATGGTTTACGAGAAGGGACAAAAAGGTTTTTAAAACTTTTGGAAAACTATATTCAAAACCAAGTATAAAGTATTTTCCAAAGAAAAGTCTAGTTTATTTTAAAAGGCTATTCCCCAAAAGCCATTAGCACAATCCTTAGTTATCTATTCTTAGTTTCCTCGTCCTGAATCTATCTTTTCCTTCGTTTCAGTATGGCCGATAACTTTGTTATCCCAGAGGGAGTGCAAGTTCTTGTTTGGTATAGGAGACTTATGGAGGCTAGGGCGACCGAAGCTGGCTCCGCAAATGTTACTCCTCCTCCAGTGGTTAATGTTCCTCCTCCTCCTGTCGCTGAGGTTCCTCCTCCTCCTCCCCCTCAGCATCCTCCAGTAGAGTTCACGAAGATTTGCAAGGACTTCAAAGCAATGGGTGGCAAGAACTTTCTAGGTACCGAGACTTTTGTAGAGGCCCGGAATTGGTTGAAAGAGACCAAGGATTTATTCGCTATCTTTGGATTAGATGATCAGAGAAAGATCTTGTTGGCGGTTTGGCTTATGAGGGATGAAGCCGCTTATTGGTGGGAGATCACCACCGCGACTAGGCCCGTTGAGACTTGGGCCGATTTCAGGACAAGATTCGGGCTTAAGTTTCTGTCTTCTGCTGAAGAGAATTTGCAAATGGAGAGGTTTATTGCTTTGAATCAGGGAGACATGTCTGTCAAAGAATATGTGAACAAGTTCAATCAGTTAGCTCGTTTTGGCTTGGATATGGTGAGTACTACTCAGAAGAAGGCTCTTCGTTTTGCTAGAGGATTGAATGAGCCGTTACAGGAGTTTGCTATGTCTCATGTGCCCATGGGGGCCACGTTTGAGAGTTTGGTAGATATGGCCCTACTCAATGAAGAGAACAAGAGTGCAAAGAAGGAGGTCAAGGTGAATGAGTCTCAAAACAAGAAAACAGGGCCCAAAAAGGAAATACAAAAGAAGGAGGAGAAGTCTGAAGATAAGAAGGAAAAGAAGTGCTTTACTTGTGGAAGCTCAACTCATCTAAACAAGGATTGCAGAAAGAGGAAGGGCACTTGCTTTAACTGTGGAGAGATGGGACACTTCACTAGGGACTGCCCGAAGAAGAAAGGGACTACATCGGAAGGAACGGTGAATACTCGCATGGCGAGTGAATAGATTAGGACTAGAATAATTTGTCTGTAGGATGTTTAATTTTCCTTGTCTGATTTTCAGTTTGAAACTCTTTTTCTGGTATTTTGATTCTGTAATGGAAACTCGGTACTTTAATGTTAGTCTTGCTTCTGATCTGGTAATAGTCTCAAACTCCCTGAGAGTTATAACTCATCTGTTTGTGATAAATTGGGGTTTGAGAGTATCTGTGTTGGGCATGAGGGTGACTATGACGAATACATTCTGGGTTTCTACCATGCTTAGTTTCCTAAGAATTATTTGGGGAAAATCTGATCTGTACTAGTAGTCTGTAAGTATATGTACCAAGTTTTTGTTTTATCTGTACTCGCTTCCATCATTCGACTGTATCTTGTTGAGATAGGAATCCTATGGATGTAAACATGTGTTTGAGACATGTTATGTTTGATGGTTGCAAGTGGATGCAAGTGGTTGCTAGTGGTTGCTCGTGGATGCATAAACACACACTAGGCACTAGATCGGCTTGAAATACACTCTCATATTGCATATGGACGTGTGTACATTTTCAATTCTTATGGTTGCAAGATGGTTAATTCAGCACATGGGTGTTGCATATGGACGAATATTTGTGCACACATATAGTATTATATGATTAGGACTATTTGCATACATAATGGATTCATTTCACTAACATACTTTGCATTGATGATCTTTGCGTTAGATAAGAACATATACACACACCTTTTGCATATGTTCATACCGCATTAGAATCTTGTAAGGACAATGATTGCTCGTGGATGATATTTTGAGTATATGGATGATTGGATGGTAGGATACGTTCTTCCTAACTTGAAGATTTCGGGGACGAAATCCTTTAAGGAGGGGAGAATGTAACAACCCGTATTTCTGATAACCGGTTATAACGTAAATCGAGGCAGAATTTAATTTATAAATCTGAATCAAGGGAAACGGGCTATGCCATTGCGTTCGTCTCGGAAAAATACGCGAAATAGAGTCCGAGTTTTCGAAAATCGGAGTCCGTATGACCCGATTAAGGCCCAACGAAGTTTTCAGAAAATTTCAAAGTAAAAACAGATTTCAAATTCAAGTTTGAATTTGAAAATTAGGGCAGAGGGGCGCAGGCGGGAAAATTCCCGCCAGAATACCCAAGTCGACAGCCCTGTCGACTTGGGAGTCGACTTGGTTGGACCCAAGTCGACAGCCCTGTCGACTTGGCTGTCGACTTGGTCCAGCCGGGCAGTTTTGCCTGGTGCACCATTTTGGGTTTGTGTTGAGCTTGGGGGCCAGATTCGGTTTTAAGGGCTGAGATCGGAACTAGGGTTTAATCCTAAGGCTAGAACTAGTCCTAATCTCTATAAATAAGGCCCTAACCTAACCCTAAATCATCATTATTCACTCAAGTAACTAAACTATGGCAAAATCATTCCTCTCATGGCCTCCACTCTCTTCATAAAACTCCTAAGTTATTTCTATGAGAGATTTTCCATGCATACAAGTGTTTTCAAGCTTGTATGAGCATCATTAGCTTGCATTCAAGTCAAGTTTCTATATTTGCATCATAAAGCAAGGGTTTTGATCATTTTTGCTCAAGGGTTTTTCTATTGGAGCTTGCATTTTGGGTTTAATTGATTGCATAAGGGCTTTGTCATATTTTTGTGTCTTCATAAGCATTGTAAGCCCTATTCTACTTTCATACTTAAACTCTAAAGTTAAATGTATGATATGCAAGTTTGCCATGATATGCAAGTTTACTATTTTATGATATGCAAGTTTGCCATGTTATGATATGCAAGTTAATCATGTTATGTTATGCAAGTTTGATATGTTATGATATGCAAGTTAATCATGTTATGTTATGCAAGTTTGCCATGTTATGATATGCAAGTTAACCATGTTATGTTATGCAAGTTTGCCATGTTATGATATGCAAGTTTATCATGTTATGATATGCAAGTTTATATGCAAGTTTGCCATGTTATGTTATGCAAGTTTGCTATGTTATGATATGCAAGTTCGCCATGTATGTTATGCAAGTTTGGGATAATCATTTTGTTCATGTTATTATGTTATGCAAGCTTATCTTGTGTATATGAACATAAAGCTTCAAGCTTTATGCTAAAGGTTGCATTTTGGCAACATGTAAGTTATCATATCTCTTATGATAACTTGCATGTGAGGCTAAATGCGAACTTATGGCCATTTCTACATGTCATTTATCACCATGTATCACCAATATGCTAAGTTTGGTTTTATGCATGCTTTTGAGGCCTAGAAATGTAATATGCAAGTATATGAACATATGTACATTTCATATGCCACCATGTTAAACTTGTGGCTTCAACACCTCTATGTCATGATTATGACAAGTTCCCTCTTTCTATCCTTTATGCGCTATTGCGATATGTAAGCGATGGGATTGCGTTTGGGGTTGGGTAAACTTAAAAGACATAAAAACATAAGATTGGGAATTTACCTATTAAGTTAGGTCTACCCATTGGGAATTTACCTATTAAGTTAGGTCTACCCAATTGCTTGAAAATTTGTAATATGTTTTGGAAACATGATGGACATGACACTTAGAAAAGATAAGTGTGACCAACTCGAGGTTGGGTTGAGTTTGTAGCGTAAACCTACCCGGAACCGACCGGCTTAACTAGTTGCTACAAACAATAGGACCCAATGTGAGAAGTTGGTCATGTGGTACCTTGAACCCGAGGTTAGACCAAGTTATGGTGTAAAGCTACCCGGAACCGACCGGCTTAACTAGTAACCGCAACAAAGTCCAATGTGAGAGGTTAAGGCGCATTAATTAATTAATGCTACATGATAAGGTTAAGTAAATTTGACTTATGACACTTAACCAATCTGAACTCGGTAAATTAACGGGGTTAAGTTAACCTACACTTAACCAATCTGAACTCGGTAATTTAACGGGGTTAAGATGAACTATACTTAACCAAATCAACTCAGTAATTTGGTAAGGCTGAGAACCAATTTGATACCTGGTCTGGGTAAACTAACTTGATTGATTAATTAAACGAATATGTTTTGCGGATCTGTAGGACCCACACTAAGTTAGGCAAGTTTGTAAATTTGTTATCTGATCCGTTAGTCTGAAAACTAATCGTCTGAACTTTGTATGTCTGAACTCTGTCAATAAGTTAATCTGAATCTGATAGTCTGGGGACACAAGGGGGAATACTTGTGTCATTTGTTGTTTGGGACCCTTATTAGTCAGTAACCCTTTCTGGTATCAAAACTTTGACCCAACTGTAGGTAGGGTCCGGGCACGCTTACTGAACTAATTATAAGTGGTTCATTCTGATAATGGTGATGGGTGTTGATGGTGCGTTCCAACCGGGGCATGTGCGTGCATGGATCTCGGTCTGCCTCTGAGGATGTAAGACGCCGTGACATCTGTAAATATGCCTGTGCCAATTGGTTGCCACTTTAGGGAGTGATACACCCTATCGTGAGGCCGACACAGGGTATTTATGTATTAGGGAGCCGATTGCTTGGGTAGGATTTAGGGTACACTTAGCTCTGTCTGATTCTGTTGGTACCGTCTGTTGTGTTGGGTGGCAACACCCGTCTGTTTCTGCGTGGTACCGTCTGTTAGGGTGGTAAAGGCCCACTACTAGTGTTCACCTAATTGTAGTATTCCGTTTCTGTACTCTGTTCTGTTAGGATGGTAAAGGCCCATTATTGTTAGCATTCCGTTTCTGTACTTTATCTGTTAGGGTGGTAAAGGCCCATTATGGTTAGCATTCCGTTTCTGTACTTTATCTGTTAAGGTGGTTAAGGCCCATTATTGTTAGCATTCCGTTTCTGTACTTTATCTATTAGGGTGGTAAAAGCCCATTTTTCCCAAACTCTATTTCTGTATGGACCATTCTGTTCCGTCCTGTTTCGATGTGAACATTGGGGTAACACCTAATCCTGTTATACTAGAATTGGTACCAAGAAGTTGGATCTTGATTTAAGTCAAACACCTGATACTGGGCCAAGTTTAGGCCAAGGGATAAATGCTTGTTTATACATGACATGTTAGAATGCTGGTACACCTGTGGTGAAAAACCTTAAACCTGATTATGCGATGACACCTTTAGCTACCTTGTTAGTTAATCATCATGCTAGTATGTTGTTATCCATATGTTCATCCCTGCTTCTCATGCCAGTTAACTTTATCAGTTTACATTGATTGTAGTAGGGCTTACTCAGTCTTTTTGACTGACCTGTTTTTCTTTCGCCTCTTTTCTTCCGTTTCCCCCCCCCCCAAGTTCTCAGGGTGGGAATATTGGAGCTTAGCTTGGATTTCTGATCGCTTGCTTGTGGGATTTTAGCTCATGTACGGTCTTGACATGAAGCTAGCTATGGTTATCACTTATTTTGGGGATAGTACTTATGTATTTCAGTTTTTCAGTGATGTTGTTTTTATCTAGACTTGTGTATTTGGAAAGTTGACATTATGTTGTACCAGACTTGTTTTGAAATGGTTTGAAATCTTCCGCTGTTTTACTTATCTTATTTACTCTGTTTACATATATACATATGATCTTGTTCTGCCTTGATATATCATTATGCATGTTTACCTGATTCAAACGACCCTCCAAAGTCAGAGTGCTTGCAAGAGTCACTCTGGCGGAGGTGGGGTGTTACAGTTGGAATGGGTTTGTGGTGTAAGACTGCCCGGAACCGCCCGACACAATACAGCTACCGCAAATAAGTCTAATGTGAGAGGTTGATGCATTAATAAATAATTAATGCTAAACAAACATGTTAAGTATGGTAGAGTTAAGTCAACATGCAACACTTAACCAATATGACATGACAAGTGGGTGTGTTAAGTAACTCTACTGGATTAATGACTCTTAACCAATATAACATGATGAATGGGTGGGTTAAGTAAACTTGAATTGATTGATTGATGAACTTAACCAATATGGGGGTATACGAATAGACCATAGGAAAACCCTAGTAGCAGGACCCTTTTCAACAGTAACCCACATTAGGTATCAACGGGACCCTGAGCTAGGCAGCGTGGGGCACGATTACTAGGCTGATTATTAGCAGTCAAAATAGCGGCAGGTGGTACGGTGGTGCAGGTTCCGACGGATTACGGGCGTGCACGTAATTACAGCATGGGAAAATTTAGACATTGAGTACCAAGTAGGTATAAAGCTGTGCACTCTAGAACTGTATCGGGTTGCCACCCTAGGAAATGTTACACCCTATGGTGGGACCAGCGCAGGTATCTACAAGTAGGAGCCGGGTTGATACATACACATGCAGAACGTTATGAGTAGGAGCCGATCAATTAAGACAGGTACGGTGGGGACAGGAAAACTGTCAATATGAGGTAGGACCCTCATCATCAGATATGTACCTATAAAACTATCATGTGGGAAATGGGGATCACTTATCTTGTTTTGTAACAAATGGCATTAGTTGAACACTAGTTAGGTGGTGCAGAGAAATTAGGAATCAGTACGATACCTTATCATGTTCTAGTCTTATCTTATGCTTATCTCGTTATCTTGCGATGCTTATTATCATGGTTATGTCTTGTATCCAGTTTATTCATTTCATGATACCTTTACCTGTTTACATGCTGAAAGTCATTGGACTTACTGGGCTTTATGTCTGACTCTGTTTTTGTTTCGCCTTCTTTCCTTCGTTCCCCCCCCCAAGGTGCACAGGGAGGGAATACCACCGCTTAGTTCAGATTCTTTTCAAGCTTGAAGATTGTGATGTATTGCTTTAGACTCTTTTCTTTACTGCTATGGCTGCCTACTGCTTAATTAGGGAGTTATGTTATGTTATTTTGTATTATGCTTCTTTTGAGAAACAAGATATATATTTGATGTAATCGGTTTTGATGTTTTGGTGTTGATGTTTGAAACAATCCTTTTGAAAGTTTATCCTATTATGCTACTATGGAATAAAAATTCTAACTGTTTTCCGCTACTTAAATTTGTCTGTTTTATAATTTTATCTGTTCAATACTCTTATGACCCCCACTAAAGTTAATGCATTCCCTTTGTGAGTGACCTTAATGGAGGTGGGGTGTTACACGTGGTATCAGAGCCAAAGGTTATTGGAACGGATAAAAGATTTTGAAAACTATTTTCAAATGCATATTTTAAAGAAAATATTCTCAAAACCAAGATTTAAAGAAGCATTTTCAAGGAAAAGTATTGTTATTTTAAAAAGGCATATTCCCCAAAGCCATATGCACTATCCTTCTTTTCTTTGTTTTTAATCCTTTCCTTTTTCTTTTCAGCATGTCTGGCGAACCCAAGATACCTGAGGGTGTTCCGATGCCCGCTTGGTTCAAACGATACCAAGAGGTTAGGGCCACTGCCATGGGCCCAGCCAACGTTCCTCCTCCTCCTCTAGCTGCTGTCGCTCCTCGCGTAGATGCTTTTGCTAAGATTTGTAAGGACTTTCGTGCTATGGGTGGAAAGATCTTTAAAGGGATTGAGACGTTTGTTGAAGCACAAAATTGGCTCAAGGAAACAGAAGAGTTGTTTGCTATCTTTGAAGTGGATGATAATAGGAAGATACAATTGACCGCTTGACTAATGAAGGAAGAAGCCTCTTACTGGTGGGAAGTTACTAGTGTTGAGCAACCAGTTGAGACTTGGGTGGACTTTAGGCGGAGGTTTGAGATGAAGTTCCTCTCTCCAGCTGAACTATAGATGGAGAAGTTTCTAGCACTCAAACAATGGAGTATGTTAGTCAAGGAATACGTCAACAAATTCAATTTTCTTGCAAGATTTGGGTTGGAGTTGGTAGATACACCTCACAAGAAAGCTTTACATTTTTCTAGAGGCTTGAATGAACCATTGCATGGTCTAGCTGTGTCCTATATTCCAATGGGCGCAACTTTTGAGAGATTGGTCGACATGGCGCTATTACATGAAGAAGATAAGGGTGGGAAGAAAGAAGTGAAGAAGGATAAACCTCGAAACAAGAAGGTGGACAATAAGAAGGGTGGAAAGAACAACAAGTCACGCGACAAGAGGAAGTGTAACTATTGTGGTATCATTGGCCACATCACTAAAGACTGTAGAAAGAAGAAGAGGAAGACGGGTGGTTGTTTCCGTTGTGGCGAGACAGGACATGTGGTTAAGGATTTCCCAAAGAAGCAAGGGCAAAGGGCAGGACCTTCTGGAGGGCAAGTTGATGCTCTTATGGCACCCACTCAACAGAGAGGTAGAAATATTTCTGTTGAAAGTTTAGTTTTTCTTGCTGATCATCCTGTACGCACTCTTTTTGATTCTGGCGCATCGCTTTTTTTATATCCACTTCTATAGTAGTCTCTGCACCTTAGTATATGTATGGTAGAGGATCCCATTGTTGTCTCAAATTCGATTGGGGGTTTGGCTCATTTATCTATGATTTGCTTGGATTTGGGAATATCTATACTTAGTGTTGAGTTTCGATGTAATGCATATGTTCTTGGTTTCATGGGCTATGGGTTGATTCTAGGGATGGATTGGTTATTCGGAAATGGTGCCATTCTCGATTGTGAAAGGAGGCTAGTTAGACTTTTGACTCGTCTCGATAATACCCTCGAAATCTCGTGTAACCCCAAGGGTTCTATCATGCTTAGTTACCTAGAATCTCTTATTGCATCTATTGATAATTTGCAATCTGTTCTAGTAGTCCGTGAGTATCCCGATGTCTTTGATGAGGTAAAGGTTTTACCCCCAAAACGTGAAATAAATTTCCGCATATACTTGGTTGATAATGCCAAACCAGTTGCTTTCCCCGTATGACACATGGCTCCTAGGGAAAGGAGGGAGCTTAGTAAACAAGTTAAAGAGTTGCTTGAGAAGGGGTTTATTAGGCGAAGCATTTCTGAATGGGGTGCTCTAGTAGTATTCGCTACTAATGCGGATGGTTCACTTCGCTTATGTGTGGATTATAAAGAGTTAAACAAGCTGACTAAGAAAAATAGGCATCCACTTCCACGAATAGATGATTTGTTTGACTAGCTTGTAGGTGCGTCCGTTTTCTCACAACTAGATTTGGCTATGGGTTTTCATCAGCTAAGAGTGGCTGAGGACAGTATACACAAGACTGCTTTTAGGACCCCTGACGGTTTCTTTGAATGGCTCGTCATGCCTTTCAGTTTGACGAATGCACCCGCCTATTTTGTTGACTTGATGAGTAAGGTGTTTAGGGAGTTCCTTAATAAGTTTGTGGTAGTCTTCATGGACGACATCTTGATTTTCTCAAAGAATGAGGAAGAACATACTTTGCATTTGAGGGCAGTCATGGATACCCTTCGAGCACACTAGCTTAAAACGAAGTTCTCCAAATGTCACTTTTGGAGAGAAGTAAGGTTTCTAGGATATGTGGTATCCAAAGACGGGATAGCTATAGACCCCGCAAAAGTAGTTTCAGTGCAAGATTGGAAGATCCCAAAGAATGCAACGGAGGTGCGAAGCTTTCCTGGATTAGCGGGCTATTATAGGAAGTTCATTAAGGACTTTGCGAAGATATCAACCCCATTTACTAGACTGACGAAGAAGAATCTAGCCTTTGCTTGGGACATTGATTGTGACATTGCTTTCGAACGATTGAAAAGGGCTCTTACAACAACCCCAGTGTTGACATTGCCAGACGGGAGTAAAATGTTTACAGTATACACGGATGCATGCGGTACAAGACTAGGCGCTGTCTTGATGCAAGAAGGGAAGGTAGTATCTTATGGTGGAAGATAGTTGAATGTACATGAGAAAAACTACCTAACCCACGATCTAGAGTTAGCTGCCCTCGTTTTTGCGCTTAAGTCTTGGCGCCATTACCTCCTAGGTGAGAAGTTTGAATTGTATACTGACCATAAATCGTTGAAGTACCTTTTCTCGTAGAAAGATCTTAACTTGAGGCAACAAAGGTGGATGGAGTTCTTAGCATCCTATGATTTTGGGATCGCATATACCCCTAGCAAGGGTAACATTGTAGTTGACGCCTTGAGTACGAAGAAGTTGACTTTGAGTTCTATGTTTGTGGAGAGGCAGAGCTTAGAGTACATAGCGGCCTTTGACTTTAGACCCTCTATCGATTATGTGACCGGTTTGTTAGCATCCTTAGAGGTGAGACCTATGCTTTTGGGATGGATTAGAGAGGCTCAGCAAGATGAGCCACAGTTGCTTGAGCTAGCAGAAAAGCTCATAGGAGGGGAGTCTTCGAGCCATCTTGGTAGGTATACCCTAGATGACAAGGGTTGGTTACATAGGGACGGGAGACTTTGTGTACCACAAGATGAGAACTTGAGGAAGACAGTTCCTGAGGAAGCCTATCATTCTAAGATGACCATACGTCCCGGTGGTAACAAGATGTACAAAGACATGAAGCGAGTTTTCTTTTGGGCCGGAAAGAAGAAGGACGTGGCTGAGTTCGTTTCTAAATGCTTGGTATGTCAGCAAGTCAAGGCTGAGCAGAAAAAGCCCGGTGGACTGCTTCATCCTCTAGAGGTTCCGCAATGAAAATGGGAGAGTATCTCGATGGACTTTATAGATGGGTTGCCTAGATCTAGAAGAGGCAATACCAATATTTGGGTGATAATGGACAGACTTACGAAGAGTGGTCACTTCATTCCTGTCAAGAGAAAGAGGACTGCATCATCGTTAGCACCTATTTATGTTAGGGAGATTGTTCATTTGCATAGGGTACCTTTTAGCATAGTAAGCGATCGTGATCCTATCTTCATTAGTGACTTTTGGAAAAGTTTGCAAGAAGCCATAGGAACTCAGTTATGCTTGAGCACGGCGTATCATCCTCAGACGGACAACCAAACCGAGAGGGTGAATCGGATTCTGTAAGACCTTTTGAGACTTTATATCTTGGACTTTGCCAGGACATGAGAGGACCACCTTCCACTAGTAGAGTTTGCGTATAATAACAACTATCAATCTAGCATTGGCATGGCACTTTTTGAAGCTTTGTATGGACAGCCATGTAGATCACCAACTTGTTGGTGGGAATCCACAGATAAGCTAGTATTTGGGCCAGATATGATTAGAGAGACTTCGAAGAAAGTGGATCTAATTCGAAGACATATGAAGACCGCACAAGATAGGCAAAAGTCGTATGCTGATAGGAGAAGGACCGACCTTGAGTTAAGTGTTGGAGGCATGGTCTTTGTCAAAGTATCACCGTTAAGGAATGTTGTTCGCTTTGGGTCGATAGGGAAGCTAGCACTAATATTCATAGGACCGTTTCCTATTACAGAGAGGTTGGACAGATGACCTATAGAGTAGAGTTGCCCGAGAAGCTTAGTGGTGTACATAATGTGTTTCACGTATCACATTTGAGCAAGTGCTTACTTAACACCGTGGAAGTGGTGGAGCCGAGCATATTTGAGGAAGTTGAAGTGGAGCGAGATGCCATGATTAGACTAGCCCCTACGTGCATCCTTGGATCAGAGGTCAAGAGGTTACGCAACAAAGAAGTCAAGCTAGTCAAAGTACAATGAGGAAGTGATGAAGGAGACGCTACTTGGGAGATGAAAGCTAAGATGCGTACGTTGTATCCTTTTCTCTTTGAGAGTATGTTCTTAATTTCCCCTTTTTCTATCGCTTTGTTTATACATGTTCTATCGTTTAGGACATCCTCTTGATTATGTCATCGACCTTTAGCTAGGAATATCCTATGATTGTAAACATGTGTTTGAGACATGCTATGTTTGGTGGATGCAAGTGGATGCAAGTAGTTGCTATTGGTTGCTCGTGGATCCATTTACACACACACCTTAGACACTAGATCGGCTCAAGTCACTTTCACATTGCATATGCATATATATGTTTGGTTATGGATGAGATTGAAATTGGACGTGTTATCATATGAATGTTGCATATGGATGAATGATTGTGCACTCATGTAGAGGTTATGAAGTACATTAGGAATAATTGCATACATAATTGGACTCATGGCACTAACATAATTTGCATTAAAGAGGTCAACTGAATCAGTAGACCGCCTGATTTTGTATTAGATCACGGACATATACGCGCACACTTTTGCATATGTTCATATAACATTAGAATTTTTTTTAAGGACAATGGATGCTTGTGAATGATGGTTGAGTAGATGGATGTTGGATGGTAGGAAGCATTCTTCTTAACTTAGAGATTTCGGGGACGAAATCCTTTAAGGAGGGGAGAATGTAACACCCCGTATTTTTCTATGAATATTAATATACGAATTAAAAGAATACTTAATTTTAAAAGTGAGAATTAAGTAAAACAGACTATACCACTGCTTTCATCTCAAAATTCTGGTCAAGATGGACCCAAAGTTTGCATTAAACGGATAATGTATGAGAAAGTTATGGACCTTGGAAGTTTGTATACATATAAGGGAAATATATGTATATATATAAATTAATAAAATAAAAATCAACCTAAAATTCAAGAAAAAAATTCAAAAAAACGGAAGTGGGAAGGAAAAACGCCAAACTGACCTATTTTATGGGTCGACCCGAGTCCTGCTGGGTCGACCCCAGGGTCAACTCAGGGAGTTTGGAATCGACCCCGTCGACCTAGAATGGTCTATGACGAAATTTTGTATTTTAGGGCTTATGTGTCGCTCTGTGGTTGGCTGATGACATGTCTCTTTGGTTTAGATGGCTCTGATGACTCCTATGCTAATCTAAAGGCCATGGTTTGCCTAACACACCTATAAATACATATCCAAACCTAAACCTTAATTCTATTATTCACTCTCATGGCGCCTCCATGCCGCCAAACTCTCATCTAAACCTAGCCGCCACCAAAACCGAAATCAAATCAAAAAGTTCTTCATCAACCTAGAGTATTAATCAATATCAAGTTAGAGTTCTTCAACAACAACAAGCAATTCAATTATCTTTTCTAATCCAAACGCTATAAGTTCAGTTATTTTTAGATTTGAACACCTAAATCTAGTCTTGACATGTAATAAGATGAAATTGAGACTATGCCTGATTCTAAGTTGTTCTTTTGCTTCTATTCTTATTCTCATGATGCTATTATCATCAATTTATCTTGTTGTACATCAGTTTTTCATGTTCATGATGACGTTCTTATCAAGTCTTAGCCTTCATGCCTGTGATGATATTTTCATGCCTATTTTCTCTTTATTCTTATTTTATGCAACTTCTATCTCCCCCTATTTATTTTCTTTTATTGAACCTGGGTTAACTTTGAACCTAGGCTGAAATCACGAAATACGAACGTTTGGAATACGGGGAATATTGGATATTGCCTATTTGGGTGAATTTATGGGCATAACATGTTTAGTGAAATTATTGGGCACAATTTGTGATGGATATGGGGTATTATTATTAATATATTTGCAAGTTTGGGTAAATTGGCATGTAAATCAATATTTGGGCATATGTAAATTGGCATGTAAATCAATGATCGGGCATATGTAAATTGGCATGTAAATCAATAATTGGGCATATGATAATTAGCATGTAAAAATTGGAATTTGGACATAATTGGCAAGTATATAATTTAATTAAAATTAATGGCCGCCTAAGACATGAGGTTAGATTTGAGTTGTGGTGTAGGGCTGCCCGGAACCGCCCGGCACATCCAGCAACCGCAAAGACAACAATCTAATGTGAGTGGTCAAAGACGAAGATTAGATGGGTAATAATGATTAACACGAGGTTAGAATGAGCCTGTGGTGTAAGACTGCCCGGAACCGCCCGACACATCCAGCAACCGCAAACAACAAGTCTAATGTGAGAGGTTAGCGCATTGAATGCTTGAACCCGAGGTTGGAAGGAGTTTGTGGTGTAAGACTGCCCGTAACCGCCCTGTACAATCTAGCTACCGCAAATAAGTCCAATGAGAGAGGTTGATGCATTAATAAATAATTAATGCTAAACAAACATGTTAAGTATGGTAGGGTTAAGTCAACATGCAACACTTAACCAATATGACATGACAAGTGGGTGGGTTAAGTAACTCGACTGGATTAATGACACTTAACTAATATAACATGATGAATGGGTGGGTTAAGTAAACTTGAATTGATTGATTGATGAAACTTAACCAATATGGAGAGTATACGAATAGACCCTTGGAAAACCTAGTAGCGGGACCCTTTTCAGCAGTAACCCACATTAGGTATCAACGGGACCCTGAGCTAGGCAGGGTAGAGAACGATTACTGCGATGATTATAAGCAGTCAAAATAGCGGCAGGTGGTATGGCGGTGCAGGTTCCGACGGATTATGGGCGTGCACGTAATTCTGGCATGGGAAAATTTAGACACTGAGTACCAAGTAGGTATAAAGTTGTGCACTCTAGAACTGTATCGGGTTGCCACCCTAGGAAATGATACACCCTATGGTGGGACCAACTTAGGTATCTACAAGTAGGGGCCAGGTTGATACAAATACATGCGGAACGTTATGAGTAGGAGTTGATCAATTAAAATAGGTACGGTGGGGACAGGTAAACTGTCAATATGAGGTGGGACTCGCATCATGAGATATGTACCTATAAAACTATCATGTGGGAAATAGGGATCACTTATCTTGTTTTGTAACAAATGCCATTAGTTGAACACTAGTTAGGTGGTGCAGAGAAATTAGGAATCAGTACGCTACCTTATCATGTTCTAGTCTTATGTTATGCTTATCTCGTTATCTTGCGATGCTTATTATCATGGTTATGTCTTGTATCTCGTTTATTCATGTCATGATACCTTTACCTGTTTACATGCTGAAAGTCACTGGACTTACTAGGCTTTATGTCTGACTCTTTTTTTGTTTCGCCTTCTTTCTTTTGTCCCCCCCCCCAGGTCCATAGGGAGGGAATGCCACCGCTTAGTTCAGATTCTTTTCAAGCTCGAAGATTGTGATGTATTTCTTTGGACTCTTTTCTTTACTGCTATGGCTGGCTACTGCTTAATCGGGGAATTATGTTATGTTATTTTGTATTATGCTTCTTTCAAGAAACAAGACAGATATTTGATGTAATGGGTTTTGATGTTTTGGTGTTGATGTTTGAAACAACCCGTATGAAAGTTTATCCTATTTTGCTACTATGGAATAAAAGTTCTAATTGTTTTCCGCTGCTTAAATTTGTCTGTTTTGTAATTTTATCTGTTCTATACTCTTATGACACCCACTAAAGTTAATGCATTCCCTTTGTGAGTGACCTTAATGGAGGTGGGGTGTTACAGTTCTGATTCTCTGTATGAATACTAGATTGCGAATTAGTTTCCCCTCTTTCCCTTTTTTACTTGATAAGTTTAATTATAGACATAATTCATGATTGTTCTAAATTAGAATGGATGAAATAAATTAGTGAATCAATAGGAACATTCCTGTATTTTTTATTAATTTTAAATTTTTTATGTTATTAATTTGGAAATGCATACAACATAGTATAGGAAAAAAACAAAGAATGAAGACGATAAAAATTGTATTATAGTTGAAAAAAATTGACAAAAGTTGTTTTGTGCTCAAGTTTATGTTACAAAACTCATGCATGTATGATTTGATTGCAAGCCCCTTCTCCTTTTACTTTCAGATATATCTAACCCTGTGAATTTTTCTTTATTATGTTTTTATTGTAACAACAACAAAGTGGAATACAAACACATTCTAGGAAAGTTACAACCAAAAAGCATCAGGTACCTCATCAGTCTTGGCTCTTTGGCGACCATTCAGCATGAATACATTGCATTGCATGCATTTATTGTCTAAGCAATCAAATTAGAATTTATGCCAATGTTAAAATTATCACTAGAGTTGTTGCTACAAAACTTTTCAAAGTAACTTATTATAGTAATGCCCGGTAGAAATGCAAGTGTTAGGGCCAACAAACTACAAGCTGATGAATCCTTTATACACCTTTAATTATATAATAATAACTACATGCATAAGTATGAGTGGTACTATGGTAATAACATATGATTTTATGGCAGTCTAGAATTGTTTTCTAAATATGAATAGCAACCTCTGCAATGCCAGAATTATGGCAGCCCAGATTTTTTTTCTAAGCAAAGGGCAATAAAAAAAATTATCGTCTAGGGCAACCTAATGATCCAAGCCGGCTCTGCATATAGAACTCTTGAAATATTGGAAAGAAACCTGACTTTTTTGATTCCTAGGGTAGGTTTTGTGTTTAGGTTAGGTTTTGATATTTATTTGTAGGCCGGCATATGTGTGTGTGTGTGTGTAGCAGTGTGTCATCATGCATGTTAATTAATATATGTCATTTTGATATAGCATGAGCAATAGCACAGAAGAAAATGCAAGTTATATGATTTGGGTAGAAGCAAAGAATTGGTTGCTGAAGGACGAGTGCATCTACCCCTGTGAGCAATTTTCCTAAATCTTTTACGGTAATACGTTTATATTACTAGTATCCTTTTTTAAAGAATTTTTTATTATGTATCAACAAATATTGGTTACATGATAGAGTGCAAATTTCTCGGTGAATGCCAAATGCAAGCTCTATGGAGGCGTAACTCATTCATGGAATGCTTATCAGATGCTTTTGGTTCGACAGTAGCATGGCCTGTTGCGAATGTTAGACTGGACTCAACTTTTACGTAAGTTTAACAAGATCTTGTGTGTATACAAACCCATCACTAAAATTTAATATTCCAGTTTTTATATCTGTATGTATATTTCATTTACTTGGTCTGTTTGTGTGCTCAATAACTATTTGAAGTAATATAACCTTCATCCCTTACTATTTGGATTTTGGACTCATAAAAGCTGGAATCATATAAAATTAAATTCGTCACAAGAATCAGTTCTTAATCAAGCAAAGAATTTTAACTTTATCAATAAATTAACAAAATTTGGTCACCTAGGTTGGTTCTTAGTCATACCTACTACATTCGACTTAAGATACACAGATACTCAGGTTGGTTCAAAATATGCACTTGGGTTATAATGCTACAGCAACAAGTAAACACTCTCCATACTGTTTGCTTGATTTCCTGGGAAAAGTAGTGCATGAATCTTAGAGATCACTAGAAAGAAGTGTTGAGTCCAATGAAAAAAATAATGACAATTGCGAGTTTTGTTAAATAAAAGAAAGGCATACACACCTGTTATTTGGAAACATCTTTTAACCCTATGGTTTTTCACGTCTTCGTCGTTGTTTTGGCACTTTTTTGCATCTGAAAGTGAATCCTGTAGAAAGAGAAAATTGTTTTATTTAAAGAGAGCAGAAAAGTTTAACATAAAAATTGCATGGACAAACAATTTCCTTTTGTCTGAAAACTGGTTATTGATACCTAAGGTGTAGGTGGGTTTAGTGCTTTTTTTGTTATGGTTGCTAATTTCTGTTTGAAGGGATATTTAATGCTATGTAAATGCATGTGGTGATGCCCAGTTGTTGACATGTGAGTCCTGTTCCTGTCTATGTAAGTGCAGTCGTGAATTGTATTGCCATTGAAGTTTCCAGCCATTTCAATGACTGCCGACTGCTTCGGCTTGCTGAATTGTTGAGCCAAGAGTCGATGTACCCTTGGCTTGCTACTCCAAAACAGCAAGTGCAAGCTTGCTACTTCGAAACATCAAGTTGTGGCTTGCTGTTTAGAAGTAGCAAGCTCAGGCTTGCTGTTCCAGCAAGCCATGGCTTGTTGTTTCCAAACAACAAACCGCGAATACATCCACTCTTGGCTCATGTTATTTTGCTGCAATTTTTTGATTGCGGATATGGTAAAAATAGATGTTGAGTTCATATTATTTTGTAGTAGGTATTATAAGTTAAATATGTTAATTTTAAATTTTTATTTGATCACTAACAATTAAATTTCATCTTTGCAGGTAGGTGAAGAATAATGTTGATGCAAGGAATGCACAGGATGTTTTCTTGAAGTTTATTTTGGTATCCGTGTGGTAAGTTTATTTGTAGTAGGAAAGACTTTTATTTTGGTAGTGGCTTTGTATACTATAGCTTAAGTACCGTCTTTGTTTACAAACTTTGTTTATGGATTGAGTTCAATTTCACTAATGGAAGTGACTACTAGTCGTGTTTTTATATAATTATTTTTCATTTGATTTTTTGGTGAAGCAGCTGTACTATGATAATAGAGTAATGATATGCGTGCAAATGTAATATCATGATATGGATGCTGCAAATTTAACATTAGCAGATGACAAAATAAACAAATTTTTGTGCAAATATTAGTGAAGGCATTTCATAAACGCCAATAAAACCTTGTTAACTTTTTACAGTTCATGACAAACGCTGTTCAAAAATTAATAACAGCATTTAATATAAGTTGTGCATATTTCTATAGCACAGATGACATGTTGTGTAAATATTACTAACAACATTTCTTGATTGCTAATAAAATGAAAGGGAACTCTTTTACAGCATGTAAAAAACGCTGATAAATATTAGTAACAACGTTTAAAATTCGCTATTGAAAGTCTAAGTGTGAAGTTGTACATTTTTTGACAACATGTTTCAAACACTGTCTATTTTTTAAAACAACAACTAAAATAAGTTGTGTATGGCATATTAACATCTGGTTCAAAATGTTGTAAAACGTGAAATGTAACAGCATTTATTCTATCGTTGTTGAAAAAAGGGGCCTACGACAACATGTCGTTATACAACGTTCATCAAAACACTGTAAAATCGTACAGCAGCGTTTTTGGGACGCTGTTAAAAGCATTTTTTGGTGTAGTGCTACCATTTTTACGGATTGATTTTCCAGATCTAATTGTAAACAACAATCAAATCTTACAAATGAATATGTAGGAAAAATTTATTATTTCCTAACGCAAAGCCAATAATTCTAATTATTTAGATTTAGGCATACAAATTGAAACTACACCAATGAAAATAATTGATATTATAAACAATATGATTTTTCACTCACATTTAAAAGCTTTTCCCAAATCTCGTATTTGAACTATATATTTTGATTTTATTCCCAATCCTTTCAGATCCATATAATATGTATAAAAAGGCAGATGTGTATTTTAAAATTGTAGATCTAGGAAAAGAATTGGAGTATGATAATAAATACTGAAATGGAAATTTAATGAAATTTACCTACAAGTAAACTAGTGAAAAACATTTTTTCTGAACTCCTTTTCTCCAATCCACGCAAATAGAATTAAAACCTATTTATTTAAAGAATTTTAGAGTAGATGGGAGAAAAGAAAATGGCAGAGCTTCGCTGATGCCTTTGGAAAACATGAGAAAAGATAGAGGTCTAGGCCTTTGTTTATAGGCGCAAGAAAGAGACTGAACATTGGATAAAAATCCCTTAAGATCCGTCCATTAAAATATAACGTAACCCTAAAATAAAAACCTAGCCACACAGTCCAAAGTGGCCCTCATTTGACCAACCACGACCAATGGTCGACCGCACGACCGACCGCTTTTGTTGACCTACTGGATGCAGGGTCGGTTTATTTATGATTATAAGTTTTAAATAATTATTTTCCATTCAATTTCTTTTCATCTTTAACTGCTCTGTATTTACTCCACTCGCAAAATTTCAAACTTGAAAGTTGACCGGGATTCCATCGGACGCAATGGTGCAAGTTTCATAGTCAAATTCCTTAGTTTGCTCAAATTCCATTTTCGGAACCTATTTAAATAACTAATGTCAAAATTTGAGGTGTTACAACACCTTCCCAACTAGGCATAACACACATAAACTATAAATCGATTAAGCATGCTGCTATTATACTTTGTATAGCAAAACATTTTCATTTAACATATGAAATTGCTTGATTTGTGGGTAAATATCTCATTATATGTGTACCATCTATAATGTCAAAATAGTTTCTAAAATAAAGTAGTACTAACATGAAGTTCTAATATGATAAGAAATGACTTGATATTACAACAAGAAAGCAAACGGATATTGTGCTACCTGACATATGAATATTTCGCTTAATTGCAGCTATAATGTATACGAATATGATAAATCTTCTTCAATGCTAATTTGTTTCCTGTTGTAGTCATACCAAGATTTTGCGGTTTATCGCATAACTAGAGAAAACATAGTATTTTCATTTGAAATTTTTGTTAATAACATTTTTAATGTCCATTTAATACATCATCCACCTGCGATAAATCAACATATTGTGATGTATTAATTCGAATGATACTGCTCCTTTGTAAGCGTAGATACGTTATATAATGACCAAATTAATCCTACGCCTTTTTGTAGTTAGAATCGTGATTGGGATTAGACATCGTTGGAAAAAAGAGAAAATGTAAGTAAAGAGAAGGAGACAAGGGATTAGTGATGTGAAGGAGATGAGAGAGAAATAGTTTTATTGCACTACGCCATAGATGACTTACTACAACGAAAATACAACGTGTTGCTAGCTACAATGTTATCATAGCTATGCTGTTTTTTGTCTATTGCAACGCACACTTCAATATGTTAGCATACATATCAAATTGTGTTGTAGTAGCTATAAGTATATTCTAATTTAAAAAAATTAAAAAAAAATTACACCTCAGTGATCCACACCATTAGTTAAAATAAAATCTCAATCATCCGTCCACTATCTATTATGCTTCTTCTATTTCCCACTAACATTTTCATTCATGTGCTTCTTTTCATTTCGTTTACCCCCAAATCGTCAATTGTAGATCTAGACTTAGGGTTCTCTGGAGAACCCAAAATGGAGCCGAATGCGCCCAATTTCCATTGATTTTTTTTAATGGAGAAACAAAGTTTCTGCCAGTCCTAAATCCGAAACAAAATGGTGTCGATTTCTTCACCCATCCTCAATGCTAGTTTCCCTCGTTCCTGTCAGTTACCCTTGTACTTCTTATCTCTAGTGCCTTTGCTTTTTTTTAACCTCAGTTTTCATATCTAAGTGTTGTTTTTCTCCACTAGTCAAAATCTCTCTACTTACAGTTTTCCTTCCCTGCAGATTGCAGCTTTATCCTTGACACTTCGACGCTTTGGATCACCAATAAAAGCAAGGCTGACCCACACTATTTTGTTTGGTCGTGGATCAAGTTTTCTTGGTGTGCTTGGCTCCTCTTGGTATTCGGTTTGTTCCTGGATTCAGCTCTTGGCGAGATGGTTTTGGATCTGGATCTGTAGAATTATTGCAGTCGGTTGTTGTGATTTTATGGCTTCTTCTTGTATGATTCGGGTGGTAATTATGGCTCCTTTAGTGGCTGCTAGAGATTATGGTTTTGTTATGTTAGCTCATGCCATTGATTTCCTTGTCACTGTTCCAAGCTACCCTTCAGTGCTTGCTGTGAGACATTGTTGGCTTTGCTATGTGGTTGGATTGCCTGCTTGCACTTTTGCATCTCCTTGCTACTCCTCGGCGATTGCTCTATAACGGAGGACCTTGCTAGAGTCTGGTGTACTCAACTTTCCTCTTGCTTATGGCTCCTGGCTTTCATTCTTCTTCAGCGTGCTATTATGTGATACAAAGGTTTCTCCTTTCATGTCAGCCTACAATTGTTTCTATGTGTTTGCTTCAGGTGGAAATGGTATTTTCATTCCATGCAGCTGGTTAGGATGCATTTGTAATTGAGTTGTTATGTTGTCATTCCAATTCTATTACATGTGTATTAATATAGAGCAGCAATTCTTCCATTTTAGGAACCAAATCAGTTACAAATAAGATGGAGTATAGAATATGTAAAACATCTAAAATAAAGAACCGAAATTAGTGGATCATACATCAAGTAGTATACAGAAAAGATTAGTAACCTGAAATTTACAATGTCATGTTTTCTTTTGTTTTTTTTCCATAAAATCCCACCTCATCAAAATATAATCAAGAATCCTTTATGGGTGAACCTGACATATAAAAAGGAAGAATTTCATCTACTTGATGTATTACTGTATTTAACTTTTAGATGATTTCAGGGGATTTATCGGGCTGTAGCCTTACTATTTGGAGGCCTCAAGCTCCATCAAATTAGGTTATACTGGGAGAATGTTTAACGTCGAAGTAAAACTTAAATTTACACTTTCTATCGCCTGATAGCTCGATGATGATCTTTCATATTCTTGTGGACTAATTTGTTTCATGAACTCTAAGTTATCCATATTGATATAAGTGTATTTAGACTACATGCATATCATCACACTTTAGACTACATTCATGCTTATTATGTTAAAACTCCATGTATCCTAGTTAACGATGAAAAAAGTATGTCCATGTTATCATGAGCAGTGGACATAGATGAAATGTTCTTCTCAAAGAAGCAACCTTTAACCAACGATAACGCAAGATTTGTTACGCTTACAGTGATCATAATGGCCCTAGCATATTTGGAAGCAATAGCGATACTGAATATTTGGGTTCTGTTTCAGTTTATCAGATCGACTGCTTCTGTTTGCATTATGTTGATCTTTCCGGGAGCAATCGTTCTAAGGTAAGTTTTGCTCTATGTGCTGTTAACAAATTAGGTTCCCATTACTGGTCCATTGAGATATTTTTGAAGAATATGGACAGGAGCGTGCGTGGAATATCCAACAGAAAAGATAAACTACATGCTGGAAGCATGGTAACGTGCATGGAATATCCAACAGAAAAGATAAACTACAAGCTGGAAGCATGGAGTATCCAATAGGAACGTGCTTCCATTGTTAGGCTCGTGCTTCCATTGTTTTATGTTCCGACGGTAAATATCCCCGTTAATACATTTGCTTACATTGCATTCTATATATTCCTGTATATTTTTGAATATAGTCGGGTAAAATTAATTTTATGGATTGATTTGATTATTCCTGTATAGTTTTAGTTAAGCTCGCTAAACTTTGCGTGTATATTTTCTTTTGGATGACATTTTCACTTGTAATATTCATCTTTATATTGACCTGAAATTACACTGAACAGGTGATAACAACCAGAGTTTGCTAGAGTTTGTTGTTGTCGGATTAAATATAACTGATGTCGTTTCTGGGTCTGGTATGCTTTATAAATTTGCATTGCGTTCTAACACAATAACTCAATCTATATGAACACGGTCGGTAGTGTGAACAATGATATTAGTCCAGCCAAAAGAATCTCTAATCAGTAAAATTCTACTTTTGTAGTCCGAATTACAATTATGAGTGAATTTCCATTTGCTGTTAGTTTCTTTTTTTCATAAACTGCATAATACTGTTAAGGGTAAGTTTTTTTTTTCCAACATTCCTATGATTGAATATTTACCACTATTAAGTAGATAAAGAATTTCCATCTGCTTGTGAGGAGAATTTTGTTACATGAAGTTTGTGATGGCTACAAATATAATAGTGAAAGGGATAAAGTATAGAGAGCCAGATCTGAAGTATATTTACCACTATTTAATCATTTTCGTGTATTTGTTCTTATTTATGGTTGTATATGTGAGTCTGTATATGAGTGAACCGAGTGACAATGTAGTGAGGAATGTATCTAAATACGAGTGAATGTACAATAGTGGAGTCAAAAAAATTGTACCATTTGAAATGTTAAAATAAAATATTTATTTGAATAAAATACCATGTGATAATAATATTTATTATAATATTATGAAATCTTTGACTAATAGCAGTTGAGGTGTAATTACTTTGCATTTGTAAAACAAATTTTAACAACTGCTAGAAACAGTTATAAAAACGGTTGATTTTATTACGATTATCAGCTGTACTAGACATATTACAACTGTTTTTGGCAGTTGTGAAAGGGTATTTTTTGTTGTAGTGGTACCTGTGGCAACACTTGTACTGATGTTATCATAGGATCGCAAAAGTGTTGCCATTGACTATAGGCAATGCGACAAAAGGCACTTCAAAAAAGTGTTGCCACAGATCATTTTTTGCCTACAGCAACACTTTTTTGCACTTTCTGCATCACTTCTCCAGTGTTGCAGTATACAATCTATGGCGTAGTGTTGGTTGTTTTGGTGATAATATATTCTAATGCTTTGGATGCCACCATATCTTATTCCACCATTCTACAGGTTGAACGTCAACGTATCTCATTCCATCATTCGTCAAACCAAGCTAAGAGAAGATGTACCATCGTTGGAGCGTTAGATGCATTGACTGCGTTCCAACGATAAGAAGTTTAAAATGTTCGCAATGAGGGTTATCGATGGATATCGGAAAACTTTGAACTCCATCCGCATTCACATCGTAAAGCGAATAAATATTCAATATCCAGAAGAACACATGCGGAATAGATCCATCCAAATCTGAAAATTATCCATCCGCATTTTTTCACGATTATTTTCTAAATTATATGCATTTTAGTATAGCAAAGTAAACAGATCTATTATTTCATTTAGTTGAAAGTCCACATTATGCATACCAAATGCATACTGGTTGCTCAAAACTATTTATTATCATAGTATTTGTTTATTTTTAGCACTTTGACAATTAATTTGATTGAAAAAAACTTTACGTTAAACTAAAAAATTTCGTTTATGTTACTTGGTTTACTAATTATTAGCTGATCAGATAATTATTCGATATTCGTTCATATCCGCGGATAAGGATATCCGAAAATAATTTCGGATGCGCATATGAATACGACACTATCCAGTTCAAAAAATATACGTTGACAGCCTTACCCACTGGCGGAGACTAATTCTTGTGTCTTCATTTCCCCTATCCTCTCGTGTCCCTCCAATCAAATCTCCTCATTTTTTCTTTTTTTATTTAAGTCTTTCAATGATTTATGGATTTAACTGCAAAAGGTGATAATCAGAGGACTGTGATTGGATGGAATATGTGGACACAGAGGAAATGAGACAGAACAACTGGCGCGGGCCCCTTCTTTTTTTCATATTAATTCTTTGGCTTTGGGCGAATCATTTTGGACTAAACTGAAAAACAAACTGGTCCGGTCTGCGCGAGTTGTATTGTTCAGCTGCAATCGCAATTGGAGCTGCTCATTGTAGCAATCCACAAAAAACATTTAACCATTTCAAATATTCAAGAAAAAGAAATAGTTCATATACCTTTTTCATGACATTTAATTCTCAGACAATGTACATAAACACCACAGAGCAAAATGCAGCATGAAGTCCTCATTCTAACAACTAACAAAAGATTTCCTCACATTTCTATCCTTTCCATTCTCATTCGAAAATCCCATCATTTTTGACATGCCTACCATAAAACAACGCTATCAAAACGAAGGATCGTAGTCACTCTCAATGGCAGGAGGTGTCCTAGCCGCATTAGCCGTAGGCGCTCTCACGTGACCAACCATCGACATCTGCAGCGCTTCCTCCTCATACGCTATCCTCTCCAACTCTGCCATCCTCGTGTTCTTCTTCTTCGCTTTTGCCACCAACGACACCACAACCAACCCGACCAGAAAAAGCGCAACCACACTCAAAACGCTCACAAACACCACTTTCCACCTTCTACTAATCGAGCTCTCAGTGCCATAACCCTCATCATACCCATCACTCGAATTCGTGCTAGGCCTACCATTAGTAGCATTGTTGGTGTTGTTCATCAAATTCCATTCTAAAGGGGCCACAATCGCGAAATGCCCTTGATCCCACGCCATGCATACACCGCCATCACTCACATTCGAAAAGCTCACATTCCCATTTAATCCAAACATAGCGCATTTCGATCTATTCGCATCCAAATTTTGGAAACAACCAATGGTGGAAAAGTTGACTCGAATCGGCTCTAGACTCACCACAACATCGACCTCGGTTGAGTTTTTCAAATGGTTGCATGCGTCGTAGAACAAAATGCCGAGAACGGGTGTCACCATCGTGTAGTTACCCAAGGCGGTTTCATACGTGGCGTTGTATATGGAGGAGAAGTTGGCTAAGTTTTGACGTACGATGATGAGGCGTTTGTTTTGGGTTCGGGAGAAAATGCCGGCAGGGAGTTTGAATTCTTGGATGAAGGTGCCATGCTTGTAGAGGGTGGTGGCTCTTAGCATTATGACGTCGGCTTTGATGGTTGAAAGGTTTGATGGTAGGTTTACTTTGTAGAGGGTGGAAGTGGTCTTGTGGTTCTTTGGGAAGGAATGGAAGGCTGAGGTTTGGATGAGACTGTCCAAGAGCTGGGGGATTGTCGACTGAAGTGTGAGGTTTGGTAGGGAGGTGAGGAGGATGATGAAGACGTAGAGGAGGAGATGAAGCATGATTATGAAAGAAACAAAGTAGGTTGCGTGAACTGTAATGCATTATGATTATGATTATTTGAAATGGGTATGTTTTGATGATTTTTTATGCAAACTTAGCATAGAATGCTTTATATATCTACGGTTGGTGTGTTGGAATTGAACCGTATGATTTGTACACTTTCAAATTGCTGCCTGGGGATCTATTTTGTAGCAAGAAAAGGAGATAGATGCTTTAATTATTTAGAAGGCTTTGATGATTGAGTATTGTTTATTCACCGTCACAAATTTTATATGAATTGTAGCTTATTGTTTAATATTGATTAGATTTGATTAATCACAAAATCTACTGATTATGATATATAATAGCATTTAATGTTGATTAGATTTGATTAATCACAAAATCTACTGATTATGATATATAACAGTATTTAATAGTGGAAGGAAAGAGAATGAGTGAAGAAATAGATGATGGAGATTAAGGGAGGGAGTTCATATATATATATATATATATATATATATATAGGGCGGCTATTTGAACACGAAATTAGTCAAGAGAATGACATAGAGCTTCAACCATTGGATTTTTTTGTCTTTATATGAAGAAGTGTAATTCATGGGGTAATCCAATGATGCAAATCAATTGTGTCAACATTTATGTTAAAATTTTGTGTTTCTATAGACTTTCTTATATATATATATATATATATATGTATATATATATGTATATATTTATATATGGGCCGGCTATTTAACACAAAATTAACACAAAGAGAGAGAGACAAAAAACCTCATCTTTGGATTTGTTTGTCTTTATGTGGAGATTGAAATTCAAGGGCAGATCCAGTGGTTGAGATTTATTGTGTGCAATTTTGTGTTTAAATAGAGTTTCATATATATATATATATATATATATATATATATATATATATATATGGGAGGGTTCCGCTACACCTCTTATATTGCACGTGAATTCTCCCCCTTAATCTCCACCACCCATTTCCCCACTCATTCTCTCTCTTCGCACTAAGAAATAATATTGAAATGGGAAGAGAGAGAATGAGTAGGGAAATGGATGGTGGAGATTAAGGGGGAGAGTTCACGTGCAATATAAGAGGTGTAGCGGAACGCTCCTATATATATATATATATGTATATATATGTATATATATGTATATATATATATGTATATATATATATAGGAGCGTTCCGCTACACCTCTTATATTGCACGTGAACTCTCCCCCTTAATCTCCACCACATATTTCCCCACTCATTCTCTCTCTTCCCACCAAGAAATAATATTGAAATGGGAAGAAAGAATAAGTGGGAAAATGGGTGGTGGAGATTAAGGAGGAGAGTTCACGTGCAATATAAGAGGTGTAGCGGAACGTTCCTATATATATACATACATGCATATATATATATATATATATATATATATATATATATATATATATATGAGCGGCTATAGAGACACAAAATTTAACAAAAATTTATGTACACTAAATCTGGACCATACGATTTGTTTGTCTTTACGTGTAAGGTGGAATTCAGAAGAAGATCTAATGGCTCAGATTTTGTATGTTTAATTTTGTGTCCATTTACACTTTCCCTCTCTCTCTCTCTCTCTCTATATATATATATATATATATATATATATATATATATAGTGGAAAGGAGAATCCAGTCATTCTCCAATGGCTCACAAAATCAACTTTATTAAACGAGTGCTACAAAGCTTTGATACACACATAACTACCAAAAGCAACAAAATACAAAGAAAACACCACACAAAAGTGCCGCCAAGAAAAAAACAAGCAATGCTGAGACAACCAATCAGAGGACCGCGTATGCTCAAAGCTCGCCCGAATGCTATCAAACAAGCTGAGTAGAACCATCCCGGCCAAACATTAAAGTACCTCAATCCGAGAAAAAAAAGACAATGGCTGCAATCGAAAGCCTAGTCTCATCCAACTCTCAAGCACCAATAGACAAAAACGACACACACAAGAGCAAAGAAAAGTCAACCAATCCTGGCCCTGGGGGGAAGAGGATCAGAAGAAACTTCAAAAGATTGAGCGGGAGCCTATAGCTCCCCTGAAAGGCTTACCATGGAAGACTAGTAACACATTGTTTCTAACGTTACGGGTAATGGAGAGAAGATCCATAGGAGTGTCATCAAAAATTGCCTTATTTCATTTGCACCAATGATACTAACAGATAAGGCAAAGGACAAGACGAAAGAAGATAGAACGAAGCGATTTGCCAGAAATGCCGGACCACCAACATCTCAGTAAATCAACGAAGGAAGTCGCATTACCACGGATACCGAATACACTACAAGAGGAACAGGAGTTTCCAACGGCCAGGGGCCGTTGGCGGCCGTTGGAAACCCCGTTGGAAGCCGTTGGTCAATCCATTGGTATACGGATCAACGGCTTCCAACGACTTCCAACGCACACGACGCTTACTTTCCAACGGCTTCCAACTGATACATGAGGACACGTGTATTATGTTTCTGGCAAACAGGCCGTTGGAAACCGTTGGTATGGCATGACCATATAGCCGTCGCAATCCGTTTAACGCCGTTGGAAATCTGGGTAATTTTTTTTTTTTACATATTTTAAATTTTTCACTTCAAGCCACACACCACATATATAACATTGTGAACTGCTCCATTTCGAGCATATAACTCACAATCTCAATCATATATACACCCAAACACAATATAAAATAAAAAACAAACACAAAAATCAACCAATATTTACATAACATAACAACCAAACGTCGCCAAAACAACATAATCACGTCCAAACAACATAACCAATACCATGTCCAAACTGTACCATCACCAAACCATCATAACATCATGTCCAAACCATCATAACAATATATACAACTACCATGTAGCAAGCCTCACCAACTCTCAAAACACATCAAAACAGGCTAACCTGATCAACTCTCTCCACCTGAACATGAAGGTATCGTACCGTGCTGGGCAATGTACTCCGCCAATCGCTGGTTAACCAACTCCATCTGCTGTTCACGGCGACGATCACGCTCATGAAGCTCTGCAATCTCTGCTTTCAACTGTGTGATTTCTTACTTTTCCTGAGCCTTCTGATACATCTGCTGAGATGCTGTAATCTGTATATAATTTCAGATTTTTAGTATTTCATAATAATATTTCGAATACATTTGAGTTTGTATTATATATTTTAGTATTACCTCTAGATTTCTATAACCATATCGTCTGTTTTAGGTAGCAGGATCCATGACAGCATCAAATATCCTGTCCTCATCTTCCTTGGTCAGTCCAGTCCTCCCTGTAGATCCAAGTACATGTGGCCTTTGTTCCTGAAATTTCTCCTGTTAAACAAAAAACAAATAAATTTAGATAACACTATTTTAATTAAATTATAAGTCTACTTAACTATTTTATACTTACATATCTCACACGTGCCTTATCATCATGGTCCCAAGTGTATGAAACTGAGCTTGTGTTGTCAGTCTGACTCAATGCATATGTATGCTCGAAAACATCCCAGTACGACACAGGAGCCATACGCGCTCTCTCCTGAAATAAGCATGCACATATGTAAATTAAAACTTAAACTTAAATAAACTATTAATTTTAACAAGTTATGAATTAAAATTTTAAACTTTGCAATTACAAAATGTACCAGATCCTCACGATGATGCTGAAATGACTTGGACCCACCTCGATGCGTAACCGGATTCTTGCTCCTATTAGTTGCATTTCTCTCAGACGAGGCCTACACATTTAAATTAAAAAAATGTAAATCACATATTGAATGAATAGAATAATTTGAATTAAATATGCAGTAAAATTTACTAGAAAGTCCTCATTACTATTCCAATAAGCAAGTAGATCATTCCACACCGATTCGCTCACCCACGACTGCCTTTTCCCACCTGTTTTTAAAGTGTTCATTGTCTGTCTGTAGTTTGTTGTCATTTTGTTGTTCCAGTGGCGCTTAACGAGATCCAAATCCATCTCCTGAAGATCCACCGCACCCTGCGTTGTTTATAAAAATAGCATACATATGAACTTATCAAATAGGAGCATGACAACTTAACGTAATAAATGTTATATCATATATACGTACCAAAAAATCCTGCCATATGGTCATCTTAACTATGTCGGGTATCGAGCTCCATGTGGGCCAACATGCAGTCATGCGGGCCTGATAAGCACGTTTTGATATCCTCAAAACGGTATTGGACGGCTCCAACTCAAACCCCCTGTGTTAAACGGGAAAAAATACATGGTTACTAGAACAACAATTTAAATAATTTATTGTACTTAAATTAAATTTATATTAAAAACTTAGTTTTTACCCTCTGGATGCTTTTGGCTTAAGCCAGACCACAGGACGGGATAACTCCGATGATGGACCACCCTCATCGCCACCTGACGCCATACCTGTTACAGACAACAACATAACGTAACGTAACATAACATAACATAACATGACATAACATGACATAACATAACATAACATGAACGAGCTATATGTAAAAACATGGTATTAGATAACATGAGTACTTGATAATAGAAATGTCATAACATATGTCTAGTTAACATTACAAGTTTGATTCATAAAAGTGTTAAATATAAGTTTGATTCATAGATATGTGTAGTTAACGTATGAGTTTGATTCATAGAAGTGTTAAATATAAGTTTGATTCATAGATATGTCTAGTTAACATATGAGTTTGATTCATAGAAATGTCATAAAAATAAATGTGAATTTGAGTCTTACTATGTGAAAATGAACATAAAATTACCTTTTGAAAATGAGGAGTTAGTTAGTCGTCCTCATCACTTTCAGATTCCGACTCTATTTCCTCCTTCATATATGGTTCATCTGTAGTCTCAAATACATCAATTAATGCATTTGATTCATCATTTAGAGGTCCAAAATCTGTTTGATCATCGGTTATTACTATTTCTGCATTTTCCTCGACGTCTGCTTGATAAGCTTGGTCATCGGGAATATTACGCCCGTCAAATGTAAACCTTGCTTTTGTTTTGAAAACAGCCCACCAATCTATTTTGTCTCTTCTCATAGAAGGATAAGGAGCATAATATACTTGAAAAGCCTGTTTGGCAAGTATACTTATAATAATGAGAAGTATGTCTTACTTCTATAAGATTATATTTTGGGTGCACGTTGATTCCAGAACCTGGAACGTTGCTGAACCAGTTGCATTTAAACAAAAATACTTCTTCTGCGGGTCTTGTGAAATATGTCACTTGCAGAATCTGGTTTAGCACGCCATAAAAATCGTGTATGTGATCGTTTGGATCATCACTACCCTTAACAAATACACCGCTATTGTCAGTTAATTTTTCAGCACCATAATCTTTAGTGTTAAATTTATATCCATTGACAAAGAATATTGGATATGTCTTCACATTTCTTTTAGGTCCCAATGCCAAATGTTTCAATCCTTCATCCACAATACAATTTGTTACATCAAAAACATAATGAGTAAACCAACTAGCGAATTCTTTGCTGATATCACCGTTTGGATACTGTGATTCATAAATGCTACAATTATAGGACATACATTACATATATGATTAAAGATATAATACATGTATACATAGATGCATAAGTTCACATTACCTAACGAACGGTGCAACTTCGGTGCAATTGAGAAGAATATATGTATGTGCTGCATTATATTCTTTATCATTCAGCCATTCTTCCACACATCCACCAGAAGGCCGACCATGTTTTTTAAAAATAGATAAAGTCGCTTGACAGTCATCTTGATTAATGCCTTCATCATTACGTGCAGTACTTGCAAATGAGATGTTCGCATGATCACTAAAATAATGAGAGAAAAATAATGAAGCTTCTTCTTCGATGTATGATTTGCAAATAGAACCTTCAACTCAAGCTTTCTGCCTCACTTTTTTCTTTAGATGATTTAAATACCTATTTAGAATTATTGTAAATTATTTTTCATACATTTCATTGACCAAAATTTAATTAATTGAATATTAATATACCTTTCAAATGGATACATCCATCCGTATTGCATAGGCCCTCAAAGACGTGCTTCTGATGGAAGATGAATAGGTAAATGCTCCATAACATTTAAAAACCCTGGAAGAAATATTTTTTCCAATTTGCAGAGTAATATGGGGATTTCTTCCTCTAATTTACGTAGACGGTCAATTTTTAATATAGATGAACAAAGCTCTTTATAGAACAAACTAAGCTCTGTTACAACGGTCCAAACTTTTACGGGCAATAGTTCTTTGAAAGTGACAGGCAATAAATTTTCCATCATAACATGACAGTCATGGTTTTTCATCCCGCTAAGTTTACTGTTTTTATAGTCAACACATCTACGAAGATTGGAAGATATACCATCCAGGAATCTTAATCCTTTCATCCATTTTAAAAATATTTTTATTTGATTACTATCCAGTTCATAGCACGCTTTCGGTTTTCTGGTGTCATTTGGCTTTATATGAAGCTATAGACGATTATATATTACTTCAATATCACGTCTTGATTTCAAATCATCTTTCGTCTTTCCTTTGACATTCAAAATTGTATTGATTACATTATCAAACATGTTTTTCTCATTATGCATCACGTCAATATTATGACGAATCAGAAGATCTTTCCAATAAGGCAACTCCCAAAATATGCTTTGTTTCCACCAATTATGAATTGTTGATTTACCTTGAATTTCTGTCTGTACTCCAGTTTCATGAATCTTGGGAAAATCTTGAACAAGTTCATAAAGTTTCTCATTTGTCCATACTTTAGGTGGTCGTAAAGTTTCAACTCTATTAGATGTAAATTTTTTCTTATCTCTTCTAAAAGGATGATTAATATGAAGAAAACATCTATGATAGTCAAACCATGAAATTTTCTTTCCAATAGGTAAAGAAAATACTCTTGTTTCTTTCATACAGTACGGACAAGCTAGACGACTAGCCGTACTCCAACCTGAAAGCATTTCATAAGCAGGAAAATCGCTAATTGTCCACAACAGAGAAGCATGCATACAAAAGTTTTTCTTTTGGGAAATATCATATGTTTCTACCCCTTCATACCATAAATTTTTTTAATTCCTCAATCAACGGTTGTAAATAAACATCGATTCCTTGTGTCGGATCATCAGGACTAGGGACGACAATTGTAAGAAACATATAAGGAGTTTTCATAGACATCCACGGAGGTAAATTATAAGGTGTTACAATTACTGACTAGGATGAATATTTAGAACCAAATTGAGAAGATGGTGAAAAACCATATGTACATAAACCAAGTCTAACATTGCGACTCTCAGATGCAAAATTGGGATATTTTTTATCAAAATTCTTCCATGCTTTTCTATCGGATGGGTGTGTTAACGTACCTTCATCCTGTGTTCTCGCCTTGTGCCATCTCATATGTTATGCCGTTACAGAAGATGCATATAACCTTTGAAGTCTAGGAATAATAGGTAAATAATGCATATGTTTATACGGGACTTCCTTTCCCTTTTTCTTTCTTGGTTGGTATCTTTCTTGATTACATATTCTACAATTCTTAAGGTTGATAACTTCCTTCCAAAATAGCATGCAACCCTTTAGGCATGTATCTATTTTTTGATATGATAAACCAAAGGCTGACATCATTTTTTTACTTCATAATGGTTTTCGCACATTAAATTATTGGGAGGCATATGCCGCTTCACAGCTTGTACAACAGCTGTAAATCCAGCTTCTGTGAGGTTGTATTTAGATTTCATCGCAATGTGTTCAGCAGTTACTGATAATTGAGTTCCGCTTTCACAGCCTTCCCAAAGGGGTTTTTTCGTGGCATCTAATAAATCATATAACTTTTTGGCTTCAATATTTGGTTCTTTTTCATCATCATTAACATCGTTATCATTACCATCGTTTTCATTAAATTGTTGAACCAGGAACATAGAACGTGCAACATCTTCAACCATTTGTTCTACGAGATTCGTCGTTGCAATTTTATTATTCGCTACCTCCTCAACTTATATAGAAGTAGATGCTAACGGTTCTCCATGACGATCCCAAACTAAATAGTTCGGCATAAAACCGTACTGACGCAAATGAACTCTAACCATTTGCGGTATCAAATGCTTCAATAACTCGCATCTACTACATGGACAACGGATTTCGACGTCATTTCCGTTGTTACTTAAAGCGAAATCAATAAACGCGCTGACACCATTAATAAAATGTTTGTTTATTATGCCATCAGTTTCTCTTTGTTTGTACATCCAGCTTCGATCATTAAATAATCATCCATTTTTCATAAATACATATAAAATTAGGAAGTATGATATAAAATTAGATTCGTAATTTTTGTGTTCGATCGCTCAAACGCTAAGATTGTATTTTAATGAAAATATTTCTTTTACGTATTAATTATGATGATAAAATTTGCATTGACAATGTGCTAAAACAATTTTAGTGCATAGTGCATGTTATGTTAATTGATCATTTACTGGTGGGTTATCCTATCTCCTATTACAAATACAATAACGTAATTAAATCGCGTAAATCTTTTCAATTTAAACGATGCAACAAAATTTCGGCAGCACTTCCCTTTAGTTCCCTGAATAGTACGCAATTGCGTGCACACAGGGAACATAAAGGAAGTGCTTTTGAAATTTTGAGAACCGTTTAAAATAAAATATTTTACGAGATTTAATTTCGTTATTGTATTCGTAACTTGTCCAATACAAAGGACAAATCTAACAAATATTGTATACAATGAATATAAATGTCTGTTCCATTAATAAAACGAACATTCATATAACGATTATATATAACACTTATCAAACGGGACCAAAAAAACTCTCTAAGGCTTTATGAATATAACATATTAGGATTTGTTTTTTTTTTCGTGAATTTAGGTTTTTTTTTTCTAACTTCGATTTCGAAAATCCAACTTATACGTATATTTTCAACATATATGAATTTTATCATATGTACGTATATTTTCAACATTAAATCGAAGTATATAACAGTAAGTTATATACAAAATTAAATGTTGTTTTCATTAAATTTTTATAAAACATAAACTTAAATATTTCCATTTCCACTACACGTTTTTGACAAATTAAATATTGTTTTCAATGAATTGGGGCTCAACCAAATAAACAGAATACATAGATTGATTACCAACTATATATACATACAACGCTACATATATGCATGTATACATATCTAACTTGAACTAATTAAACCCTACATTAGCAACATAATCAAATAATTGTTTAAATACAAACTCATTAACAACAACTAATTAAACTAATTAAACCCTAGAGTAACAACTAACTAATTTATAAATAAAACCCTAGATTAGTAACTAAAATGATTAAACCCTATATTAACAACTAATTAACAGCAATAGACACACAATTACATTTTAATTATGCTTAATTACTAAATTTATAGGGTATTAAACAAAATTAGGTTAATTTATACCTTGAAATCGGAGATTAGAGAGGAGGAGAGAGTGCCTTGAATGAGCTGGAGAGATCCTAGGCGGTTGATGGCGTGGAGGGGTTGATTTCAGAATCGGTGGGGGGAAGAAATGGGGAAAAGTGAAAAGAATTCGTGGGTTTGAGGAATGAGGAAGGAGGAGCAGGTTTCAGGAAATTTCTGCTCGACCAGTGTATCGGTTATCAACGGCCTCCAACGGCCTTAAAATCAACGGCTTCCAATGGAGTATTTTTGTACCCATAAGAAATTTCCAAAATTTGGCTTCCGTTGGTCAACGCCGTTTGAGGCCGTTGGAAAGGTTCGTTGCTATACTGTTTAATTCTTGTAGCGATAGGTCGCCGAAATAATTCCAGACAGAATTGGCACAAGTGCTACGAAATAATAAGTGAGGCACTACATTCCAAATCTCCTACTCTGCAACACCTGCACCTAGAGAAAAAAGGAATGCCAATCCTCATAAGGTTGTCGTCCAGCGACAATCCATCATGAACATATCTCTACATAAATAAAGAGACTTTGAAAGACATACGAGCATCCCAAATAAAGGAGAAAAAAATGGTCTCGGGGTGCGGGAGTCCTTGTAGACTCCCATATTGCTTTAACCGAGAAAGGACCACCATCCCACCCGACCCAACCCCCATATGAGTCGGAAAAAGTCTCTTTAGTTGGGAGGACGTTAAAGAAAAATATACAACATAGCATAATCAATGCCCGGATTTCATAGTTGATGATTAAAAGATAAGAACTGTTCTAATATTCCAAATTGAGAAAAGACTAAAATCTGAAAAACAATTCATTCTAGTAGATTAGCGAATGGTTAGAGTTTATTTGAAGAGCAGAATACCATTGCAATGTCAACATATTGATATTATTACATTTACATACATTTATTTTGAATTTTGATCGATAAGTTAATCCCTTTAAATCTAAACTTGATTTACCTTGAAATTAAATAACAAATTTTATTCTACATATAGATATGTTAATTTTTTTGAAAATGGGTTTTCTTCATTTACGTTTGACTCTATTGGAATTGTTTTTATTTTGTAAAGTGAATTTATAAAATAAACCAGATTAATGGTAATATATTTATGAACTGTTATTATAAACGAGCTACCGTAAGTTTCTAATAGTAATATATTTATGAATCATCACTCTAATTGAGCTGTTACACTTGCATAACGGTAATATATATATACGACATTATCATTGAATTGTTACAAAAGCTAATGGTGTTACAATATTGCTTTAAATGAAAATAAATTAAATTCCATTAACATTCAATCACTGCAGTAACGTATACAATTTTCATTGTGCCAATTTAAATGATAGATAGAAAAAAGAAAATTGACAAGTATAATAGATATTTTTCTTTTCCTTCTTCCTTCAAAAAGAATAACAGATAATTTTCTCTTTCTTCTTCCTTCAACAAAATTAAACATCTTGAGCAGTATTTAAGAGTGCAAATAAGAATTGACTTTTTTAATACAAGCAAATCGATATTTTTCAAATTAAAGAGGTTGTTTTATCCTAGTGGCGACGATGTTTGATTTTTAAGAACTGCTTTGCACCTTCAAGCAGTACGCCGAAACACTCATAGGTACAATTCAATAGAATCAAATAATCACCTTTATATGTAATTCTTCAAAAAGTTTATTACGACAATTTCATTATTATTTCAAATGCTCATAAGTACAATTTTCTTTTATTGGTTAATAACCCCTAGGGGTATGACTTTTAAACAATTCTATAATTAATTGTAAACTACTGACTCCGTAATAAAATCTAATTTTGAAATATATTCTTTATAATATATACTGATTGTAATGAGTTGTAATTAATTGATTAATTAAACTAAATATATTTAATTAAAAAATCATAAATTATGTATCTATATGGTAGTGATTACAATTGCTTTAATGATGAGTATTTTCACAATGTGTTTAATAAACACACTATTTTAAATACTTTATGCATAAAACTTGACCGAAGAAAATAAGTATATGACCCCTTTCCTCAAACGGTTAAAAGTTAATTTTGGTGCAAAGCCAAATCTAGATGCAGAAGGTGCATAGGATCCTGATAGAGATTTGTCGTCAAATGATGAAATAAACTTGAATTCTAAAAACGACATTTCGGCTTGGATATAGAGTTGAATGGAACAAACGCCGAAACTGGAGTTCAAACCCCTTAGCGCCACCAACTACGGGCCCATGAAAAATTGTAGGATATTTTCTCTTGGAGAATTGAGGATCTATATTTCCATCGTAAAACTGAGGTCATTTGAAGAGTAAACGCTCGATACAGCCCTATATGGTCAATACATAGAGTATCGAGCCAGCAAACAATACATTTCCGATGTGGTCAAGAAACTGATGGAGGAAAGTAGAGGCACGAAAGATGATGATTGTGGTTCTATGCCAAGCCAAAGTCCATTTACTTAGGAGATTCTAAAGGAGGAGTACCCACGGAAATTTACAATGTTGACTATGCCCTCCAATAACGGATGACTAACTCAAAATTGCATTTGTACAAGTATAATTGTCGCGTGGACGAAGCTCGGGCAACATATGCAGTCAGCTATAGATTTTTTTTTTCTATCTCTCTTAAAGGAATAACATTGATGTTATGCACTGGGCGTGCACCTAGATCCCTTTTGAAGTTTGACAGCGTGGCTAAAAGGTTGTTTTAAGTAGTTTAGGTTGCAGACAACACAGATGAAGGATGTTATATTGCTATCTAGATTGTCTCAAGGAACTCATGATTCTTTGGAAGGGCTTTCCAATCGTTTTAACATAGATGTAATAAAACTTATTAATCTTAAGAAGGATCATGTATTTATGGCTCTTTTTCAAGGTGTCCATTCAGACATTGATTTTGGTAGATTGATCAAGACTAAGCAACTAACTATGGTAAAAGAATTTTATAGAAAAGCAAGCCGGCTTTTTAGATTAGAGGTAGTAAGTTTGGCTGAAGAGAAATTGGGGCATCGACCAATCAAAGGAAGTCATTCAAAGCAACACTGTGATTAAACAAGATGGACGTAGATCTAGAAGTTTTGTAAAGGATAGAAATCAGAAAAGAGATATCCAAAATGGCATAGGATTGAAGGAGGCAGGAAGCATCCCAGAAATTTAAGACGGAAGGACTATACACTGCTAAGTTATAGTCTGGAGAACATCCATTTGACTTCGAACGCTATAATAAACTGCTTAAAAAGAAGAAACTGAGTAATAGAAACGATCGAGAAAGTAATACGACTTCCATAAGACCCATGAACATACCTTATACGTATATGAAGGACTTGGTCATGAATAACCGCCTCTAACTGTATGTAAAGAAACAACAGAATGTAGATCAACCAAGTAGACTCCAAGAGTCGAATAGCCAAGGAAAATTCATAGGAAAAGGACCTAAATGGATTGAGGTGGACTAGTTATTAACATAATCACTATGGAATTTCATCTAATGCGGAAGAGTTAGGGGAAATAAAGAGAGATGTAAGTTCATTGAAACACGCACCACATGAAAAGAAAATCCTATTTCTATCGATTTAGTTGAGTGGACGATAAGGAAAAACGTACAACATAACATAATCAATGCACAAATATGAACTGTTCTAACATTTCAAACTGAGAAAAGACTTAAATCTGAAAAAACATTCAATCAAGTAGATTAGCGAATGGTTAGAGTTTATTTGAAGAGCAGAATACCATTGCAATGTCTACACATATCCAGCCATTTATTTTGAATTTTGATCAATAATTTAACCCCTTTAAATTTATACTTGATTTTACCATGAAATTAAATAACAAAGTTTATTTTACATTTAGATATGTTAATTTTCTTGAAAATGGGTTTTCTTCATTTAGGTTTGAATCTATTGGAAACGTTTTTGTTTTGTAAAGTGAATTTATTAAAAAAAACAGATTAATGGTAATATATTTATGAGCCGTTATTATAATCGAGTTGTTGTAAGTTTATAACAGTAATATATTTATGAATCATCACTCTAATTGAGTTGTTACACTTGCATAATGGTAATATATTTATATGATATTATTATTGAGCTGTTACAAAAGATAATGGTGTTACAACTTAAAATATTTCTTTAAAAGAAAAAAAAAGTTCCATTAACATTCCATCAATGCAGTAACATATACAATTTTAATTTTGTCTATTTAAATGATAGATAAACAAAAGGAAATTGACTTTTTAACAAAAGCATGTCGATATTTTTCAAATTAGAGAGGTTGATTTATTCTAGAGGTGACGGCGTTTGATTTTTCAGAACTGCTTCGCATCTTCGTGCAGTATGCGGAAACACTCATAGGTACAATTTCAATAGAATCAGAACTTCGTTGTTTTCAACATAATCAGATAATCACCTTTATATGTAATTCTTCAAAAAGTTTATTATGATAATATCTTTATTATTTTAAACGCTCGTAAGTATAATTTTCTTTTATTGGTTAATAACCCCAATAATTGAGTTAGGGGTATGACTTTTTAGACAATTCTATAATTAATTGCAAACTATTGACTCTGCAATAAAATCTCATTATAAAATATTTTCTTTATATTATATACTTATTGTAATGAGTTGTAATTAATTGATTAATTAAACTAAATATATTTAATAAAAAATCGTAAATTATGTGTCTATGATAGTAATTACAATTGCTTTAATGATGAGTATTTTCACAATGTATGTAATAAATACACTATTTTAAATATTTTTTGCATAAAACTTGACCATAGAAAATGGGTGTATACCCCCTTCCCTTAAACGATTAGAAGTTAATTTTGGTACAAAGCCAAATCTAGATGCAGAAGGTGCATAGGATCTTAATACAAATTTGTCGTCAAATGATGAAATAGACTTGAATTCCAAAAACAACATTTTGGATTGGATATAGAGTTTAATGGAACAAACACCGAAATGAGAGTTCAAACTCCTTAGTGCAACCGACTACGGGCCCATGAAAATTCGTAGGATATTTTCGCTTGGAGAATTAAGGATCCAGATTTCCATCATAAAACTGAGGTCATTTGAAGAGTAAAACACTCGATGCAACCCTAGATTGCAATATATAGAGTATTGAGCCAGCAGATAATACATCTCCAATGTGGTCAAGAAACTGATGGAGGAGAGTAGAGGCACAAAAAATGATGATTGTGGTTCTACGCCTAGCCAAACTCTATTTAGGAGATTCTAAAGGAGGAGTACCCATGGAAATTTACAATGTTGACTATAACGGGTGACTAACTCAAAATTGCATTTGTACAAGTATAAGTGTCACGTGGACAAAGCTTGGGCAACATATGCAGTCAGCTATAGATGTTTTTCTGTCTCTCTTAAATGAATAACATTGATGTTACACACTAGGCCCATGCCTAGATCCATTTTGAAGTTTGACGACGTGGTTAAGAAGTTTTTGAAGTAGATTAGGCTGCAGATGGCACAGATGAAGGATGTTATATTGCTATTTGGATTGTCTCAAGGAACCCAGGAGTCTTTGAAAGGGCTTTCCAATTATTTTAACATGGATGTAATAAAACTTATTAATCCTAAGAAGGATCATGCATTTATGGCTCTTGTTCGTGGAATCTATTCGGACATTGATTTTGGTAGATTGATCAAGACTAAGAAACTAACTACGATAGAAGAATTTCATAGAAAAGCAAACCAACTTTTGAGATTAGAGGTAGTAAGTTTGGTTGAAGAGAAATTGGGGCATCGAGCAATCAAAGGAAGCCATTCAAAGCAACATTGCGATTAAACAAAAAGGACATAGATCTAGAAGTTTTGGAAAGGACGAAAATCAAAAAGAGATATCCAAAATGGCATAGGCTCTAAGAAGGCATCCCAGAAATTTAAGACAAGAGGACTATACACTACTAAGTTATAGTTTGGAGAACATCCATTTGACTTTGAACACTATAATAAACTGCTTAAAAAGAAGAAACTAAGCAAAAGAAATGATCGAGAAAGTAATACGAGTTCCATAAGAGCCATGGACATATCTTATAGGTATATGAAGGACTTGATCATGAATAACCACCTCTAACTGTATGTAAAGAAACAACAAATGTAGATCAATCAGGTAGACTCCAAGAGTCGAATAGCCAAGGAAAATTGATAGGACCCAACCAAAAAAGACCCCAATGGATTGAGTAGACTAGTTATTAACATAATCATTATGGAATTTTGTCTAATGCGGAAGAGTTAGGGGAAATAGATAGATATGTGAGTTCACTTAAACACGCACCAAATGAGAGCTGTTATAATATTAAAGACAAAGCTCCGGTAAAGTAGCAAATTTGTTTAATACTGAAGTAGTAAAGGCCCTAGCTCTCAACCCGAAGGTGATAACAAGTGGGATCAGACCAGTAGTTGTTCGCCATATCTTGATTGTTGATGGCAGTTCTGTCAAAGTATTATTTCAAAAGACGTTCAATAAGATAAAAATTAGTATAAAAGACATTTTGCGTGTAAGACAAAGATTCAACGGTTCACAGCGAAGCCAAACAGTCGATCAGAACCATCGACTTGTCTGCGGAAATCAAAGGAGAATAGAGGGTGGTTCAAATCTTCATAATAGAGTATGAGTACTCTACATCCAATTAATGTTTGTTTAGACCTATCTACCTTTGTTAAATTAAGAATCACTTTGGCTTCATCCAGGGGGTCGCTTTAGGCGGTCGCCTGTTGGGCGTAGCCCATAAGCCGGCCATGAGGATTGCTCTCTACCTTCAAAAACCATCAAACCAGCAATTACAGAAATTCCCCGGTTTGGGGACCATGGTCGTTTTTATAAGACTATGAACCATAAGAAAAATATTTTGGGGGAGGTACATGCAACACCACTTGATATTGTGGTGAATGTCCAATTAAGTATGGATTATCCAAATAAAGTCTTGAAAATCATGCCGCGGTTTGGAATCAATATGTAGAGACTATTGATTAACTTCAATTAATCCAACTTGGAATTATTTGCTTGGAATCATTTCAAGAAGTGCAAGATATCACTGTAGATTGCATGTCACATGCTTAATATCGATCTTAAGTTGAGTCAAGCATAAGAGGTACAAAATGGATATGGAGGGACCCATTGCATTGAAAGAAGAAATGGATAACCTGTTAGCTTACTACTTCATCCGAGATGTAACCTCTCCTGATTTTGTATCAAATCTAATGTTGGTTCAAAAATTAAATGAAAAAATACCATGAACAAATTTTTTCTTCATAATCAACATCTTGAATATGATTTAGCTATTTCGCAACTAGTTAGCTTTACGAGGGTATTTGCTAATCTGCTTAAGATTGTTCTTAAAATCCATCTTTAGTTGATGAGTTATATCCATTCAGACAACTTAGCCAAAGCCTGTACTTTATTTTCATACATTGAACCCATTTTGGATTTTGTAGCTACAAGCCATTGGCAAAGTCATTACTTTGTAATGCTTATTAACGGGTGAGGAGTATCACTATATATGTCGCAATCCTCTTTCTTATCATCATTTATAAAACAATCAATCAGACTATATATAGGTTACGTGTATTCATATACTGAAGAATTTGGTCCATCTACCAAGTCGACTTCATCTCCTCCAAGTCTACCATCTCGTTATTAATTTATTTCATAAGAAGTTCGTTTTCCAAAATGAAAATATAGCAAGAAACAATAACATTTTATTCCTTAGTATCGTAGATATTATATCCCACTGAACTTTTGGTATACCTATCAAATTGCATAACGCTGATTTTGCCTTAAGTTGATCGAGATCACTATATTAAATAGGCAAGACAACCACACACTTCTCAGTATTTGAGTTGGATTTCTTCCTATATCAAAATAACATCAAATTAGAGCATATAGGAACTTGAAAGAAAGAAAAAAAAACATAAATCTTAAAATTAGAAAGGGATGTTTGATGAAACTAGGTTTTTGGGATGGAGCATTGTCTAATAAGCTTGAAAAGAAGGTGTTTGGCTAAATTTCTCTTTATTACTTATTACATACGGACCGAAGTTAAACTATAATTTAAATTTCTATAAGACATTGGTAGGTCAACTTCTTTACTCATGTAGGGTAGAGAGTTTTTGGTGATGTAAAGGGGTAGTTTAATGAAGGTGACGGCAACAATGAAACATTTTACGTGTGCAAACATCAAGAGTGGCTCAAAAATGATAGATTTGTACTAAGAGATTAATAAAGAAAATGAAATGTATAAATGTAGGTATTTAAAAGGCAAGAACTTGAATGCATAAATTGACAAAGACAAGAATTGAAATGAGGTAAAACTGCAAACTGAGAATATAAACTACCAAAAATAAGAACAAGAATGAACATAAAGAAAAACTGAAATCGTAAGTGCAATAAGAATAGTAATTGAAGAAAGTGATAATGAGGATGAAATTAGTAAAGTAAGAAATGTGTATTTGCATGATGGAAAACATGAAATTATAGTACAGAAAACCAAGAGGAACTAGAATTGAAATATGTAACAAACAAGAATATAAATAAAATAACGAGATCAAAGGTAGAATGGAACAAATTGAAATTTAGAGCTAAAGTGAAATGAAAATGAAGTAATTTGTATTTAGATTCTTACACTCAATTCAAAAACACATGCACACTATTTATATACAAACTAGACCTTCATAGACTAGACTTAACCACGTGCACATGTATACAAACCCAAATACTAATACAGTCACCTGGTCTAGCCCACAGCGAAAGTTATGGGTAAATTTCAATAAAAAATTATCTTATTCGATGTTTGTTGGGTCTATGAAGTGGATTTATTTAGAATACTTCAAAAATTATTAGGAATAAAATCATGTAATCTATTTGAATTTAAATATTTGTTATTATGAAGCTAATTTGATTAGATTTTATTTATATGTACAAATAGCACGTACATGTATATATGAGTGTACGCGTGTGACATGATAATCTGTGAAGAGTATAACGTGCATGCATATAGATGCTTGATTTACATTGCAACGGGTATGTTAGTTCATTTTGTTCGTATTATATGTTGTCTAAATATATGCATGCATCAATATTGTAATATATAAATATATTATCACAAAGTATGCCTCAAAATATTGCATAATATGTGTGTGTGTGCGTGTATATATGTATCTACGTATGTTTGTGAGTGTGTGTGTGTGTATATATATAATATTATAATTTTTAATTTAAAAGATTGTACATATATGCGTTAATACATATACATATACGTATACGTATATATATATATATATATATGTGTGTGTGTGTGTGTGTGTGTAAGCAATTATTTTAGTGCAAATTAACTATTTTGAATTTATCTACATGTATAAAAATTAGATATTGTGAAATTTCACAATTTAATGTATACGTACATAAATACAAAATAAATACAATATATATATATATATTAAAATTAATTCTAGTCTGAAACTAATATAGGTTTGTAGAAAAATTATTTTAATATTTTACGTTATTTATGGATTATTTAAAAGTTTCGGCAATAATTAATATCCATATGAAAAAAACTCAAATTTGGAAATTTACAAAAATCTAGGATCACAATATAAATGTTTCAAAAAATTAAGTGATTTTTTAATAAAATGTTATTTTTAATAAGTAAAGTTCTTTTTAACCTAAACTTAATCACTAGAAAAATAAATTTTATTGAGAAAACATAATAATTTTTATGAACTTCTACCATGATTTAGTAATTTTGAAGAAAATAAACTGAATTTTAGATTTACTAATCATTTTATATATGATAAATAATCAATGTTATTTTTATTGACAAAGTCAGCTGGTTTTTAAAGTGACCAAAAACACTTATTTGAAAGGCATGCGAAAATTTTTATTCACAACTTCAAGAGTTACAATCAAAGTGCTCCTAAGATAAAACACTCTCTGGACAATTTCTAGCCTCAGAGTTCGCAACAGAATACAAAAGATTTATTGTGCAGATCATCAAATAACACAACAAAATAAAAGTTCAACAACCACCATTGCACTGCAAACACCATCTTAAGTGTTGGTATCTTCAACAAGCTACAATGTGTTAGCATTACATTGGCAACCTGTTGAATTTTTTGATTCAAATATTTTATGAAGAGGATGTAATCAATTAAATGATTGATTGATTGGATTGATTAATTAATTGACTAATTGGTTGATTGATTGATTTATTGCATAATTTATTGATTTGATCATAGAAGGAAAGAAATGAATGGTTATATTTTGGAGATATCTTGAAGGGGCAACTTGGATATTTGTCTAGGCTTTCTATTCTCCTATATATATGCAGCCTTCTTGGTTAGATTGTGATAATTAACAAAGAACAAGAAACCATGTGAGAATATCTGGTGAGGTTGTGTGCCTCCATGGGCTTGCGCCTTGGAGAGGAAGATGTAGGAATTTGGGCTGAGGGTAGCTATTCCTATTTACTGCTGAAAGACGCAGTTGGTGCCTCCAGATTGTCTAAGGGTTTTGTCGTCATTCTTCATCACTCTTCTGCTCCAACAATATTTGTAGTCATCTAAACATTCTTTGCCTATCTCAATAAGGTATATTGATTCATTGTATTTCGTGTATTTTTGGTTGTAATCCATCGAGTGAAACAAAATTTGGTTTTTGGTGAATCAATAAAGAGGGTGGTTGGGTGGAATATCTTGTGCTTATATTTTCGATATTTAGTGGTATTGTTTACTTTTTTTTCAATCACATTCATCTTCAAGTGATTGGGTAATAAAGATCCTATTTTACTTGGCGTTTTGTCAAACTTCCGTTGTGCACAAAACCCCCAACAGTTTGGTATCAAAGCGAATTTTGCATAACAGTTTGGTATCGTAGCTCAGTTCCTCACATATCTTGGAATGATTTTGGATTGAATATTGTAGATGTCAGAGATGATGTTGCTTTCGTGGATGACTATTTTTTATGGTAGATATTGAGGGAATTTGGAAGCCTATAATGGTGGATGTTCCATGCCTCAATGTCCAGTTGAAGGAGATGTGAAGAATCCCTCTGATATGGATGAGGGAAGATGGAAGAAGACGAAGAAGAAGGCGGGTGATGGTTGAAGAATCTAGTCCACAGCAAGGTGGAGAGGTTAATATGGTCACTGCTTATGGTCCTAAGGTGGTGGATCACGATGAAATGACCCGAACCTCCCCGTAGGGGGAAGCCTGGATCGAATTGAGAACAAGCAACATCGGAACACAAACAGAAGAACATTTCATTCCTTATTACAACAATTCCATCAGAATACAAGAATATTACAGAGTATGAATGAATAAAATGATAAATATCAGAGAATACAATACATTACGTAGCAGCGGAAAATAATACAATACATAACTGGAAGTAATACACGGATACAAAGCTTTCCCAATATCGCTTCAGCTGTCAATCAGGGTCCTGTGAATATAAATTTGCAAAACCAAAACTACTAGCTGCCCGTGCGGAAAATAGGGGCACCCATAGTTTAGTTAAAACAATAAACTCCAGGTCAGTCATGTGACTGGTGTGAGAACTAAAACAATTATTAATCTTTATTTTAAAGTTAGGTAAATACAGGGACCACGCCGTATAACACGGAACGGGTTTCCTCCCAAGAATACCAGTGCATAAAACAACAGCGTGATGCTAAATAAAGAACAATGAAGCTATTATAAGACCCAGATCCTATCACACAATGCAACACAAGCCGGAGGATAGGGATTTTACCTTATAATAGACAAGAATGCTTGGTACGTGAAATTTCATGTTTTATTATTAATATAAGTGTATAGTGTCAAAACAATTTCAATCATAAGTATCAATCATAGACGGCATAAGTGCCCATACCACTATGTCGCGATATATAGGTATACAATCAAAACCGCACGATGTCGTATTTGGAAATTGGATTTCCGTCTGTGAATCGAGGCAAGGGTTCGTCCTCACCGCTTCGATACAATCTAGCCTACCATGTCTCAGGATCAGAGCTCGAGTGACCCTCGGATCGTCAGGGCCGGTCCACCGATGTGGATTAAAATGCCTGAACACTGCGTTTCCCCGCCCTTTGGGGCGTAAATGAGCCAAATGACTCTATCGGCTCCACATAGTCACCGATATATCTGAGCCGCCTCGCAATCCAACAACCACACAGGTGAAAATAATATAAATGACATGGCTGGTAGGTCACTGACACCACGTTAGCTAGAAAGAAACGCATGCCCTCCCTGAGGTCCTCTCCCGTTTCTGGTTCACAACCGGGGTGTGACGCTCGCAAATTAATGCTACACGAAGCTATGCCACACAGGCGGTGTTTTGATCATCAACCACAAGACTCTGCTTTTCAACAGAAGCCTTGATCAATTGCATCTTAGCATGTCACACAGGCAAACAACTCCATGCAACCGATATCCATCAATCACACAGAATGATATCGAATGTCAAACACATAGTCCATTTACAAGTCCGTTCTGGGTCTGAACGAAACCGGGGGCACCTTGTACCTCGCATATCCATCGATCTCCAAGTTCATCTCGAGTTCACCAACTGATTCCCTCCTGTTGGGTGTACAGCCCAATCAAGATCATCAGTAATTATCCAAACGATGTGAAGACCTCCGGTCTTCGACCACCGTCTTCATCCTCGACACATCGTCGAATCAGTTATTCAAAATGGGATAAACCCGGTCTTTCTTAATAACTCGCGTATATAATAAACAAGTGTTACACAAACACAACATACGCCTCATTCAATTCAGAATATTCTTTTATTCAAATATTCTTATACTTTGGGAAAGGTTCCCATTACTTTTATCAAAGATAAATTCTTTAAATTTATTCTTTAATCTTCCTTTGAATATCAATTCAAATCAAATTATGGTTTATCCAAACTAGTCGGGATTAATGAACCTTACCGAAGTAATCATTTGTTTTAATTTCCCAATCCCAACCTATTCATCCCATGAAGTAAAACTGGTAATACTTCATATCTAACACCACAGTGTTATCGGTAAATTCAATTACCATTTCACGTTCAAATCTAATTAAAGATTTAACTATCGCCTGGAGCAAAACTGGTGATACTCCATTCTCGACCATTTCAATCTAATTTAAGATTCATTAAAACTCCACTTGGTTTTAATCTTCCCAAAAATCACTATCAATGATTATTTAACTTGGGAAATCATATCATGTCTTTAACGGGTTAAAAACCCAATGTCATTTAAAACACAGTTCACGATAAACCCAGAATCACGTTCCATTTACAATGGAATCTTCATGGAAAACAAATCGATATATATATAATCGATATAAAATTCCATATCCGATTAATAATATAAATGGAATAACGGCAAATCCTTTTAAATTCCAGATATATTAATTTCCTTCCTCCAAAGAAATTCACTTCGATTATTACCACATCGAATTCCATTCCATTCCAATTTATTTTATTAAATTGGAAAACTTTACTTTGGAAAATCTCCTTTAAATCTTAACAAAAGATTTATAAATTCCAAATCACATTTCACTGTAAATCAGGTTAAAGAACTAATGTCGTTAAAACACAGTTCATGATAAAACCAATTCACATTCCATTAATTATCGGGTTAAAGAACAAGTGTTATTTAAAACACTGTTCATGATAAACCCAAAAGTCAATTCAAATTCAATTCCAGTTAAATACCATTTAACTGGTATATTTCATTAAATCTATATAAAAAGATTTAATCTTTTCTCAACTAGGTTTAAGGACAGTGTTAATGAAGACACCATTCACGACAAAGCCAAATCCCATTTGATATTAAATACAAGGCTCTGAATAGAAAATATATTGGCTTATATTCAATATCAAATTCTACGACCAACAAATATCGTATTGGAAATAACGATATAAATATATCTTTCAAATTTCTATAACATCATCGGTATAATCACGACATCGAAATATTCCAAAGACAATTTCGATTCAAATTCATTTCCACTTTATATATTGGAAATTATGGTGATTTTCAAAACCTTTTCAAATCCAATTTATTTATTTTAAAAATAAATGGATTATAATTCTAGTTCAAAACTAGTTCATTTCGATAAAAATATATTTTTATCTTTTCAAGTATGGGGTTTTTCATCCCAATTCTTTCCAAATCATTTCTTATGATTTTACGCTAATTATTGATATTTTTAATAATTTTATCAAGGCCCGTACAGTCGATTTCCATCAACGGCCATCGAACTGCACTTACAACGACCTTTTCCGAATTTGATTTGGACATAATTCCAAATCTAACCATTAGATTTCTAATTTCTAATATTCGTTAGAAAGCTCTTTTCGATATGAACCCAACGGTTCCGGTTTTAGGAGAATCCGACGATCGGATCTCCCGTAATATCCATTCGAAGTCAATGGTCGAAATTCTGAACTGCCGCCGCGCAGCGCGTTCTATTCAGGCCATTATATATATATATATATATATATATATATATATATATATATATTATATTTCATCGATTTCCTTTCAAAACGTATTTTAAAAATCGTTTTAAATTCTTTTTCAAAACGATTTCAACTTCATATTCAATTTCAAATCAAAATTGAATATTCCATATCATCGATATAGAAATGAAAATATTTTCAAAGCATTAGATTTTGAAATCTATTCCTTTTTTATATTCATTATAAAAATGAATAAAATCGATATAAACATCGTTCACTTCAAAATGGCGTCAATCTAATCAACACGGCTATATATATTTCAATAACTTCGTTATTCTATTCAACAAATGAATATTTTCTTCAACACATGAATTTTCTTTTATTCAACACATGAATATATGTTTTATTCAACACATGAATTTTCTTTTATTCAACACATGAATATTCTTTTTATTCAACACATGAATTTTCTTTTATTCAACACATGAATATTCTTTTTATTCAACACATGAATTTTCTTTATTTTCCAACTTGGAATGAGGCCCAATCAATTACCATACAATGTGATTGATATGGATTTCATACACACACGTACACTACAACAACCAAACACAGTCAACCATCACCCAAAGTGCATTCTACACTGCATAAGCATCAAATATAAATATTTAACGTTTATAATAGCCTGTCAATCAATCGATGGACATACAACTAATTATTGGGACTAGTGTATGGCCAATTTCATCCCAACACCCGTGTGAGGTTTTCAAACAATCAAACACAAGTTTTATTTATGCAGTTGGGCGATGTGTAAAATTTATCGTCCCAATCCATATCAGTCAAATGTGTGTACATAAACAAATCGTCCGATTTGTTTATAACTATTTATTTTATATACATATTAAAAATTATATTTTTAACCATAAAATAATTTATTCCATTCCACTACATACAATCATTTTTCACAACACATCAATCAAACAAACAAGTCATCCATGGTCTGTAGATGACGGGTGTCGGGTGCTGCTAAGCACCATCTGCATCCTAGTATATATTTCAACTAGAAAACAAAATAAAAGTGAGGAGTTCTCACCTTGGGTTTCCACTCCGCTGTTTCTTTTCTGAATTTCTGAATGGCATGGATTTGCCCGAAATTCAACGCAATCCTTTACACGTTGTTCATAGTAAAAATCACATTTTTTATTATCAATACACGTATATAAAAATCATATTTTTATTTCCACTTCATATATATAAAATTTCGATTTTTATCGCTACTACTTCATATATATAAAAATCGAATTTTTTATATCGATGTTCATATAATAAAAATCATATTTTTCTCTCGCCATTCTCTATATAAAAATCACATTTTTATATATAAAGATCGTATTTTTATATCTCTACTACATATGTAAAAATCACTCCTTTACACCGCTACTTCCATGATAAAAAATATATTTTTATCTTGCTAGTAATATAATAAAAATTATATTTTTACTTTTCTACACACATAAAAATTATATTTTTACCTCACTATATATATATATATATATATTATATTTTTACCTCACTATAAATATAAAAATTATACTTTTATTACTCTACATAAATAAAAATCATATTTTGATTAAATCAAAACTCATATCCTCTGTAAAATAAAAATCATATCATTTCTGATTCAAAAATCCGATCTTTTCCAATTCAAAAATTCGATCTTTTCTAATAATAAAAACCAAACCTTTGTTTAAAATAAAAATCAAACTTTTCTTTAAAATAAAAATTAAACTTTCCTTCACTAAAGATCCTAACTGTTATATTAAAGAAAATCAGATTATTATTTTTATCAAAGCAAATAAATGAAAGTATGGGAAAAAACTTACATTTTCAATTGCAAGAGGGGGGATTTCGCTGTCGGAGGGGTAGAGGCTCGGCTGTGGCGTCGGAGGGGTGTCAGTAGCGGTGGGGTTCGTCGCGGGGAGGTCGTGGTTACGTAGGTGCGGTTTCCGGCGATTTTGGGGTGCTGTGGGCTCGGGGTTCGCGGATGGGCGTAGGGAGAGAGAGGGGAGATCGGAGGGGGAGGATCGGGGAAGGGGGACGGCGCGCCATCGACCGGCAGCGGGCTGGGTGGGGGCGGCGACGAGGGAGGTGGGGGCAGCGGAAAAACTACGGCTTTTTTTTAATTTTATTTTATCTCTTCGAGTTTTGAGTGAACGGTAGGGGGAGAGAGAGTATAAGGGGGGAGAGAGTTATTTTATAATTTAATTAATAAATATTTAATTTCTCCAAGAGTTGACTTTTAACTTTAAACTCCGAACGAGGCCCAACGACCATCGCCCCTAGCTAATTACCCCCATTCCGAACATAATGGGACATTTTTCGTAACCTAATTCGGCTGTTACGATCAGTTTTCATTGAAATTAAAATATAAAACAATATAAATTGAATTTGAACGTACATTTTAATTTACCGGGGCCACTTACGGACCACAAAAATTACAGAAAAAATATTTCTAGCTTCGTATTAACGATACAGTCCTAACAAAACTAATTTCATCAAATTCCGAGACAGTTTGAAAAATGGCTATTTTCTGGTTGATCGAAATTGACTGAAACTGTTAAAACACGTTTTCCTTTGCCACGCTGACATATTGATTCAGAAAATTATGAATTTTGGAATCTAGCAATAACTTGACATCCCGGATCCAGCGAAAGTGGTTTTATCGGAAACCGAGGTCGTTTGCAAAATTTCCACTTTTAAGGGCTAGAATTCCACAACGATTATTCTGAATTTTCAACTGGGCATACCTTTTTATCACCGCTATGAAATTTCAATTTTTCGAATTCGTTGGAAAGATATTTTCAAATAGATCCTAATATTTTCGGTTTCGCCAAAAACCGGTTTATTTTGAATCCTGTACGTTCATTTGAATTTTGAAATCGAATTTTCGAACTACCGCGTTATTTTCAATTCCTTTTATAACTAAAAATAAATATTTATATTCTAACGTCGATTCAAATAAATATATACATTCTAATTCTATTCAAATATACATTTTTCGTCATTATTATTTAAAATAATTCATTTTAAATAATCAAAATTCACTAAAGTTGCCAAAATAAAAATTTTAAATTGACCCAGATTTCCGGGTTATAACATTGGTATCGAAAAGGGTCTAGATGTTGATGATGCTCGAGGGATCCCGGTGATGAAGATATCATGTCAAACGGAAGATGGATGTCGAGTTTTGAAATCCACAAAGACGATGGAGATCATGAGGTACTGCAAGCACTTTTTAGACCGTTGGTTTTTGCGTGGTGTGGCTCTGATGGTTGATGCATCTTTTGCAGGCGCTGGGTTGTGCTTGTAATTGAGGTGTGGTCGTAGTCCTTTCAAATCGACTAGGGTATATCTTGTTGCCTTGAAATCGAGGTTGGTTTTAATTGAGAGTAGTTGTTGTTGAAAGAGCTAGGTTGACTTGTTTGTGGATTGTTGGAGATATGTGATATTTGAATCAAGGTAGAGTATTGAATTTTTTGATTCAAATACTTTATGAAGAGGATGTAATCAATTAAATGATTGATTGATTGAATTGACTGATTGATTGGATTGATTAATTAATTGACTAATTGGTTGATTGATTGATTTATTGGTTAATTGAATGATTTGACCATAGAAGGAAAGAAATGAATGGCTATATTTTGGAGATATCTTGAAGGGGAAACTTGGATATTTGTCTAGGCTTTCTATTTTCCTAAATATATGTAGCCTTCTTGGTTAGATTGTGACAATTAACAAAAAACAAGAAACCATGTGCGAATATCTGGTGAGTTTGTGTGCCTCCATGGGCTTACACCCTGGAGAGGAAGACGTAGGAATTTGGGCTAAGGGTAGCTATTCCTATTTACTACTGAAAGACGCAGTTGGTGCCTCTAGATTGTCTAAGGGTTTGTCGTCATTCTTCATCACTCTTCTACTCCAACATTGTTTGTAGTCAGCTATATTTTTTTTGCCTATCTCAATAAGGTTATTGATTCATTGTACTTTGTTTATTTTTGGTTGTAATCCATTGAGTGTAAACAAAATTTGTTTTTTGGTGAATCAATAAAGAGAATGGCTGGGTGGAATATCTTTTGCTCATATTTCCGATATTTTAGTGGTGTTGTTTACTTTTTTTTCAATCACATTCATCTTCAAGTGATTGGGTGATAAAGATCCTATTTTTCCTGGTGTTTTTTCAAACTTTTGCTGCGCACAAAACCCCAATAATTTGGTATCAGAACGAATTTTGCATAACACAACCAAGTCAGTAGCACCAAACTAGACCAGAATAGAACAGCAAGAGCATAACTGGTTGCATGCAAGTGACTAATTACACCAAGTGACCAATGAACAACGACAAAGAGTAATAATAAGCATTCACCAAAATCCTAGTAGTGCCAAGATTGTACAACAGTTACAGATGAAAGCACAACAACAGCATATCAAGTGAGAGAAGGATCATACATTGGATTTTTCCGCGTATGTCATCGAGAATTTTTCATTTTATTACCAAGAGGCAACACATCATTTAGGCCGTAGTCATTCCCATTTTTAAGATCGTCATCTGCCCAAAAATTTCCTTTTAGTTTTTTAGCCTTATATTGGGATGATGTAAGCGAGCTTGTGGGCTCCGCAGTGGATAGTTGAGTAGTGTTAACAACAGGGAAAGTCAGACCTGATCCTATTACATTTTGTGGTGGTAGTTGAAGGTATGAGGGAGGTTTCAAGTTATGGTAAGGGGAAGATTTTGAGGGTGTAGAATATAAAGTTGCTGAAGCACCGAATTTAGTGGCAATAGGAGTTGTACTAGAAGTGGATGTATTAACAACATTGATAATAGATTGGAAAGCATTAGCATTCAGACCCGTTGAACCTAGTGATGCAATATGGATGCTTGTACCAGTAATTGCCATTATAGATTAATTTGCAGTAGTAATATTTTCATCAAAGAGATTACCCACCAATGTTTTTTCATCTACAATCTGTGTATCACTATTATCCATAATGTTATGAAATGCAGCCTCATTAACATTATGCACTTGCAATTCTAGACCAACAACATCAACTGAATTACTGCTAGTTAACTCTTTTCCATTAACATGCACACTGAAATTTAAGTTGTTCTCTGCATTATCCTCATCTGTATAACCATTTCCATCATTCTCTGTTGCTAGAACATCAAACGGATTATCATTAATCTTAGGTAAACCATTTTCCACATTTTTAGTAGCCTTGTTATTAATCCTTCCCTTCTTTCTCCAATTTTTTTTAGCTTTTGTACTAACTGAAGTCCAATTAGTTTGATTGACATTTGAGTTATACTTCCTAAAATAATGTCTACCTTGATCTCTAAATCTTACTGATGGTTAGTGTCCAAATCCTCTATATGATTCATGTTTTCCCTATCTGCCTTAGCATTAAATTCATAATCACTAGATGTATGACCAAAGACTTTTCAAATGGTGCAAATTTTGGGTCTCCAATCATAAGCTAACCTAACTGATGGGCAATCCTTACTAAGACCGTCTACCACTATTTTATCAGGGAGATCAAAGTCTGAAGAAATCTCAATTAAGGATTTTGCATATATAAATAGTTGCAAATTTTTAGTGCTACTGTCGAAACATATTAATCTCCCCACATGGCAAGCAAGCCAGTTTATACCCATTAACGTCCAAAGAATAGTAGGGATTCGATAAAAATGTGCCCAAATAGGAACTTTTTTAATCTGGGTTTGTGTATTTCCTATAGATGCATCCCATCTAGTTATAATGAACATACATCCTCTTATAAAATTGGATCACATTTAAAAAAAAATCTTTGTCAGCTTCATTTGAAAACTTGAAATAGTAATGCAATCCATCTGATCTTATATTAACATCACCATCTAATTTCCAAAACCAATTCAAAAATTTACCACTGAAGGATATGATGAGGTGCCATTAAGAAAGAATCCTATCAAGAAATCGCTCCAGAACTTCATACCTTCAGATCTGACAGTGTCTGGGATCTTCTTCGGCACCTCATCCCTAGGGATTTCGAAATGTTGAGGCTGATATGCACCAGCATTCCGAGGTAGAGAATTAAATAGGGATGCCTAGTCCTTTTTCGTGAACGATGGAAAAGAAGCATTAGACGAGGAATGATTTGTATTTGAGGAGGAGTTCGACAAATTGAAAGTTGAGCCGTTAGCTATAGGAGGGCTTGCATCGTGAATGGTAGATCTAATAGAAGCAATATGTGGATCTAGAAGATTAGTTCCATGATTTTCATTGGAGGGTTTGGCAGCAGAGGGATCGTCGATAAAAAGCGGAGGATCAGGGGGAATAGGCTGTGAATTGCGTGGGGGAAAAGGAGGGAAGGATGAATCGAAGGCTTGCAATAAGGAGGTGAAAGAAGAAGACGAGGTTACCATTTCCAGATCTAAATTTGCATCAAATTTCACCGCAAACACTTATTGTTATAACAAATAATAATTACAGTTTACATAGGAAAATGATAGAGTGTCATCCTACAAATAATACGGTTTTTAAGGTAGACCGTCCATCACCATCCTATCTAGGTTACAACACTGGAGCTAATTGATATACTAGACTACAAATCATGTCTCCACGCCAGGAGTAAGTTACATCAGTACATGCTACACAGTACAAAAAGACCATAGCAACAAGTACAAAAATAAATATATCATCAGCATGTGCTGCAAACAACATCCATGAAGTGATATGACAATAGCTACACTATCGAAAGCCGCAACAATTTATTGGGCAACACCCCTACAATGAATAGGATTTTGTTCACATCCTTTTTAGGGATGTGAACAAAACACTCCACCCTGATTGGTGGAAATCACGGGAACCCATATGAACCCCCCTGATTTCCACCAATGGGGACCGAGTGTTTTGTTCATATCCCTTAAAAGATATGAACAAAATCGCACTGTCCCTACGATCCAATAGTGCAGCAGCAACAAAAATAACATCCTAGTAGAGCTAGGCAGTTGACATAGCAAGGTTACTTCCCCGATTTGACTCACCATAGGATGGTAATTTTCGCATGAACATGAGGTAAGAAGGGTAACAATAAACACCATCCAAAGCGGTGATGTCGAAAGCAAGACACTTCACCTGTATCACCAGTTAAGACAGTGAAGTCGATATTCCAGCATGCCATTACCTCAAGTTACATACAAAAACAATACCACCACGACAACAATATTTCTGTGCCAAATTACATCTCTAAAACAAAAGAGGACAACCCAAGAACACACACAAACTAAAACACTCTTACACACAAACAACAACACACAGATAACAGAGTAAACCACAAGGACAAAGACAAGGCGTACATTTAATATCAGACATAAATAACAAAACGAAGCAACACAATCAAACCTAAAGCCTGATGATGACAAGAACATAGCAAATGCCCGCTGAGCCAGGGCCAAAGCATAGAACACTCAGTAAAGGTGAAACAAGACATACCAGTCTTTGTGTGATGAGTCGCGATACAATTTGAGATGTAAGGCGATTCTGCACAACTAGGTCACTCCACTTTAGTCCAAACCATCCAGAACTAAACAAGGAGAAACCACACTAGTTGAAACCCAAAACCCAATGCCATCACAACACTAAAGAACGAGCATACACCAAAATCGGCACCACCACCTGGCAAAGAGCAGACTAACGTAGGCCTAAAGATCACCAAGCAATGAAAAGCTCGAACTGGCTTGGACTCCTCACGTAGCATATTATAGGTGTTGCGATGATAGTAGATCCTCAAATCGATGGAGGTGAAAATGACTGGGACAAGGGTTTGCCTGAATGGACCCCCGCATAAAGAACCATATTGGAAATCTGGAGCGAGTCCATGTAAAAGAGTGGAGTTATGGTGCGAGTTGAAGAGAAGCGTGAGTTAAATAGGAAGGGCTCAGATCTGAAATGTAAAACGAGTTTTGGGGGACTTCTACACAGGCATAAGAAGGATGTGTGTGAAGAAATTGGAGATGAATCGATGAGTTGATAGTGAAGAGAAATCAGAGACGATGTGATAAGGAAGGAAAGAAGAATCTATGTTATGATTAAATATTGATCATAATATGTATGTGTGTGAGTAAATTTAATTTTCGTTGGTTATTATTCATAATGAGTACAAATAAGTATATGGAAACATATCAAATCAATTTCATATTATACATAATCATATATGAAATTGTATGAAAAATGTATTTGTATATATACACATGCAATACTAATACATACACTCTTATATATATATATAAATATATATATATATATATATATATATATTTGAGGCGAAAGGTAGTGAAACTCAACAAAGTTTCATGCTATATATAAATAACGCCATAAACATACAAAGTAGCAGATACAACCCAAAACAAGCTTGCTTATCAGCAAGTCATATACAACAAACTACTACATAACATTCCCACGTAGGAGCCAAAAAACAACATACCCATGCAAAATACAAACCGCAGCTACACAAACCACCTATGTGTGTGTAATTAACATAATAAAAATTAAATTTTGTGTTGTATATAGATTTGATTAAATTATGATTATGAAAATAAACAACTATATCATGCGCATATCAATCTAATTGTGACAACCACATTTGCTTATAAAAATCTCACTTAACTAGATATAAAATAGTAATATGATGTATGAATTCAAGTGTGCACAGTTGCAGGATTTAGACATGATACTATACCTATAAAATAAAATAAATAATACCTACTACTAATGCCTTTAGGCCTACATTGAAATAATGATTTTTCTTCTTTAAATATCTCCTGGTCCATTGGATTATTGGTTTGAAATCATCAATATTTCACTTTCGAATAGCTTTAGACTTAAATTGTATTGATTTGAGATTTTAGCAGTTGATTAATGGATTAGTTTTAGCATACAAGTATTGTATAAATAGCAGACAACATTAAGAAAGAGAGAGGAATGGGCTTTAGAGATGCATATATAAAAGATGGCATAAGTGGTAAACTAGAAAGACCTTTTTACTTAATTTCTATTGATCTCAACCTACCATCTCCAAGACCCTCTTTTATTTTAGCCGCCTTCAATATTTATCAATATCAGTCAATTTTTATCCTTTTATCCTCATGGTTTGACCAAAGCTTCATCTTAAGAGAATTTATTATTTGGTTACGTTGCTCTTGAGTGTAAATTTGGTTAGCAATTAATATCGAACTATTCGAACTTAACATTTACAACAATTAGCAGATTGTGTGACATTATGACTAAATTTACCATAATCATTTTCAATGTAATATCATTTTAATTGAATATGTAATACTCCTTAGTGAAATTTTTATACATTAGCTCTCTTCATCAAAACTATATCACTTTGGAATAGAATTTGTTAACGGTCAATATTTCCATATTGTTCATATTCAAATCTATAGTCCAAACACAAGGTCATTAGTTTGATAATAAGTGTTGACACCGAAAAGGCATCAACCCCATATTTGTATGAAAGCATCAACTCTCTTTAGGAAATTAAGTTAGATTTTGCTTAGATCAAGCACAAATAACTAAAATAAATAGAAACTAAGGAAATAAAGAAGACGAAAAGAAGATGATACAACATTTATGGTAGTCTGTCTATTAACTAAGTCTACATTTACTTCTTAAGGTTAACTTTATTCACTATTTCTGCTTTCTAATATAAAAGTTTGAATACATGTCCAAGAATCGATAGATCTGATATCACAAGTATAACGGCTGATTGGAATAGATCATAATAGCATTCCTGATGATTGATATTGATTATCCTTAGAGAAGAGTTGTATTAAAGAAGCTCTTTTGTTGCATGTAAGCAAGGAGAATATAGATTCTTTGCATGTGGGAGGTAGACCGGTATCTATACGATTTGAAGCTGAACCAGGCTGAGATATCACATTTGCATGCCTATATAGTGGATATAATGTTATGCTGGAAAAACCAAATAAATAGATTGAAGTATAATGAATCGGTAGTGATACATATCTCAACACCAGAAAAGTGTTTTTGTAATGGTACTATTCATCCCCCCACTAGTGTTAAGTTCGCCTTAAGATGCTTAATTCGCATTTCCCTACAGCTGTCCATCAGCCTACTTTATCTCACATTCTGGTAGGAATAGTACAAAGTATGAATGAATGCGATTCATTCGTTCCCTCATGGGTCTTTACCTTGAAATAGATAACTTAGAGTGGATAAGATCCAACCATATGTCTCATAGTCCATGCCTTTGGACTAAAACCATGAATATAAACACAAATGGATGTGACGTGACCAATTTAAGTTTGAACATACTTAGGAGTCCATCATAAACTCTAATCCTCAGAGATCGATAGGAATACAACACAAGGCAGTTGTGTCTTGATCTTTTTCCATACAACTCAAATCCTCAGAGCTTCGATTGGAGTATAAAATGTGGCAAACATGGTTTAATCATTTATCATACCAACTCTATTCCTTGGATTTTGGATAAGAGTATAAATCATGACAGGCATTATCCATAGCCATAACTCTATTCCGTAGAGATTGGATTAAAGAATAAACTAAGGCAGAAAAGATCATCAATCGACTTAACTCCACTCTTTAAAGATTATATTAGATTACATATGAGGCGCGAGTGATCCATTCACATGCCTTGATGCCTCTTATCGTCGAAACTTGAATTGGAATGAGAATCACGAATGGGTGCAGGCGCGCCATGATTTACATCCATCCAGTCCATAACTCTAACTTGAACCCCGACAAGAGAGTATAAAGGATGATGACTTGATGTCCACTAAATCTAACCCAAACCATGATAGGAGATTACAAAGGATGATGAGTTGATGTCTAATAACTCCAACCTGAACCTCGATAGGAGAGTATAAAGGACAATGACTTGACATCCACTATCTCTAACCTGAACCCCGATGGGAGAGTATAAAAGAGATACTTCGACGTCCATCAGCTTTGTTTACCCGAGACAGGGAGCATTAATATATATTACAATAAGTTAAGCAAAGTACTTAACTTAAGGAGTGATCTTGATACATAGTACGACTCAAAGTTATTTGAGAGAAATGTGTCAGGCCATCACTTCCATATTTATTTGATCCTACATAGTTTAAGTGTTACAAATGAAATTCATCGTGAATACATTAAATGGAAAACAAAAACCATTAATCCCAAATGAATTTTTTTTATTTACAAACAAGAAATGGATACAACATCAAGTCTCAAAATCAAAAAGTGAGATCCATGCTCGCATAAATCCCAACGAGTGAACAATAAAACCCAGAAGCCTTAGAGTGAATGATATTCACCTGTCTTTATCGTCTTTCTTCTGCTTCTTTGGTGGCTCATCCTCGGAATCTTTTCAAAGTTTGTACTTGGAAACCTTGAGATTAGCCAAATAGAATAGTGCTCAAACTTACGAGCGGCTACCACAACATTCCACATGACTTAAGGCCACGATCGAAAGGGAGCCTTGATGGTAGAATGTTTGACAACACACCACATAAATTAAGGCAATGATTGAAAAGATGCTTTGGGGGTTTTATCTTCAATCAATGCACAGGAACACAACTGGATATAATTCAAGCACAATGATGAGAAACAAATTGCACGTACATTGAATGAAAAATGCAATGACCCAAGAATTTGGATGAATAAACCACATATTAAAGATTGGAAAACATCACAAGTTTTTATGTACCAGTCCAGACTTGGAACTTGTGAGATATGGCCATCCATCTCCCGATAGTGCTCCCGGACTGGGGGCAATACTGCAGAAAAATCAAAGAAGTTGTGACTCGACCATCCCCGATTGACACACACTATTGATTCGACATGTCGATTATAAATCATGTAACAAATGTGACATGACCTTCCATCGGTTTTTTCCCTCCAACGTCTTGACAGGAGAAATACAAGCACAAATAGACATGATTTGACTATTCAACTCCAGACATGAACTCGGTATGACATAGTTATTCATTCCCCAACCTTCCCCTTGGAAGGGCAAAAGATATCACTCAAGATGACTACAATATGACTTTTAATGTCTAAGTCTATTCCTTGGAGCACGAAAGAACAAGCAAAAAGTAAACATGAGCCGACCGTTTATGTTACATCATCTTACCTTTGACCTGACAGGTAGAAACTAATCTGGGTTGGGGGCCAACCAATCATCTTTCATTCAGCTCTAACTCACGAGTCGATACGAGAGTATAAATCTTCGAAAGACATGACCTCATCGTCAGCTAATCATATAATACTTTACAAACGTGGGGAAGAATGCCCTCGAAATAAACTCAGATTGACACTCGAACGCTTGGGAAACCAATCATCACCCAGAATTAAACGACGAGTGATTCATCATGAATACATTGAATGGAAATCTCATCACTCGGGCACCCAATGCTAAATCTTCCATATAGCTTCATATTACATCAGATTGAAGTCTATACTCTATCTTACTCAACATACATAGAAGCTTAATTGATTGCCACAACATACATACGCTCAAAGTATCCATAGAGTACGACCAGAGCAATCATCATCTCATACATAACCTACTAACTCTTATGCCATTGATTATACCTTTGGAAGAGTGCAAGCTCAGAATCAATTGTCATCTACAAAGCTATGATCCATGCATACTCAACATTCGACTTCTTGACCTAACAAAATTATGGTCAATACTTGGAACACCAGAGAGAGAACCAATTTTAGCAATCGGGTCATACTATCTTATATGATAAGCTCAATTTAATTAAACATAAGAAACAAACTCGACGAAAGGATAATAACCATTCAAAATTACAAATGGAATCTCCCCTGATGACTTTAGCCCATTTTGATTTCAAAGCATGTCATGTTTGAAAAAAGTCATACTTTGGGGGGGGGCAAATTTTACCTGGCCTTTTGGCCCAACTACTCCAAACCACTAATACAAGTATGGTTAAGCGACTATTGATCAAATAACATAGAATGATGATCTAAAGACCTCGGTGTTGACCCGCTCTTTTACAAGGCCATCGCACTTTGGATTTCGGCTACTGAATCGCTCAAAGCTCGAGCACAGATTTACATAAATTTGAAAATGCTATGTTTTAGCAGTAGATTTAATGATTTCTTAGAGTTATGGCTGACAAGGACTTGGATCGGTATGCATCGAAGTGCCATGGATTGGCATAAGATTTCACATTAACTTGGATTGACCTAATTTTCTCACTCCACTTTGGATCGATATAATGCCACACTATGCTCCGAATTGGTATAGATTACAAGGCCTTGGATTGATCCTACACTTTTACCTCACCATAGCGGATCAGCCAAGGTTCCTAGAAATGGATCGGTGTGCAAACTCGAACAACCTTAGCTTAGATCTTACATGGGTGTCTAAACTTTAACTCAATTCGACATGAAATGGTTGCATTGGAACGAAGTACTCAAGCCTATGCCACCATGAAGCAACATACAAATACAGATCAGTAAGATCCAGATCAGAATGGCCATACCGATTCGGATTGGCCCGATTTAGATCCCTAACTTCGGATGAAGTGGCACGACACTCGCTGCACGATCTCCACTACCCCCACTACTCTAACCATTCTCTCTCAACTGCACACTGATCAAGATTTCCCCATCAACTATAAACAACGCCTAGGGACATCATTTCAGAGGATCCTTTTGGCTCTTCCATGTCTAGACTCTGACGATTTTAGGATTCACCTCTTTTCTCTTTGAATTTCTTACATTAAACATAACTATATCTGTAATCAAAAAGTCGAAATAATATAATATAAGCAGTGGATACAGGCATATTTCTAAACCACTATAATTCTATGCAGTCTTTACTTTTCATGCATTTCTATGATCTGTGATAATGCTATCATCTATGATCATACCGTGATTCTCATTTATTTGGGTGTTAGACTTGTTATTAACCAAAAAACGAGCAAGCAATATCCAAACATCTCCCTTTTGTTAGCCTCCCACAACATGTTCCTGCTTTATCCGATTTTTTCCTTTAAACATCATGGGCTAAGAGTTGATTTGGTTTAAACTAAACATATGTAATGGTATTTAATTTAATCTATTATTGATATCTCATATCAAAATATATATTTACAACTATTACATGTATATCTAACATTATTAATTTTTTTTAATTGCACACTAATTTTTTAATTAATATTTAATCAATGTTAATTATTCTGTAACAATTATAAACTAATCAAATTATGTTTCCTTATGGGAATTCATCATTTCAATTTTGCAACTCTTAGGTGTGAATTTAGTCAACAATTAAGAATTACTCAAATGCCAATATCCACGTGTCACTTACTAGGTGATGTGACATTATAGCTAAATTTACTCCTTACTCGTTTTCAATAAAATCTCGTTTTAATGTAATAAGTGTGTGACAACCCTCCCCGCACCAACCGACATTTACTCCAAAAGTGCGTTGTACACATGTCTAGTTAGCATGGAACGGTCGTCAGGAGGAAAGAAAGAAGACAAAGAATCAACAAGGAACCTATAGAATGTCTCACAGCGCATGGAACAAAATATAATAACAACGTACTTGACATAAAACAGGTGAGACAGTGCATAAGCTGAAAACAACTATCATAGCAGCGGAAAATCCCAAAGTACAGCTTATGATCCAAAGCCAACATTATTACAACTTTTAAAACTGTCTCAAAATGCTAACAAGAAAGGTACACTACTATGCCCAAAGTAGTGACCAGCAACGACACAGGGAGAATATCTATATATATATCATACATGGAAGCCTCCTGCTCGCCTCCGAATCCGCTATTCGCGCATCACCAGCTAACCTGTCTCTAGTCTGCTCGTGAGAGCACCCAGAGTAGTAAGAAGAGACATGAAACTCTGGGTCAGATAAAAAGTCTGGTATGAGCAATAAGCAGCTAAACAGAACAATAACAAGTATACTAAACCATACCTGGACCTACAACCAAAGAGTTAGCACTACATACTGTACAACACTCTAAGGTTCCACTGAATAAATGGTGTAAATATAACGGGGGTGGGGTGTGCATGTCATAGTGATGGCAAACAATCAAACATAACAACCATCCTCACATCTCTCACTCAGTGCGTAAAGTATACGATATCCACCACTTCGATCACTCAATACTTTGCTATGATCACTCTACCCCATGAAGTCATAACGGCTTCACTGCACTGATCCATAGCCACTAATCCTTCGCTATGTCCACTTTGCCCCATGGAGTCGTTCGCACCCACTGCACTGGCTCGCCTTACTAATCCTTTACTATGTCCACTCTGCCCCATGGAGTCACAATGGCTCCACTGCACTGGCTCATAGTCTTGCTACGATCATTTTTCCCCTTGAGTCACGATGACTCTACTGCACTGATACGTAGCCCATCATTCCTTTTCAGTGGTGAATCGAAGTTATGAATGTCGACAACTCCTTAGCACATGTCCCGCAGCAAATCCCAACCATGAAGTGAACTCCTTGGTTCCCAATTGGATCCTGAGCTCTAACTTCCATTTGGACTACCTTTGCATCTCGGGTTATTGGTCATCACTGGATCGGTTCGGATCCCCAGTCTTTCTTCTCTGTCGGTTCGGATCGGTCTCTCCTAAGTGTTCCGGGTCGGGTCGTGGCCTCCTAGTCCCCTCGTAGTATGTTGGTTTGGTTCGGGTGCTCTATGGCGGGTCGGGTCGGTGTACACTTGCTCCATCGGTTCGAATCGGGTTCCTAGTCTCCGATCCGATCCACTCCCCTTCCTCTTCCGCTCCGATCCCCTTCCTCTTCTCTTCAGTCGATCTGATTCCCCCTTTTTTTGCTCGATCCGATCCCAGTTCAACCATTGTGGCCTTCCTTTTTGCCATACTTTCCCTTGTGCCAAGCCTCGGTTCGGTGATCCCTTGCCCAGTTCACTATCCGATCCGAGCCCATCCCTCTGATCCGATCCGGAAGCCTACACCATTTTATGCAACTTTTTCCAGCAAGTGTTTTACACCATTCGACGGCGTTTTTGACCATTCTATCTATTCTAATCAATCACAAAGCATACCCAAAGTCATAGCAACAAATAGAGGTAACCTCAAACACCAAAACATCAATATGATAGGTTAAAATGGATCAAACATAGTCAAAACCCCATATTTTCCCTTAAACATGTTCAAGCATAATTAATGATAGGATTAGCAAAACTTAACCAAATTAACCCAAGTTCATATCAGAGGTCTAAAACATAATTTAAGAATTTATAAATATTTTTCCAGAATTTTATCATGTTTAAATTCGGCAATTAACACTAATTACCCTTAATTAACCATCATTAGTGAGGAACTATGCAAATCACTCAGCTTAGCCACAAATAAACCTTAGATCTGAAATAAATCTCTGTTTGGGCACGAATAACAATGCAAATCATCAGCTCTAATCTTGATTTGGTGAAGATCTCCCTTGATTTGATGTTGCTAAGCCTAATCCTTGATTAGAAAGTGATTTGGGGTGATTTAGAGGTTGGAGGCCATTTTTAGGGTTTCTAAGAGGTAAGTGGAGGCTAGAAAACTGAAATGGAATGAATCCGTAACTCTTTTCAGCCTCCCCATAACCCTAATCTCGAAATGGGTTATGGGCCCATTTACTAATCATCCTATTTGGCCCAGTTAAGTAGTTTTTCACATTCCAAACCTTATTTCAGCTATATCTCCCAAACGGTAAGTCCGTTTGGCTATTATGACCACTCTACGGAAAGGTAAACCATCAAACGAATCTAATGGAAGTGGTTTCAAGTCAATATTCCTTTCCAGTCAAAAGTTATGGCCAAAACAGTACCAGCTAGGGGCAAAACGGTCATTTAAAAATCGGCAAAAATCATGATCATGGGAAATGACCGCAATAGTCGTTTCCTGAAGTTACATGACCATACGCCTTCATATAAGAAAGAAATGAATATTCTACGATCCTCCGATGCATAGAATGCGGGTTGTTACATTCTCCCCCCTCCCGCCTTAAGAAATTTCGTCCCCGAAATTCCCTAACCATAACACATAAAGGGGTCCTGCATGCCTATCAGCCATAAAACAACCATCAAACATACAAAACAAGCAAAACAAGTCTATCCTAGCACGCGGAATAACTAAATTGCAAAGTAAACCTTTCCAGGCAAAGAGTTCTGGATATGTTTTCCTAATGCTCTCCTCTGTCTTCCAAGTACAGTCATTCTCGTTCTCACCCCACTGAACCTTGACTAGTTTCACCGCCTTCCTTCGAAGTCGCTTCGTATCGTGCTTGACAATACGAATTGGCTTGCGGTTCCCAATCGCCTCGGGTTCCACTTAGAAGTCCTCTAACTGATCAGGTGAAATAGTCAAATCTGGGTCGTGCACAAACTTCCTTAACTGGGAAACATGAAATATGTTATGAACTCCCGCCATCTTTTCGGGTAAGTCAACTCTATACGCCAAATTCCCAACTTGCTCGAGAACTGGGAATGGGACAACAAATCTTGGTGCCAACTTGCCTCTCCTGCCAAATCGTATCACGCTCTTCAACGGAGAAACCTTGACAAACACCAAGTCACCAATAGAGAATTCTAAGTCTTTTCTCCTCTTGTCAGCATAACTCTTCTGCCTAACCTGGGCAGCCTTCATCCGTTGTTGAATGATCTTAATCTTATCTGAAGTTTCCCTCACCACATCTGGTCCAAGCATAAACTTCTCGCCAGTCTCTATCCAACATGATGGTGAGTTGCACGGTCTTCCGTACAAAGCTTCATATGGAGCCATACCGATACTGGATTGGTAGCTATTATTATATGCAAACTCTACTAGATGCAAATGGTCATCCCATGATCCACCAAAATCCAATTACAAGCTCTCAAGAGATCTTCCAATATACGATTCACCCTCTCTATCTGGCCATCAGTTTGAGGATGATACGCGGTACTGAGACATAGTTTTGACCCTAGAGCCTCTTGTAAGCTCTTCCAAAACCCACTAGTGAACAACGGGTCTCGGTCACTCACAATGCTTTTAGGTATTCCATGAAATCTCACTACCCACTTCATATACAATTCTGCTAACTTATCTGCCGTTCTGGTCGATTTGACTGGTATAAATCTTGCACTCTTAGTCAATCGATCCACAATTACCGAAATGCCATCATGTACCGATCTAGTTTCTGGTAAACCATCAATGAAATCCATTGAGACTTGCTCCCATTTTCATTCTGGAATTTCTAATGGTTGTAACAAAGCACTAGGCTTCTTTTGCTCGGCTTTAACTAGCTGGTAATTCATGCACTTGGATATAAACTTCCCAATGTCTCTTTTCATCCCTTTCCAGTAGTAAGTCTGTTTCATGTCTCGATACATCTTATCACCACCGGGGTGTATAGTCAGTTTTGAGTGATGACATTCCCTAAGCACTTCATCTCTCAAACCATTCACGTTGGGTACAACTAGTCTTCCATTCTTTCAAAGCCATCCTTCTCGATCAAGCCCATACAAATTCATCTCCTCACCGTCGATGTTCATCTCTAACTTGGAGATGATTTCCAATAGATTAGGATCGTCCCTCTGGCTGGAACCAATCCGCTCAATCAAGGTGGGTCTGATCGTCAAACTAGCTAATATCTCTGGATCCAATTCGCACTTCGGTCTGAAATCATACCCTGCGATATACTCTAGTTGCTTCCATTCAAGAAACATAGCCCCTAAACTGGCATGCCTCCTACTCAAGGCATCGGCTACTGCATTGCCTTTCCCAGGTGTATATGCGATATCAAAATCATATGAAGCCAAGAACTCTAGCCATCTTTGCTGTCGAAGATTTAGATCCTTCTGAGAGAAGAGAAACTTTAATGATTTATGACCGGTAAACAACTCAAATTTCTCTCCCAAGAGATAATGTCTCCATATCTTTAATGCGAACACGATCGCTGCCAGTTCCAAATCATGGGTAGGATACTTTTTCTCATGCGGGTTTAATTGTCGACTAGCATAAGCTACAACCCTGCCTCCTTGCATCAATACATCACCTAGTCCGGTACTACAAGCATCCGTGTATACCGTCATCTCTTCATTCCCTTTAGGAATGACTAATACTGGCGCACGCGTCAACTTTTCTTTTAGACTCTTGAATGCATTCTCACACACTCCGTCCCAGACGAAGGCTTGATTTTTCTTAGTCAATTGAATCAACGGTGCTGCTATCTTGGAGAAGTCCTGGATAAACTTACGATAATATCCAGCTAACCCCAAGAAGTTTCTCATATCTGTCGCATTCTTGGGCGTAGGCCAATCCTGTACCGTAGCCACCTTCGCAGGGTTCACGACAATACCATTCTCTGAAACAACATGACCCAAGAATCTCACTTCCCTCCTCCAGAAGTGACACTTAGAGAATTTCGCTTTCAATTGGTGTTTTCTCAACACCTCCATCACTATCCTCAAATGCCCCTTGTGTCCTTCCTCTGTCCTCGAGTAAACAAGGATGTCATCTACGAACACAAGAACGAACCTATTCAACTGATCTCTGAATACTCGATTCATAAGATCCACGAAATACGCTGGTGCATTGGTCAACCCAAATGGCATGACCAACCACTCATAGAATCCATACGGTGTCCTAAATGCCGTTTTCGGAACACTCTCAGCCGCTACTCGAAGCTGATGAAACCCTGTCGCGAGGTCCAACTGGGAGAACACTCTTGCTTCTTCCAGTTGATCAAAAAATCAACTATTCGCGGTAGAGGATACTTATTCTTTCTCGTCACCTTATTCAACTTGCGATAGTCCACACACAAACGAAGGGAACCATCTGCCTTAGTGGCAAACACAACTGGTGCTCCCCACTCGTAGACACTTCTTCTAATAAACCCCTTCTTCAAAAGATCGCTTACTTGCACCCCGAGATCTCGCTGCTCCCTTGGTGCCATACGACGAAGTGGCATCACTATAGGTCTGGCATCTATCACTAAATCAATACGGAACTCAATCTCTCGGTGTGGTGGGAGCCCGGTCACTTCCTCGAAGACGTCCGGATACTGGCCAACCATGGGCACATCTGACAACTCATCATGCGGGATGTCGAGGGAATTTATAAAACTAGCCATTACCCCATCACTAGGTAGACTACCAAACACAACCCTCCGCCCACATCCGCTCTAACTGTCACCAAAAAGCCCGCACAGTCTACCACCACCCCGTATCTTTGGAGCCTATCAACTTAAAAATATAATGCCATACCCAGTAAAGCCCAAAACAAAGCAATCACAAACAAACATACATCCATGACTCGATAAGACCAAATTTCGGAAAATCATACTGAGGTTAGTCGAACTACCAATCGGGTTCGTCACAACCAACGGTCTATCGACTATCTCGGGTTCCAGTCCCAACCTATCTACCAGGTCACTAGAAATGAAGGAACGGGAAGCCCTAGTATCAAAAAAAACTCGAACAAGCACATCATGAATAGAAAGCATACCTTGAATGGCGACATTCTTTCCTTTCTCCGCCGCAGTTGGGGCATTCGACGAAGAAGGAATAGCACCGATAGCATATGCTTTCACAATCTGCTTCTCTTTAAGAGGTTGTGGACATTTATCCTTATGATGTCCCACTTGGCCATAGTTGTAGCACTTCCTATCCGCTGGCTTGGCCCGACATTCTTTGGCATAATGGCCCTTCTTACCACAGCTGAAGCACTCAACATCTTTCTTGATCTTTTTCTGGCCATCCTTAGTTTGGTTATGCTTCCTCTTGTTCTGAGTGCTATTCTTGCCTTCACCGCCTGCTTGCGGCTTCAGCCCTTCTGCAGATGCAACCTCAGTCTTTGACTTAGGGTAAGGACTCTCTGATCTCAAAGCTTTCCCCACAATCGATTCAAAAGTCTCATCGATGTGGTTGATAAGCCTTTCCCCCAAGTATCCATCCAAACCAGTAATGAACTTCTCATTCTTCTTCTCAGGAGTATTGATAAGGGATAATCCATACTTCGACAAAGTGTCGAACTCAGCAATATAGTCCGAGACTGCTCTACCATTCTGTTTAAGCTCCAAGAACTTCCTAAACAATTCCGACTTCTGAGCAGCTAGGATAAACTTGTTGCTAAAGCGAGCCTTAAACTGATCCCAAGTAACCTAGTCCTCTGGAGTGGCTATCTTAATAGCTTTCCACCAATTCATCGCTCGCCCTTGCAGCTGACGAGACGCTAGCCTTCTCTTCATCGCATCCTCGATACCCAAGTCGTCGAAGATATGATCACAACTATCCAACCAATCCTGAACATCCGTGGCCGACTCTGTTCCGTGGAACGGCTTCCCACCAAGGCTAGTGTAATTCTTGCATAGCTTGGCGAAATCGACCCTAGGCGCCGACACTATTGGACCACCACCATTACCAACATTGGGAGCTGCCCCTTGTACATCCCTAAGCATGTCTCTCATGAGGTCAGTAAACATAGCCCTCATGTCAGCAGCATTCCCATTATTGGCTCCTCTACCAGCACCTCTTGCGTATCGTCTCATCGTTCAATCTGTAAAGAGAAAACGATTAACCATCTTCATAATGGTGTTAGTGCAGTGCAACTTCATCCTTAGCTATAATAATAGTGTGTATATATATATGTAGCTTTTGAAAACCAAAGTAATCACAAATACGCACTCTCATATACGTACTATCTCTCCCTAGTGTCTTTCCATAGGTTAACTACGCAACCTAGAGCTCTGATACCAAATGTGACAACCCGCCCCGCACCAACCGACATTTACTTCAAAAGTGCGCTGTACACATGTCCAGTTAGCACGGAACGGTCGTCAGGAGGAAAGAAAGAAGACAAAGAAATAACAAGGAACCTGTAGAATGTCTCACAGTGCATGGAACAAAATATAATAACAATGTACTTGACATAAAACAGGTGAGACAGTGCATAAGCTGAAAACAACTATCATAGCAGTGGAAAATCCCAAAGTACAGCTTATGATCCAAAGCCAACAGTATTACAACTTTTAAAATTGTCTCAAAAAACTAACAAGAAAGGTACACTACTAATGTCCAAAGTAGTGACCAGCAACGACATAGGGAGAATATCTATATATATATATATATATCATACGTGGAAGCCTCCTGCTCGCCTCCGAATCCGCTACTCGCGCATCACCAGCTAACCTGTCTCTAGTCTGCTCGTGAGAGCACCCAAAGTAGTAAGAAGAGACATAAAACTCTGGGTCAGACAAAAAGTCTGGTATGAGCGATAAGCAGCTAAATAGAACAATAACAGGTATACTAAACCATACCTGAACCTGGACCTGCAACCAAAGAGTTAGCACTACATACTGTACAACACTCTAAGGTGCCTCTGAATAAATGGTGTAAAGATTACAGGGGTGGGGTGTGCATGTCATAGCGATGGCAAACAATCAAACATAGCAACCATCCTCACATCTCTCACTCAGTGCGTAAAGTATACGATATCCACCACTTCAATCACTCAATACTTTGCTATGATCACTCTGCCCCATGAAGTCATAACGGCTTCACTGCACTGATCCATAGCCACTAATCCTTCGCTATGTCCACTTTGCCCCCATGGAGTCGTTCACACCCCACTGCACTGGCTCATAGCCTTACTAATCCTTTACTATGTCCACTTTGCCCCATGGAGTCACAATGGCTCCACTGCATTGGTTCATAGTCTTGCTACGATCACTTTGCCCCTTGAGTCACGATGACTCTACTACACTGATACGTAGCCCATCATTCCTTTTCAGTGGTGAATCGAAGTTATGAATGTCGACAACTCCTTAGTACACGTCCCGCAGCAAAACCCAACCATGAAGTGAACTCCTTGGTTCCCAATTGGATCCTGAGCTCTAACTTCCACTTGGACTACCTTTGCATCTCGGGTTATTGGTCATCACTGGATCGGTTCGAATCCCCAGTCTTTCTTCTCTGTCGGTTCGGATCGGTCTCTCCTAAGTGCTCCGGGTCGGGTCGTGGCCTCCTAGTCCCTTCGTAGTACGTTGGTTCGGTTCGGGTTCTCTATGGCGGGTCGGGTCGGTGTACCCTTGCTCCATCGGTTCAGATCGGGTTCCTGGTCTCCGATCTGATCCACTCCCCTTCCTCTTCCACTCCGATCCCCTTCCTCTTCTCTTCAGTCGATCTGATTCCCCCTTCTTTAGCTCGATCTGATCCCAGTTCAACCATTGTGACCTTCCTTTTTGCCATACTTTCCCTTGTGCCAAGCCTCGGTTCAGTTCGGTGATCCCTTGCCCAGTTCACTATCCGATCCGAGCCCATCCCTCCGATCCGATCCGGAAGCCTGCACCATTTTCTGCAACTTTTTCCAGCAAGTGTTTTACACCATTCGACGGCATTTTCGACCATTCTATCTATTCAAATCAATCACAAAGCATACCCAAAGTCATAGCAACAAATAGAGGTAACCTCAAACACCAAAACATCAATATGATAGGTTAAAATGGATCAAACATAGCCAAAACCCCATATTTTCCCTTAAACATGTTCAAGCATAATTAATGATAGGGCTAGCAAAACTTAACCAAATTAACCCAAGTTCATATCAAAGATCTAAAACATCATTTAAGAATTTATAAATATTATTCCAGAATTTTATCATGTTTAAATTCGCTAATTAACACTAATTACCCTTAATTAGTGAGGAACTATGCAAATCACTCACCTTAGCCACAAATAAACCTTAGATCTGAAATAAATCTCTATTTGGGCGCGAATAACAATGCAAATCATCAGCTCTAATCTTGATTTGGTGAAGATCTCCCTTGATTTGATGTTGCTAAGCATAATCCTTGATTATAAAGTGATTTGGGGGTGATTTAGAGGTTGGAGGCCATTTTTAGTGTTTCTAAGAGGTAAGTGGAGGCTAGAAAACTGAAATGGAATGAATCCCTAACTCTTTTCAGCCTCTCCATAACCCTAATCCCGAAATGGATTATGGGCCCATTCACTAATCACCCTATTTGGCCCGGTTAAGCAGTTTTTCACCTTCCAAGCGTTATTTCAGCCATATCTCCCAAACGGTAAGTCTGTTTGGCTATTATGACCACTGTATGGAAAGCTAAACCATCAAACGAATCTAATGGAAGTGATTTCAGGTCAATATTCCTTTCCAATCAAAAGTTATGTCCAAAACAGTACCAGCTAGGGGCAAAACGGTCATTTAAAAATCGGCAAAAATCATGATCATGGGAAATGACCCCAATAGTCGTTTCCTAAAGTTACATGACCATATGCCTTCATATAAGAAAGAAATGAATATTCTACGATCCTCCGATGGGTAGAATGCGGGTTGTTAAAAAGTGTTACCCATTATTGATATTTACATACATTAATTCTCTTTGTCAAAATCGTTTGTATTTATAAAAGTCAATATTAGGCTCAGATCCTTGAAACCAAACTTTATGCACAAAATCTACTTTTCAAACAAAGATTGTGAATTAGGTCCCCAGAATATAGTTAATGAAAATTCCAGAAGATTATGCAATTATTCAATAAATAACTGTAGACATTTACGCAATTGTGCCAAAAAATTGCATAATTTTCTGCAATTTTTCTATGAAAAATTGCAAAAAAATTGTGGAAATTTCAGTAAAGTTCTAATGAATAATTGCTTAAATTTCAACAAATTTTTTCATGAAAAATTGCGAAAATTTCTGCAAATTTTTTGATGAATAATTACTGAAATTTCTGCAGCTTTTTTGGTGAAAACTTGCTGAAATTTTTTAAGCTTTTTTGGTGAAAAATTGCAGAAATTTCCATAAATTTTTTGATGAATAATTGTTCAAATTTCCTTAGCTTTTTTGGTGAAAAATTGCTGAAATATTCATAGCTTTTTTGGTGAAAAATTATGGAAATTTCCATATCTTTTTTGGTGAAAACTTGCTGAAATTTTCGTAGCTTTTTTGATGAAAAATTGCGGAAATTTTCACAAACATTCATTGAATTATAATAATTGCAGAAATTTCCACAATTTTCTGATATAATTGCATTAATATTTGCAACTATTCACTAAATAATTACATAAATTCATACAATTATTAGTTAACTTAACTCTATAGTCCATCTGCAATGCCCATGGTCCAATAATAACAGTTATTATTAAACAAAATGCTCTGGTTAAAGACTTTAAATTGACTTGAGCTGATCATGATATTAACTATATATAACCGAGGATACGAATCCTCTATTAAGTAGTGCTTCACTTCCAATCCTCCAATCGACGAACTACAGTCGCTTGATGGATGTCATGCCATGATTTGACTATAATTAAAGTGGAGCTTAAGCATTAAAGTTCCATAATACTCTTAAATCGAGAAAACTTATAAATTAGTTACATTTTTTTCTGTTTAACCCTAGTTAACCAATTCGAAACTATTGAGTGAGACATTTCATAGTTATTCAATAATGATCAATATGTAACCCTTGGTGCCTCCAGTAGTCATGAATAGTGCATTGCCTAACATTCATAGAGTGTTACATATTCTAGTATCAACAAATGCTCGTATCCAGTCTTGATGCTTCTAAACTATGAACATTAAAAATTATATACTTATATTCATTGTGATGGATCACTTATGATTATTACACTTCATAGCCACTATCATAAAAATATACTATTTATGGATTTTCTACTAAATACATTTTTAATTAGATTAATTAATTAATATAGCACATTATATTAGTTATATTATAGAAAGGAAATACCAATTATTTTGAATAAGATTGGTCAACAAGTTAGATATATGTAAAAATAACATATCACTAGGGCATACCCCTAATTCTATTAGATACATTACTTATGTAATACTACCCAATTAGCCACTCGCATAGACATAAAATCACCCATATCAAATGTCTACATAATGATAGCTCTCACTCGTGTTGAAATCACCTGGACCCAATTCTTCAAGGTCCTCTGGACCCAACTAATCAAGGGGCTCTGATTTCCTCCATTTTGCGATTAAACCCCTGAAAGAATGTGGGTTTAATTGCAAAATGGCGAAATCAGGACCTCTTGATTGGCTGGGTCCACGGGACCATGGTAAATTTGGTCTGGGTGATCTTCCCCCCCACTCCTCAAGCCTCGTTTCCAGCAAAAATACAACATCTGACACCTATTTAGAAGCTTATGGTACCACCCTTAATGTACTACTAACAAATTTTACTGAGCATGACCAGTGTTTAGGCTTGGTCCCAGTTTCCGAAAGCTGGCAGTTGTTTCCTTTTTTAGAAATCATGGCAATCGATCACTGGTTGTTACATCTCTACTCCCCTTAAATACAAACATGTCCTCGAGGACGAGTAACGATCCAAATTTTTAATTCTTTACACCTTCCAATGAGCCACCATCTACATCAAATATGAGAATGGTCTCATCATTATAGTGCTTTGAAATAACACAGATGCTAATTAAAAGCATAATTAGGATTGGTTATCACAATTATTGTTACATTTGAACCAAATTTGCATTCGATGATTTCAGTTGGGATGTCAAATTCATTAGTTGCATTCCCATCCTTGTTTACCTTTTATGTGGATATAATTTGATCAACTTTACACCATCCAACCAATTCATCATAACAAAATTAGTTCTCTGTCAATTCGTTAACGATTTCTAGAGTAGCATGCTTATCTTCAATGATAAGCATACTACACTCATCATTTCCTATAATTGACTAAAGAATATTTCTATTTCTTATATCATGTTCAGTCTCAAAATCGGGTTTACCACTTCGGTCATCAAATTCAGTAGCTGAAGGAATAAAAATTCCTAGCTCTAGATGATGGAATGTTAGATCAAGGGCTAAATTACTAATGGTATGTGGATTAGGTGGAAGGGGTTTATGATGGTATATAAAATTAGTGTGGCTATTGTTGTTTCATCCAACATTTTTAAAACCCGGCCGTGAATAGAACCGTGAGGACTCAGGGTCCAAGGTTATGAAGGTCTAACTGGTCGAACCGTTAAGAACCGCACGTGCTTGTTAATGGTGGAAATGTGGGTAATCAAGTTTTATGTGTATTGAACCAAACAAATAGTAAAATTTGAAAGTCATCTATTTATTCACTAACATTAATAGATTGCATGATATAATCAAATAGCAAGGGCACAAACAAACACATGTTTTTGGAATAAAGTGGTAAAGTTTACGGTTTAGATGTTGGAGCAGTTATGATTTTTTGAAATATTTTAGTTGTTATTTTAAAAACAATACAAAATATTGAATGATCAAAGAGAATTACACAATGAAATTAGGAAAAAAAATAAAAAAACCGTGGTTTAACCGTGTAAAATTGAAGGTTGGACAGCTGGTTTGAAGATCCGGCTAGGGTTCATGCATGAATAAGGTCTGATTGAGTTCCGCGCCGTGATGGTCCAAGGTTCAGGGTTATTCGAGGTCGGATCATGGCAGGGCCGGGTTATGAAAACTATGGTTTCATCATTTGTTGTTAACTTTTGTCCTTTTGATTGCCTATCTATTGTCTTTAAATAATCAAGCTAAAAAAATCTACTTCTCTGATATCTATAAGAGACAAACGTATGTCACATCTAACTTCATATCTTAATCCATCCAAGGATTTCTTTAAATGTTCTTATATTTGACGTATGTTAAGAGTGCTATTAGCAGCAGTTGTTGGGTTTAAGAAGTGTTTTCTAGGATTAAGAAGTGAGGCTGCTAAAATTATAGTTGAAGAATTTACACTATGTGGATTGGGAAGAGGGGGTTAATGATGATTAAGAGCAAACACTTGCGAGACATAATTGAAGAGCAAGTGAGGAATGGACAACTACAACAATATGTCCTAAATCAAACCATAGAAACTTAACAGGAACAACCATCGGCTGCAGGGGATGTAGGAGAGCCTAACTCTTGCTAGAGAGTTGTCTTCAATTAACAAGTGGGAATCGAATAATGATGGCTATGTCTCCTACTCGTATACGGGGTCCCATGAAGTCCTGATATATGCTCTTGGACAACAAACCACCAGCTTTTCTTCATTACTTTTAGCTCTATTATCTCTTAATCAATTTGTAATAAAAAGGCTAAGATGTATACTCTTGTACGGGCAACTGGAGAAATTCTTAGGCAAGCTTTGAACGGTGAAAAATCTCTTAAGTTTTGCACTAATGTTTCTTTTTCCGTTTTAATAAAGTTGTTTAGCATGTATGGTCGATGCTCGTCAGACATGGATTTCATGTTTTATCACTTTAATATGATCACTCGGCATGTATAGATGATGCTCGTTAGGTGTGGAATATTCAATCAGAAAACTCTAATAACACTATTAGATGAGAATGGCTGATGCTTATCGGATGTAAAGTATAATTTCAACTGACTTTAATCACTTGGTGCGTATGGCTAATGCTTTCAAGTATAAAACTCATTAACCACTTGGTGAGCAAGACTGACGCTCATCAACTATAAAACTCTTTAATCAGTTGGTGAGTATGGCTGGTGCTCATCAAGTATAAAATACTTTTAACTAAAACGTTGAGTATAGATGATGCTCGATAAGAGCTCGAAGAGGCTATAAATTATCAAATATGGTTGATGCTTGAAAGGCACGAACAAAACGATGAACCATTAAGTACAATTTATGCTTAATGGGAATCCAAACCATAAGCTGTTAAGTATGGCTGATGCTTGATGGTCTAGCCAAAATGTGAACCACTAAGTTTGACTGATACTTGGTGGGGATTAATCAAACCATGAACCATCAAGTACGGCTAAGCTTGAAGTGAATCAACCCAAACTCTGAACGCTAAATATGGCTTATGCTTAGCGGAAATCCAAAAAGGACTCTAAGATCCATCGGGTATGGCTAATGCATGACCGAAACCCAGGGAGGCTCAAATACAACGAGTATGGACTATGCTCGATCAAAAGCCTGGAGAGGCTTAGAACGCTAATGTGGATTACTGTTAGTGCTGGAAAGACTTGGGTCATCAAGTGTGGATTATACTTGGTACATAATCGAGTAGACACAGTTATGAACTTTCAACGTCAATCCGGAGAGATGCAAATGTAACGATGTCTTTTCGAGTATCGAAATCGACATCGAAAACGATCATTGAAAGACGAACCAACCCCACTAATATGCTCTTCAGGCCACCACGCACCACTCTGTAGTTGAAGTCTTCGACTAATATGGCTTGAATCGAGCAATTAAATGTTGGTCGTGGATTTAGGGTTAGAGAAAAAAGGCAAAAAGAAAAAGGGAGGCTAACAAGGTGAATTAAGTTTTTTGGGGAAATATCGAGTAAAGGTGTTCTATTTAAGCATTATAAAAACACTATTCACATACAAATTTATTAATACATTTCAATCTCCAAATTAGACGTGCACATAGGTGAACGTAGCTAATTACCTATACTCCGAACACAATGGAATTTTTTTTGAAAGCCATTTTGTACGTATTTAATAGTTATTCTTAAAATCAAATTATAAATTCAATCATTCATTAATCTGCATTTAAGTGCCCTATCACAAAATAACTCTGAATGGATATAAAAATTGAAATCTCACAATAATTTATCATTCAAGAACCGGTGAAACCGGTTTCCTCGAATTTCAAGATCATTTGAAAAATATCTATTTTCATGCGTTAATCAAATCGATTAATAATAATTCAAATTTCAAACATTCAAATTTATTGATAATAATTTCTTATTATCACTCACCTCCAAATAGAATTGTACATGACTTCAAAATAAAATTAAGTTGATTTTAAACTCAATAGTTTCAAATTTAAGTTGAATCGACATTCCAAATCTCAATTAATGATCCAAGTCATTAAATTTAAAAATTAATCATTTTGAATATTTAAATAATAGAATATTCCTTTTATAAAAAATCTGGGTTGTTACAGCAGAAACTGAACTTATAGAAAACACATCTTCCGTAGAAAAACATATTTTGGAAGATAAGTGTCAACTATCCTTTTGACCTGGCTGTTATGCTTCAGATTTGGACATCCAGACAGGTTGTGGCTTAAGCATAGACTCGTGCAAAACCGAACTAAGCGTCGGAATTAGCGTTCACTTAGGAATTGAGAAATTACTCAACTCGGATTAATCATCTCCAGAAATTATCTAATCACTCAGAGATAGCCTAATCGGCTCATAAGATTACTTCAGAAAACTTGCGCGATCACGATATTTGATCGGATTAGTAGGAATCCGAATGCTCAGAATAGGATTTTCGGGAAAGCTTCGGGTTACCTCAAAAACATGTGATCAACACGACATGGTCACACGAAAATTATGGGTCTGGTCTGATGACTAGGATCAGTATAAAACTTAAGTCATCAGATCAGTATAAATCAAAGGTGATTTACCTAGGAATGAAGGCTGATCAAATCAAAACATGTGATCAACACGAATGGTCATATGAAATATTTAGGTCCACACATAAATGTCGGATCCAAAATTATTATATTAGGATCAGGTCCGAAATAAGCAAAAGCGGAATCGATTAAGGGTGAGTGTTCGATCGGTTGGTTCTAAGGCAAAAAATTCTAACCGAATCAAAACCGAAAATTTTCAAAATCGAACCGAACCGAAATAATTTCGGTTAATTCAGTCGGTAACCGATTTAACTAAACTTAAAGGATATGTTATTATTCAAATGACTAATTCACACAAGTACAAACATAAATTTATGCTTGGTGGGATTTTATTCATTAAATTTTAAGTTTACAGTAAAATTTGACTTATTTTTAACAAATGCCTTTGTATTTTCTAAAGTGTTATACTATCACTAAATTAGATAATATAATAAAAGTTTGGTTAATTCGGTTAAACCGAAAACCAATTAAAATTATTTTACAAACCAAATTCAAACCGATCCATTTTCAAAACCGAACCGACCGAAATAAATCGGTTCGGTTGGTTAATTCGATTCTAACCGAATGTTGCTCACCTGTAGAATCGACCAAGAAAGGGTGAAGAAGATCTGCTAAAATAATGTGATCAACACGTTAGATCCTAAGAAAAACAAGTGATTGAACTATAATACTTATGATAGGAAAAAATACACAAAGTATGGGATGCAAAATTTAGCAATACGACCCCTCTATAAGGAGGAGGGGTTGATCGCTATATTACACAGGGTCGGATTCGAAGATTTCCTGAGCATGGTCAATGATGCGATCCACTTTTTCCTTCTATATCTGTGGACGGTCCAATCTTATTTATAGCTATAAATAGGCTACCGCACGGCTCATTTTGAAGATCTCTCATCTTTTGGAGGTTACTATGCAAGACATTACTAAAATCTAATTATAATTATTTTTCTCTCTTTTCTTATAGTAGAATTGAATGTGTCTTTAATAATATAGTATAAACAATAAAAATCGCAACAAGTGGACATGGGCACGATTTGTCGAATCACTATAAATCTATGTCTTTTTATATTTATACACTCTGTGATTGCTCTGTGACTATGTTCTGCAATTATTATTTGATTTACGTATGAATCAGATGTTTGATTTTGATTGACTAAAATTCAGCTTCAACAGTAAGCAAGGGTAGTGAATGTAGTAGGTATAAGAGGTCATTGAATGTGTGCAAGCTGTTGGTGAGGTATAACCAGGCCTGATCGCACTAAGCCGCTTGGGGCAACCAAACGAAGAAGGAAACAAATTTTTAAATTTTCTTTTAACCTATTTATTTAATTAAGAGTGCTGCTATTCACAACCCCATTTAGACTACTGGCCACCTTAAATAAATTAATAGATTGTATTATTTTTGACCTACTTCCTACCACCATTTTATTTCTTTTCACTCAGTCAATAACAGCCGTACTGTCTCTTCTCTTCTCAAACAACATAAATTCTCAGATATCAAACCCTAAACCATAAGAAAAAAATATTTTTTTTTACTGAGTAAAGGATGGAAGATAAAGATAAAAAAGAGGTTAGTTTTGTATATCATGCTGCATAATCTATTCTGTTGTTATAGAATTTTTTTTAAGGGTTTTGTATTAATTTTTGTATGAGCCTTCTTTCACCTTTTCTCTACTTCGAGTTTGGAAAACATTAATTTCGATGACGTTGTAATAGAGAATGACTTTGTAAGTTATTGAATTTTATGGTTTTCTTCATACAACAACAATTTATATGTCAAAATTTATAAAAAAATTCATTTTAATTTTTTTATTTGATTTTTGTAGGAAGATAATGTGATTTACAATAAACTTGATAACTATGTGGATGATAGCAATAGGCCACAAGATGATCGATCAAATGTCGTTGAAGACAAAAAAGTTGATTTGACAGATCATTTTACAACTGATGAAGTATGTAGTTTGTACTTAATTTACAATCACTATTATTTATGTAAAACTGGAAGTATGTTAAATTTTTTTGTTAAACGATGTGATTTCAGGTATTTGATTCGCAGAACACGTTGATTCTATGGTGTAAAACAATAGAAAAAAAAGCTGAATGATGTTGTAGAGCGATTCGATGGTGTTAATCAGCTGATTGGATGCTTGAAATTGCATTGATAATTTATGAAAATCTTCAAGCTTGTAGAGTGATGGAGAAAATTTCAGGAAGAAGACCTTTTTTTAGAACGATGAAGAATTAAAGACAAAGGTAGCCGATTTGAAATTGAATAATTTAGGTGGTGTAAAAAAGTAGAGAGACACAAAAAAGAGGTGGCCTTTAGTATAAATGACCAATAGTCTAAATGGGGATGCGAATAGCAGCACACTTTAATTAATTTGGAAGGGTAACCATTATTAGATAATGCTTTAGCAATGCAGTAAGATGTACCTCTTTCATGCGATTGTTGCTGGGTTCAAGAGTCAGTGCAACAAATCAATTATTTTTAACTGCCACATTTTTCCTTTCCTTGGGCGCGACCCAAACTAACAGGTTGACCCTGGGAGTAATCGAAATTTGTTTCTTGAAAATCTGAAATTCCTGAATGAAAAATAGTGGGCGTATTACATATTCTTTTAGATTTTGTGTTTAGTGCTTGTGTAGCATGTGCCAATTTCTTGTTAGCTTGCTCTAAATTTCTGATAGGATAAGTTTTTATGTTGTTTGTCTTATCTTGTCTTGCCCATGCTTGTATTTGATCTTGATGTTGAAGTGGGATTTGAGAAGTGTTGCTGCTGAGTTTTGGATCTGATTAGTGTCAGAGTTAGCCGTAGCCATGGCTCTGATACCAGTATGTAAGGCACTAGTGGTCAACTTATTTATTCAAGATGGGATAGAATTTTTGGTAATGTTGAGGTGTGGTTTGATGGAAGGAGATGATGATGACGATGCTACAACTAATATGTGCCGGTATCAAGAATGGTTCAATAAATGATTTGTACTTGGAGATTAACATGCAAATGAAATTTATAGATGCACGAACTTGAAGAACATGAATTGTAATGCATGAACCAGAAAATAAGAGAATTGAAATTGATTAGGATTGCTAACTAGGAATTTAAACCAATATAGATATAAACAAGAACAAATATAAAGGACTTAAATTGTAAGAGCAACATGAATAGAAAATAAAGCAAGTAATAACAAGGATGAAATTGACATAACAAGAAATGCTTATTTGCATAAAAGAAAACAGGAATTATGGTGCATAAGTGAACATGGGAGAAACTGTAGCTAACAAGGATCTAAAACTAAATAACAAAATCAAAGGAAAAATGATCCAAATAGAAATTTTTAACTAAACTGAAATGAAAATGAAATAATTTGAGTTTATATTCTCAAACTCAATTAACAAATACATGTACTTTGTTACGATTTGCTTTTTCGACCACTTCAAGTCGATAATTACCAATTTAAACTATTTGAAACAACATATTGTTATAGTTTATGAGGTTTAACAGAATCGCATCATAGAATCGTAGACATAGAATAAGAGAATAATGTCTCACAACGAAAATAATTTTATATAATATATCAGAGTTTATACAAAATTTACAGCGGAATATACATGGATTTTTAAGAAAATAAATTTATACAAAAATTACACGATTTAATTCACTTAATAAAAATTGTTACTCCTGTGTGAGTAAACTCGCCTTAGTGATTGGCTTGAAAATGCAAATCTTGATTCGATCGTAAACTTTCAAAATTTTCCTTCAAGTAAAATTCTTTAAATAGTGCAATCCTAGAAATTTGTTCTCTTTCCTGAAGGGAAAATCCGACCAGATCAGGTTCCTAATTAAGTTTTAACAATTTAAAACTAGGATCTTAGCAAGAAAAATAAATCAAAACTTGTTTAATTTTGGGATTAAAACTCATACCTGATGCGTGAGATCCAGAGGAGCGATAACAGCTTCGAAATAGGGAAGAAATGGAAGATCGAATCAAGAGCCCTCCAATCGTCGAGCCTCTAGGCATTTTACACATGAACGAGTTATTATCCGATCAAATCGAGGAAGAGAATGGGATATGGTGCTAGCCGCCAAGATTAAGGTTACGATTTGAAAAGGGTAAAATTCGGGGGTTTTTTTGCGTCTCGATCTCATCCTTAGCAAAAAATGGTTCACGTGTCTCTTATAAAGAATAATATAATATCCTTTATAAACTATAGTGTACACCATGAAATAAGGAAACCCTTGTTATACCATTTCAACATCAAACAAAACATCAACAATTTGATATTTTATTTATCTAATACATGTCTTCCCATTATAACGTTCTATGTGTGTGACCGCATAGGTTATTACAACGTTGGCAATGATTTTAAATCGTATTTAAATCATAAACAGAGATTGGCATCTAGCAATACGTCACTGCTACCCAAGCTGTAATCAGATCAACGATTCGATACAACCTGTTTTGTGATCAGTTTCTCAATATAATATAATTCTTTTAACCAATATATCCAGGATTAAACTAGAGGCATGGATCGTATCATCCTCGTTATAATTTAATCTGTTTTCTTGATCGATGAGTAGACTGTTTAAAACAAATCAGTATTTGAGCACGACCATGCATTTCACAGTCTCACTCAATCAAGAGTCCCATGGATATCACCACGAATATATCATAGGGTTAAATTCCATCTAGATCATTCATAATTTTCATTCGACTCGAGATGTATCCAATAATCACCGTTATCATTACTCTGTTACGAAACAACTTTAGATGATATCAAAACACAAATATCCTCGAATAAAATTATAATGATTTCAGGTCCGAGGACCATTACATCATTGTCACTATGAGAATAACTTATGATACTGTTAATTATATTCCATGGAGTTATCTCAAGGCGGGTCAGCCCAATACGATATTCACCAATATGTATTTATGTTTTGACATTAATATCATGTATATTAATGATCAATGAGATGTGATCATCAGTCAATCAACATACTAGTCTTAACGCTTTATTGTTGTCCTATATTAACAATAAAACTCGACTAGGGGCATTTAATAATTATAATACTTATCATATTATATAATCTCAAGTTCAGTCTTACTCGAACTATATAATTCTGTATTATTATTTTAAGGACTTCTATTATATTATTATTTATATTACGCAGTAAATACAATATAATAGAATAATATTTTATTTCAAATAAAATAATAACATCAACAGTGTTATCAATCTCATCAAATGAATTTCCTCTAGGGCACAAACTCGAACATTTCCCTCATTTACTCCACAAGAATTCAATAACAAACACTTTAATCGCTTACATATTTGGCCACCATTTCAGCATTTATTATCTAAATGAAGCGATATTTTTTATTATATTACTATTGAACCATCAGAGCATGTCATAAACCAATTTTGTTATCACATTTAATAAAATATCATGGGTAGTGGTTGGTCCACTATAAAACCCGCTTATGTTGGACGATCCACCTTTAAAACCGAATGTAGTAGATTGATATTATGTCAATCTTTTATAATTTGTAATTATTATTTGTTATTATAATAAGTGCTTGTAGTCACTTTATATACTAGTCAGCCTTGCAAAATAAAAAAAAAAAAAATCATGGATAATCATCTGAACATGTAATAAACCTCTGAATACGTACAAAGGAGCACATATAGAATGCCAATTTTACCCCTACATGTTTCATAAGATAATGATATGATATATTATGCATATTTATCTAAACCACTTTCCCTTTATTCTAATTTCCCTATTAATTTAATAAAAGGTACTGAGCTATAAGGTGTAGAAATATTTGATCGGTTTTTATTGATATGAAAAGAGCACATATGAGTCAGTCAAATCAGCTAAGCACCACTAAAAGGAAAATGAGCATGCGGGCACAAATGCAGGATTGTTGAAAACACTCCATTAGTATCCATATATCTTTAGGGATAAATCCTTCTGTACCCAACTCCGGTGTTCCCTTGTGCCCGACAAATCACCACCACACATCAACCACACATATTACTAATAATCTAATGAACGGGTCCTACAATCCACTCAAACCATTAGATTTTGTGAAAATCTATGGATAAGATTGATCTGACACATGGGAACACTGGAGTTGGGTACAGAAGAATTCATCCCGTATCTTTACCACTAACTCTTTTCCACTACCTTCTCTAGTTATTTTCATTCATATTGTTATTTCCTTCTCCGCTTCTTTTATTGCTAATCGATAATCTACTGCAATTCAAATTTTCTTGCCAAGTTCAACGTCATACTTTTAGGTGATTGAAATTTTATATGGTAACATATGCTTTCAATTTCTGCTAGCTCATATGTGTGCTTATATCTTGAAACCTAAAACTAAGTTTTCACACATACAAAAGTATGAACAATGCACACATATCGTGAAAAGCGATTGTTTTACAAAATGAAGTTAACACACAAAACTAAAAACAACTTTTTATTATTTTCCATATTTTAAGAAACAAAGGAAGGACGATAACAAATTCATTTATTCTCTGTCCCTTCCTTCACTCCCTCCGCATTTGATCAATCATCTCTGTATACTTTAATTTTTCGCAATTTTCATAACTAACGCTGAAACTAAAAACTCATAACACAAAATAAACCAAACATTTATATTGTCGATTTTCATCCATACAAAAATGCGCACAACGCATTTATATTGTCGAAAACAACCGTTTTAGAAAACAAAGTTAACATACAAAATAGAAAACAACTTTAATTTGTTTTTCATGTTTTGACAAATAAGAGAAGCATAGAATACAATTCATCCTTCCATCATTGATCCATTCACTCCGCGGTCCACTCCATTTTTCTTGCGTCTTGGCATCATCCCTGCACACCTTTCATATTTTGTAATTGTCATTGATCCATTCACTCCGCAGTCCCCTCCATTTTTCTTGCGTCTTGCAATCATCCCTTCACACCTTTCATATTTTGTAATTATTGTTGAAAGCTCAAAACAAAAACTCATTTTAAACCAAACACCACTTAACATTTTCATATATTAGCAATTTCTAGCCTACGCGTCTTGGCTCCATTCTACCACAAATGACGACTAACCTCGTGTCTATGTGTCATTATTTAATATATAAATAAGCCAATCTATACACACACACAAGCAACCAATATATGGGGACATTTCAAACTCTAACTGTATACTAATTGCATTTATTACGTCATTACTACGATAATTATGTTAAATTACACTATAAAAGTAGAATATTTAATACACATATTAAACGCTAGTTTTCGTATGGGTAAAGAAATGTTTTAACGCTGTAAATTGTCAATTTAACCTACATTTAAGGCGTACAAGTTTAATTTCCACATTAGACCGCTAAATACATGGCATGATGGAATAAGGGTATGATTGATGATAGTAGTAATGGAAAAATACAACATAAATTAGAACTTGCATCCCTAGGCTTATTGGAATAATTCAAGTAATGAGTCAAGAATGAGGTGTAATTCTCTTACATCATACATACACACACACACACATATATACACGTAGACCTTTATTTACTTAACTTACCCCTTTTTCATATTGTACATAAAAACGTTGACAGTTGATTTGCTTCAAATCTGAATATGTTCGGATTATCTATTTAGAATAGAAATCCAAACCTATCTAAATAATGAAACTAATCAAATCTAAACCTATTTACCTTTCTAACAAAGATTTAGAAAATGGATAAATCAAACAAAATAAAAGTATGTCACCCAAATGTTCTTCATCCGCTACCAAAACAAATCCACAATTCCAATATAAATTGGTAATTACTGCGAAATACATAAAAACAAGAGATTTAGGGATTTTACCGTTTGATATTATCGTTATACCAAATTCCCTTTGGCATACTAATCCACATAATAATCTACAAATGTAGAATATGCCTAAGAAAATACTAATTCCACTCACAGTGATTGGAAAAACCGTAGATCTGACGTTGTTTATGCCTATTTGATGTGAACTCTAATCCCTAGAGATCTATATACATAAGAATCAAATAATTAAAATTCTTATAAACATAAATCAAGTGATTCCAGATACATTCTAATCCTATAAGAAAAGGGTATTAGAGAAAGAAGAATATATTTGTAGAAGAAGAAAACAAATTTTGAATTCCCCTGGAACCAATGGCAGCAGAGTGGAGGCACAAAAAGTGAGATTGGCTAGGTTTAGGTATGGAGTCTAAGAGGTTGTTTATAAATATTTGTGTAAATAAGAACCGTTGGATTATTAAGATTTAATCATGGTTGTTCATTCTTATAAATTAACCCAAACCTAGCCCTATTGGGCATCTGCAGCGCCAGGAACTCGACCACCCCTAGAAGGGCGGTCAACTGGCAGTTGACACCCTTTTAGGTGGCGGTCGACCCCTGGGTCGCTATTTAACCAATAAGCATTACGAAGGGCTGAAAATATTATTATATATAACGTTAATCAATTAGTTTATTTCTTACATTATAAGATTATTTTTGTCCCTTTATCTTTATCTCTTCGTTTGAAATTCAAATCTACCTAAGGGAATATTATATTTATCCAAATTATTTATCACTAAGTTATATAGATTATTAATTCAACCACTTATATATATATATATAAGTTTACCGTCTGATTACTTTTGATTGTAATTTCTTCGTACGAGCACCGTTTTCAACATATCATATATGAAAACGTATCAAAATTTCGCCACAAACCTAGATAAAAGATTTACTTAGCCAAATTCTTAATGTTGCATAATTTCACTTTTCAACATGTTTATATTTTATTATTTAATTGCTTATTTTCATTAATTATTATTATTTATATATTTAGGTATATTTTTCTAGGTGTTGTATTCTTTCCCACTTAAAACAGATTTCGTCCTGAAATCTGTTTGAAGGGGCGAAAAACGCAGCTCGCTCTAAACATCCATGTTGTACACCCATGTTATTTTTAATTCATCCATAAACATCCATGACTCATAGTGATTATGTACTACAGACTTACTAAAGTGAGCTCAATCCTAGCATGTATGTGTAATAAGTGATGCAGTATGTATGCAAAACATCCTAATATGCATATATTTCTACATGAGTGCGCTATGCAATTGTGTTGCGTCCATTTTCTAACATCCTATCAAGCAACCACACTGCATCCATAAATTAAATTTAGAGGAAAAATTATCCGGAAAAAGCTATAGGTGAGTCTGTCTCATCTTATCCTCGGTCTCTTATGTGCTTTTCGCAGGATCATTCCCTCATTGTACTCGGACAAGGCGAACAATTTTATTGTGGAGTCTCTTGATTTCGCGCTCTATAATCCATGCAGTGGCAAGGGGAAACCTGGACTCCAACTTGAGTTTTCCAATGTCCCCAATTTAATCAAGCTCGAGTCTAATAGCGGATCATGAAGGCATTTCCTTAAATGAGATACATGAAAAACGTTATGGATTCCCAATAGACCCCAATAGGCCAAAGGTCCTATCTTCTCGATGATGCGAAAATTCTCAATAAATCTAGGAGCTAATTTCCCAGTCTTTTCTAACCGAATAGTCTTCGTGAGAGGGAATACCTTTACCAAGTCTCTGAAATTGAACTCCTCTTATCGGCATACAATTTCTAGCGGTCTTGAGATGCCTTTATTCTCTGCCTAATCAAAGAAATCTTTTTTCGTGGAATCACAGACGAAGTCTGGTCCGAGTAGAACCTTGTCAGTAGTTTCCCACCAACAAGTTGGCGATTTGCATTGCCTCCCGTAAAGCGCTTCAAAAGGGTCCATATCAATCGCTGCTTGGAAATTATTGTTATATGTAAACTCCATAAGCAGTATGTGCTGCTTCCAAACTCCCCTAAAGTCGATGATGCAAGCTCTGAGCATGTCTTCTAGGATCTGATTTACTCTTTCTATTTGGCCATCAGTTTGCGGGTTGTAAGCTGTACTTAAGTCTAGGGTCGTTCCTAATGCGGCCAACAAACTTCTCCAAATTTCAATCATGAATAAGCGGTCTCTATCACTTACTATACTGGATGGGATACCATGTAATCTGACTATTTCTTTGACATATAATTGGGCCAACGAGGCTATAGTCCTAGTCTTTTTGAGTGGTATAAAATGGGCACTCTAGGTCAAACGGTCTACCACAACCCTAATAGCCTCATTTCCCTTTTGGCTTTTTGGAAGTCCATCAACAAAATCCATGGAAATATGTTCCCACTTCCATATATGAATCTCTAAAGGTAATAGCAATCCTCAGAGTTTTCCTTGTTATGCTTTTACTTTCTAGCATGTTACACATTAAGCTATGAACTCGGCTACATCCCTTTTCTTCCCTTCCTAATGGAGATTTCTCTTCATATCTTTATACATTTTATCTCCACTGGGGCGTATGGTCATCTTTAACCTATGGCACTGCTCTAGAATTTCTTTCCTCAATCCTTTATCTTTAGGGGTGTAAAGTCATCCATCCCTAAGTAAACTTCCATCATCGCCTAATGAATATCTGACTGAGTAGGGAAGGTCTCTGTCTTTCCCATCTTCTCCTTCATGTTCCTTATTACCTCGTCAAGGTCTTGCGTATTTCGAATCCTCTCTTTTAGAGTGGGTCTAACAATTATAGTTCCAAGAAAACCATTAGAAGTTACTGGCGAGGCTTGCAAGTTAAAGTTAGAGAGAAACTCTAACTATTTCCATTCCGAAATTGTAATTAGGGATGCATGCTTTCTACTAAATGCATATACTACGACGTTTAATTTTCCCGCAGTATACTAGATTATGAAATCAGTAGAGGCAATATATTCCATCCACCATTATTGTTAAAAATTCAGGTCATGTTGAGAGATTAAATACTTTAGGGATTTATGGACAGTAAAAAGTTCAAATCTCTCCCCTAAAAGAAAATGCCTCCACATTTTCATGGCGAACACTATTGTGGATAACTCAAGGTCATGAACTGAGTACCTCTTCTCAGGGTCTTTGAATTGTCTATTATTATCATAAGCAACAACCCTTCCTTCTTGCATAAGAACAACTCCCAAACCAGTTCCGCATGCATCAGTGTAAACTCTAAATAATTTCAAACCATCAGGTATGATCAGATAAGGCACACTAGTTAATACTTCCTTTAATTTCTTGAAGGCCACGTCACATTTATTACCCCAAGAAAATACCAAATTTTTCTTCGTTAGTTGGGTTAAAGGAGTAGCAATCTTTGCAAAGTCTTTAATGAATTTTCGATAATACCCAGCCAATCCAAGGAAGCTCCTTATTTCCATCGCATTTTGGGGTATCCTCCATTCCTTAATTGCCTCGAACATTGTGGGGTCTACTACCAAGCCTTTGCTTGACACAATATGTCCCAAAAATCTAACTTCTTCCCTCCAGAAATGGCGCTTCGAAAATTTTGCTTTCAACTGGTTCTTTCTTAATATCCCTAAAACCTGTCCTAAGTGACTTTCATGCACCTTATTGTCCTTTGAAAATATAAGGATATCATCTAGAAGACTACCACAGTTTTATTTAAAATGCCCCTAAACACTTTACTCATGAGCTCAACAAAGAAGGCGGGTGCATTCGTTAGTCCAAAGGAAAAAACTTCCCATTGGAACAATCCATTTGGCGTCCTAAATGTGGTTTTATCCTTACTCTCCTCCAAAATCCTCAATTGGTGAAATCCAATTGCAAGGTCTAAATGGGAAAAAACTCGGGATCCTCCTAAGTGGTCAAATAGATCATCAATTCTAGGTAAGGGGTACCTATTCTCTTGGTCAGCTTATTGAGCTCCCTATAATCCACACAAAGTCTTAGACATCCGTCCGCTTTGGTGGCAAACACAACGGGTGCACCCCATTCAGAGGTACTTCGCCAAATGAAGCCTTTTTGTAGTAACTCTGAAATCTGCTTATCCAATTCCGTTCTTTTTTTGGGTGCCATATGCCTTAAGGGTAAAGCTACTGGTCTAGCGTTCTTCTCTAGGTCAATACGAAAAGGGATTTCTCTGTAGGGTGGAAGTCCTATTATTTCCTTAAAGACATCCAAGAACTCATGTAGTATAGGGACCGAAGATGGTCCTTCTGAACTAGGAGATAAGGAATGTGATAAGGCTTTATCCTTATTCCTAACATTACAAGGAATACTCAGACAACGTCCTACTCGGCTCCTAAGACGATTCTCTTGTCACAACCTAGGATGGCCACATAAAATGATAGCCAATCCATACCTAGGATAAGGTCATACCCCATTAAATCCAGTGCATGCACTTTGCAGAGGAATTCGACATCATCAATCTGCAATACTAGGTCTTTGCAAAACAACTCAAGATACCTATATCCTTCGATAGGATTGGCCAACTCTATAGGATTACTAGAGATAGATAAAGGAAGGTTCAACAAATTAACTAGCCTCTTAGAGATAAAAGAATGGGTCGCTTCAACTTTTGAACAAGGTGTATACAGAAATACCTAAAATAGAAATTATACCTTCAAGTGCGGGTTGACCTTGGTATCTTGGGGGTCGGATTTGTATCGGTGATGCCTCCAAAGCATAATTCTGGCTGGTTCAGATAACTTTTGGATTTAGGCAGTCCTTAGACATGTGTCCTTCCTCATGACAGTTAAAACACTTTCCTTTAAATTATTTCCTTGCTAAAGAAGTCCCGCAACCCTTGGCCTCTGCGGTTACACCTCGTACAAGTCTTAGCTTCCTTTTTGAGTATGCCCCCCTTTCTTCTTATTCTTCCACCGTTCCTTTTTCTTATTATTATTAGAGCTTCCTTCTCCCTTCTCTCCATTATTATCCTCCTTAGAGCCTTCAGTGGTGCATAGAATAGCCTTTTCCACATAGGTTTCGAAGGTTGCTCCGAATGTCACTTGCGCTAATAAAGTGTCCTTCAATAGAGAGTTCAACCCCTTAACAAACATTAAGGATTTGTTCCTTGCGGTATCCACCAAACCCCTACCAAACTTACTTAATTCGATGAACTTGGATAAATAATCTTGTAGACTTAAACTTCCTTGCTTGAGATGGATAAATTTCTCTAACTGGATCATCATTTCCGCTTTTGGAAAAAAAACTTTGCTTCGAAGCGGGATTTGAGTTCAGCCCATGTAAATATTCGGCCCTCGTTCTCTCTAGATACTAAGTTCCACCATTCAAGGGCTTCTTCCTTTTAGTGTTAGGCGGCAATTCTCCTTTTTACTTTGTCTAGCCATCTAGTAACTTCACAAATACTTTCATAGTCCATTATCCAAGTTTAAGCGCTGGTAAAACCCTCTATTCTTAAGAATGTTTTCCCATCAAGGTTTGCAAATCTCTTACAGAATCAAGAAAAATCAAAGGCTACCTCAGTGGCAGGAGATACATGCACCACTGGGGCGGGATTAGCAACAAGTTCCTGTTCATAGTACAAAGATACTGTTGGAACCATTCTAGCAAATACCAAGGTCTTTCCTGGTTTCCGTGTTCGTAAGGAGGATCAGCTATTTTACTATCTAAAAGAAAAGGAAGAATCCTTCAGTGAATACTCATGAGATAGTATTTTAGTTGAAAAGAGAAGAAAACAATAAGGTTGCCTAGTATGGATGCTTATGCTTATTCGAGGTAGGCGTATATCATATATATACAGTTTGAAAACCATTTTAAAAATATAAATACATTTTTCATATGTATAATGTTACCTATAATTGGGAAACCTATGCTCCGATACCAAATGTAACAACCACCTGGAATGGGCCTAAATTCGACCCAGAAAAATCCCATCGAAACTTAAAGCCACACTAAATGGGTCGTTGGTTGATGTAAGGAATTTCATTTGCACAGAATAATAGATACACATTGTGTTATGGAAATCTCACATGGCGGAATGAGAAAGTATAATACCAAAATATGATGTACCATTTCATAAAAAATCACAGAATTCAAACGCAAATTGTCAAGATGCAATTATTCCATAAATACATCAATAAACTCATCATTTAGAGTTTCCATAAGCAATACAATAATGATAACTAATAATAACATAATATCTCCATTGTCGTCTTCAGTCTTCATCATTGCTTCATCCATTTAATCTACCCCATCTATTGAGCTGTTAGATATGTTAAGGAGAGGGGCCAGAACATAAAGTCATGTGTGACTAAAAATAGTTTACTTAAAAACCATACCCTAGATTTAGCAGGTTATATATATCAAAGTATGTCTATGAAACACACAAGCATTCATACGAATATAAGTTATCTAACCAATGAGGTGGATATCCGAGTCAATCTCTTAAGACCTCCATTAGTGAATTTAGGGTAAAGACCCAACGAGGTGGGCATTCTCGGCCACTTTAGGCCTATACATATTGAATACTGGTGGATTCTTGTGATCTCTTATAACCCTAAGGCAGACCCTATCCCCCTAATACCTCGTCCTAAAAGTCACCTTTCTTATGTCTATATTCTCACAAACAATATAAGAAGAAGTATCTTGTCTCTTAATACTGGTTTTAAGGTAGGCCCATATATAGCCATTTAAGACCCCTCCCAGTGGACGTCACATGCTACTACTTAACTGGTATTACGGTAGAACATCTATGCCGTTTAAGACTTACCATAGACTGCTGGTGAATTAAATAGCATACTACGTATCACGTAAACCAAATCTGTCCCTAGGTTAGCCATTATAAGCTTCTAGTGGTCGTGGACTTACTTCGAATCTAATAAGGGTGGATCCCATGACTTTGGTACCTATCCAAGGAATAAACCTTCGGAACGGACCCTAGTCCTAACCACTTAAGACCCAAATAAGATAAGAAGAGAGTCAGCCACTTAAGACCTTCCCAACGCGTAGTAAACCTGCCTATTTTCACACACAATAGGTTATATATATATATATATATATATATATATATATATATATGTATGTATGTATGTATATGTATACACACAATAGACCTATCATATTAAACCGTCTACTTGTAGATGTTGGATATGCCGGGCAGTTTCGGGAAGACTTCTACTACAAGTGGGTTTAACCTCATGTCATAGTGTACTAAACTTAAATGGCCCATTGCACTCAGACCTCTCACATTAGTTGGACCCACTTACGGTAGATGGATTTGCCAGTTGGTTTCGGGCATACTTCTACCACAAATGACGACTAACCTCTTGTTTATGTGTCATTATTTAATATATAGATAAGTCATTCTATACGTACACGCAAGCAACCAATATATGGGGACATTTCAAATTCTAACTATATTCTAATTGCATTTTTTACATCATTATTACGCTAATTATGTTAAATTATGCTACATAAGTAGAATATTTAATACGCACATTAAACACTGGTTTTTGTATGTGCGAAGAAATGTTTTAATAGTGTAAATTGTCAATTTGACCTACATTCCCACATTAACCGCTAAATACATGGCATGATGGCATAAGGGCATAATTGATGATAACAGTAATGAAAAAATACAATATAAAATCAAAACTTGCATCCTGACTCTTATTGGAATAATTAAAGCAATGAATCAAGAACGAGGTGTAATTCTCTTACATCATATATACATAGACCTTTATTTATTTAATTTACCCATTTCTCATATTGTGCATAAAAACGTTGACATTTGATTTGCTTCAAATATGAATACGTTCGGATTATCTATTTAGAATAGAAACCCAACATAAATATTGAAACTAATCAAATCCAAACCCTTTTAAGTTGCAAACAAAGATTAAGAAAACGGGTAAATCAAATAAATAAAAGTATATCACTCAAATGTTCTTCATCCTCTGCAAAAAAAATCCACAAACCTAATATAAATTGATAATTCCTGCGAAATACATAAAAACAAGAGACATGGGGGGTTTTACAGTTTGATATTGTCATTATACCAAATCCTCTTAGGAATTATAATCCATATAATAATCTACAAATGTAGAATATGCCTAAGCAAATATTAATCCCACTCACAGTAATTGGAAAAGCCATAGATCTGAGTTGTTTGTGCCTATTTGATGCGAACTCCAATCCCTAGAGATCTATATACATAAGAATCAACTAATTAAAATTCTTATATACATAAATCATGTGATTCTAGATCTATATTCTAATCCTATAAGAAAAGAAGATTTGAGAAAGAAGAATAAATTTGTAAAAGAAGAAGAAAACCTATTTTAAATTCCTATGGAATCAACGACAACAGATTGGAGGCATAAATATAGAGAGAGTGACTAGGTTTAGGTATAGAGTCTAGGGGTTATTCATAGGTGTTTTTGTAATTAAGAACCTTCGGATTATTAAGATTTAATCCTAGTTGTTCATTCTTATAAATTAACCCAAAAACCTAACCCAAACCCAGCTTTATTGGGCATCTGCAGCACCAGGCGATTGACCTCCCCCTAAAAGGACGGTCGACTAGCGGTTGACACCCTTCTAATGGGCGGTTGACCCCTGGTTCGTTGGTTTTCCCAATAAGCACTACGAAGGGTTGAAAATATTTATTATATATAACGTTAATCAATTAGTTTATTTCTTACCTTATAAAGATTACTTTTGTCCCTTTATCTTTATTTCTTCGTTTGAGATTCAAATCTTCCTAAGAGAATATTATATTTATCCAAATTATTTATCCCTAAGTTATATAGATTATTAGTTCAACCACTTATATATATATACGTTTACCATTTGATTTCTTTAGATTGTAATTTCTTCATACGAACACCATTTTCAACATATCATACATGGAAATGTATCAAAATTTTGCCATGAACCTAGATAAAAGATTTTCGTAGCCAAATTCTTAATGATGCATAATTTCACTTTTCAACCTGTTTATATTTCATTATTTATTTATGTTTTCATTAATTATTATTATTTATGTATTTAGGTATACTTTTTGGGATGTTGTAGGGGTCAGATGTTTGAGTTTAATGGGAAGTTTTCCCGTGTCCTAGGGCAAACATCTAACCCCTCTGGTCAGACATTTGACGTGGTTAATGGGCTATTTCGGGTTGTCAACACTACATGTTGATTCGTTAAGGTTCAAGGGAAAATTCTGCAAATTGCCAAATATTAGTCTCTTCCTATATAAGTTATTTTCAGTTTTTGAAAGAGAGAGCGTGGTTGATCAAAGATTTATTCTCAAGAGCAAATTAGGGTTTTATAACATAGTTTTTATTCTTTAATTCTAATCTCCACAAACTCTTTTCCATATTTGAATATAGTGATCATTATATCAGTCTCTTGTATCCTTTTCATCCTTGTAATAGTATACTCTTTCCAAAGTCGACGTACACTAACAAGTTGTCAGTGGAACCACTATAAATCGGTGTGTGATTTATTTTCATTGCTTTAGTTGTTATTAATTGCTTGTGATTGAGTTTGGGCTATTTGGATTGGTTGATCATTGTTTGCAGATTTGAGTTTTTGGGATTATGTTGTTTTTGCAAATCTATCAACGATCTCGTAATACGCAAGGTGCTTGTGATTTGGGTATTTGATTTGAGTGGTCTTGAGTCAAATTTAATCACAACAGTTTCAACAATTGGTATTAGAGTATTAGGTGCTTTGTAGGTGTTCGTTGAAATGCCAAAATAATATAATAGCTTGGGAAGTCCCTCAACAGCTAGTCAAAATAGTATAGTGCCTTATGTACGTGGTTCGTATGCCGTGTTGGGTTCTCAATTTGTAATAGACAACTGGAATGGGGATAATGACCTTGGAAGTGACAATGGAAGATGAAAGTGGTTCTTAAGGGGAATCAGGTGCACCGAGTGGTATTTGATACTCGTTTGTTGCCAAGTGATATCTCAGATGTTAAGAGAGAGAAGATGGAAGAATGAGCTTACACCACTCTTCAACTTGCTATGGAGGAGAACATGATCTTTGAAATTAGTGGTGAGATGATTGCTAAAGGAATATAAAACAATTTGGAAGAGTTGTATATAAAAAGTCACTCACAAACTATTTGATCTTGTTGCGAACATTTTTAGTAATTTGTTTAAGGAACACTTAAATGCCTTTGCTGACTTGCTAATAAAGATGAAGGCCATTGAATTGAAAATTGAGGAAGAGAAAAAGGCGATGACATTATTATGTTCATTGCTAGACCATTATACGAGCTCAAATAGTTTAAACTGGGACCGGGATATATTGACTCTTGATGATGGCAAGATGGGTCTTCTTAGTGAAGATTTGAGGGATCAAATGAACAAGATGACTAAAGGTGGCAGTGGAGCTAGTAGTGGTCACAGGTTATTTGTAGAGATAGAAAATAACGCTAAGAAGGGAAACCAGGGGCGTTCTAAATCAAAGAAGCCCGGCCGAAGAGGAAAATCGAAGGAAAGAAATGGTAAGTGCTTTATTTTCAAGAAACCAGGACGTTGGAAGAATGAATGCCTGGAAAAAGATAAGAAGAAGGAAGTAGCATCTTCATCCATTGTGGTGGAGAGTGGTGAAGGTGAAGTGGATGAGAATGTGTTGACGGCGCTAGCATCCGGTGTTTCGGGTAGCGAATGGGTACTCGATTTGGTGTTTATTTGATTCAAGGAGTGAACATAGAAGGTAAAACTTATGTGGGTGTTGAAAGTTCTCGTGGCATGGATGCGACAAGGCTGTGACATTTGAGATTGGGTTATGTCTTGGATAGGAGTTTGGATATTCTTCGGAAAAGGGAGATGATCAAGGGTGAGAGTTTCAACAAGCTAGAGTTTTTCCAGGAATGTGTCATAGGGAAGCAAACAAAGTTATCATTCGTCGGAGGAAAGCATGACTCGAGAGGAGTTCTTGAGTATGTCCATTCAGATGTTTGGCAACTGGTACTGGTTATCTTTAGGTGGAGCACGTTATTATATTTCTTTCACTGATACTGGAAGGTTTGGGTGTAGCAATGAAGGCCAAGTCAGAGGCATTTGCTAAAATCAAAGTATGGAGGGCTCTGGCTGAAAAAGAGAGTGGAATATCTTTTAAAGTTATAAGGACTGACAATGGTGGAGAGTGTTTCCGGGGAATTCAGGTCAAGATAGACACCAAATTTGCGTAAAACGGACTTCGTACGAAGAAGCTATCATGGTTTGAAATTTGTATACGCAAAAGAAGAATATATATATATAGGGTCTAGAAATTCAAAAATCAGTTCAAAATTCGAAATTTGAGAGGTGGCAAATTTCCCGCCCACGGGTGTCGACCCCTTCAAAGGGGTGTCGACCCCATCAAAGGGGGTCCAACCCACCAAAGGGGTGTCAACCCCTTTAAGGGGGGGTCGACCCCCCTGAGCAGATCTCGGCGAAATACTTCGTTTTGTATCTGGACACATTTCTGAGAAAGATTCATTGATCCTAGGCTATATATAGGACCCTAAACCTAGGTTTTTATTCCTCTGAAAAATGGTTGCGACGGCGGAGTTCTACTGCAATGTAAATTGAATGGCCTTTTCTTCTCCAAATCTAATTCTGCAAAGATTATACAAACTCAACAATTGGTACGACAACAAATCCAACTTGTCATAATATATCTATTTTGTTTTATGCTATTTCTATCAGTTTATTATTGATTCTCTACTATGCCTATTCTTGACTCTCTTCTCTCCCTCTATTCCCTTTTTTTTAATATAGCCAGGCTACCTTCGAGCCTAGGCCTTATGCTGAAATATGCGAACGTGCAGAATTGGGAACGATTGAGAAAGACATAATTTGGGGCATAATTGGTATTGGAAAATATGGGTCTAAATTTGGGCATAAAATTTGGAAATATACAAGGTTTGGGGGTATATATCGTACTGGATAATATGAATACGAATTTTAGGCATACATTGTAAAATATGCGAACATGAATTTAGGCATAAATTGGGACATGTGTAAATACTGATTTGGGACATAAATTGGAACGTATGAGAATATGAATTTTAGGCATACATTGGAAAATATGTGAATATGGATTTGGGTATAACTTGTATTGAAATGGGTGAATATGGACTTGGGGCATAAATTGGAAAATATACGGATTTGAGGTTATGCAATATATATATACATATATATATAAACAGAAACACCATTTGTTGAGCATTGGAATAATAAAAATAGCGCCCGCTTCCTTTTCTTTAACGTTCTTTAAAGGCGTCAGAGAGTAGGTAAAATCAGCTTCATCTTTTATACAATCGGATCTGAATTTCAGGCGTGCTTCACAAGTTCCATCCATTAAACCTCACGTGCCTTCTTTCAAAGAAATATTATCAAATCCTGCTTCAAAAATCGAGGAAAAAACTTCATCATCAACTGCGCGCAAAGTCCCTTCATATTCCGAAAATCTTAGTGATGTTAAATCACGCAAAAAATGTTTTCGTTGTGTAGAATCTGACCATTGGATCAAGGATTGTCGCAATCCGATCGTCTGTTTCAAATGCAAGAAAACAGGGCATAAGGGATTTCAGTGCGTTCCTAATTCAAATTCTAACAATTCTAGAAAGACGGAGATGAGAAGCTTTAGAAATATGGAGACCAGTAACGAAATTAATCTTTCTCCTTTGGTTTTTGATGAAGATATTCAACGATTTGGTTCTTGTGCAACTATTTCTATCTTCTTGGGGGAGTTCTCAATTATGCATATCGAGTAGGCGCTGAGGAATGAGTTTAAATACATGCATGCTTGGGAGTTGAAAGTGACGAAGTATGGGAATGTCTTTCTTGCTAAGTTTCCCAAGAATTTTTTTGAGGGTGACTTCTATACTATCTTGAATGAAAGTGGGACTTTGCATGTTAGGCCTTGGAGTTTGAATTATGGATCTTATAGACCGAAAGCGGAGATTACTCCATGGATCACTCTGAAGAACCTACCTCTGATATTCAGGAATTTTAAAATGGTGAGGATTATCTTGTCTAAAGTTGGGAGAGGCATTAAATTGCAAGAAGATGCCTGAGACACTGCAGATTTTACTTATCTTCAAATGGAAGTGGAGGTCCCATCTCCGATTAATATTCCTTCTCTGATTAGGTTGTTCACAAGAACTTCATATCATGAAATTTAGATTGATAGATTTTTGGGTGATCTAAATGGTCCTTCCATACCTTCCGATTTCTGTAATTGGGTGTTTCTTAAGGATCGACATGGTTTTTGAAGGTATGGAAGCCGAAGCGCAATTTGAAGAAATAAGGGGTTTCTACTAATGTGGGTGCGTCTTCCTCAAATCCTTTCTCTATTCTCTCTGATTTAAATGACAGTGAAGAGATGCATTCTGAGAATGGTGAGGAGCAGGTGGAGAATGTGGAAGGTAGTATTGATGATCATCTGGAGGAGGCTATTTTTCAAGAATCTGATGACTCTGCTTTAAATGTTTCAAGTGTGGGGAATGTGGAGAATACTTTGAATGTTGATGAATCTGCAGTGCTTGGTGCCAATGATAGAGGGTTTAAAATTATTGGTTCTCAAACAAGGTCCAAGAAAGGGAAGGAAGTGGCTAGTTCATCTAGAATTACTATGCTTAGACGATGTGCAAGGAGAAGCTTGAGCACTGACCATCCACTGGAAGGTAGTGCTTTTTTTTTACCTACTGTTCTCAATACATTATCTGATGATCAATTGCATGAACTTGTTGTTAAGTCTGGTTTTGCTTTTAAAGATGCTGAGAATGTCATTGCTGATTTTAGAAAGAAAGAACTAGAGAGAGTTAACTTGATTAAATGATTATAGTTACTTGGAATTTTCGGGGTTTAGGCAAACCCAAAAAATGCCTTAGGGTTAAGAATTTACTAGCATCTCTAAACCCTGATATTGTTTTCTTGCATGAAATTAAAATTGCTAGTTATGCTAATTTCCCTTTTATGTCTGTGGGAGGTATTAAGCTGGATGATTGGAGTCTTTTGAATGCAAATGGAAGTGTTGGTGTTTGCTAGTGGGCTAGAATTGCAATAGGTGGGAGCTTAAGCTTGAATGCAAAGGAGTTCACTGTTTGCATGTAGCACTTTGTTTGAAGAGTTCAGGGGTGACTTATTTCTTCTCAAATGTGTATGATCCACACACTAGAGAGGAGAGGAAGCTTTTATGGGGTGAATGTATGTTTTTTGAAGCTTCTGTTCAAGGCCCTTGGCTAATTGGAGGTGACTTCAATGTTACTCGATTTCATTTTGAAAGAAATAGAAGAATGGAGAATTATGGGGAAGACATGGAGGAGTTTAGTGACTTTGTTCAAAAGTGCAACTTGATTGATTTGCCTCTTTCTAATAGAAAATTTACATGGAGTAGTGGAAGAGATGATTTAATAATGTCAAAATGGTCTTCACCAATTATGGTGTGTGGATCTTCATCCTTTGTCTTCTCAAAAGCATGACCACATTTTATTAATCCTGTTTTTGAAGATCTTCATCCTTTTTCTTCTCAAAGAGGTCATGCTTCGTTAATCTCTGATCATTGCCCAATTATATTTGATTCTGGTGATGGTGAAATGAGGAGAACTCTATTCAGATTTGAGAAAATGTGGTGCTTGGAGGAAGGCTTTGATGATTTAATAATGTCAAAATGGTCTGAATTTCCTAGTTCAGAGAATGTTGCTGGTTCTTTAAACAAAAAATTGAAGTTGTTGAGGAGTTTTCTCAAGAAGTTGAATAAAGAAGTTTTTCGTTCAATCAAAAAGAAGAAAGAAGATTTAGAAATTGAAATTTTGAATTTAAATATTATAGCAGAACAACGTTCTCTGACTACTTGTGAAAGCCTTTTTTGAAAGATAAAGAGAAAGAACTTTTGAAATTAATTGATCAAGAAGAAATTTACTGGAAGCAGAGATTGAGATATTAGTGGGTGAAGGAGGGAGATAAGAACACTGGTTATTTTCATCATATTGCTAATGGTAGAAGAAGATTTAATACGATTTGTAGCATTGAGCAGAATGGTGTTGAAGTGAGCAATCAAGCTGAACTGAATATGGTTTTCACTGAATATTATAAAGGGATATTTGGGTCTTGCAATGACACAAAAAGTTGATGTGCACTGGAATCTCTTGTATTAAAATATCATGGATTTATCTGCTCTTGATAACAATTTTTCTAATGAGGAAACTTTGAGTGCTTTGAATGATATGCCGAATGAGAAGGCTCCTGGCCCTGATGGATTTCCCAATTTTTTCTTTAAGAAGTATTGGAGTTGGTTGGAAGCTGATATTTTAAGGCTTTTCGGAGATTTGGAAGATGGTACTGTTGATTTTGAAAAAATTAGTTATGCATGTAGTGCTTATTCCTAAAAAAGAAGGTTGTACTTCTCCTTCAGATTTCAGACCAATTAGCTTGCTTAATTGCACTTACAAGTTAATTACTAAAGTGATGGCAAGTAGACTCAAATTGGTGATGGATGAGTTAATTGACAGATCTCAAACTGCTTTCATTAAAGGAAGATACATTTTGGAGGGTGCTGCATTGGTGCAAGAGGTGGTTTCTTATTGTTCATATAATTCAATTCCTTATGCTATACAGAAGCTTCATTTTGCAAAAGCATTTGACACGATTGATTGAATTTTATTATTGATTTGTTGACGGCTAGAGGATTTGGATCCAAATGGATTTCTTGGATTAGAAATATATTTTTAGCTAGCAAAGCTAATATTTTTGTTAATGAAGTTGCAGGAAAGACGATTTGTTCTAAAAGAGGTTTGAGACAGGGTGATCCATTGTCTCCACTGCTGTTTGATCTTGCGGCTGATGTTTTTTCTCAAATTCTGAGAATATGTTGCACGAATGACTTGTTAAAGGTTTTTGCAAATGATTTTATTTCAGGTGGCATCTCTTCCTTACATTATGCAGATGGTACTATAATATTTTGTAGTCCGGAGTGTAAGTACATTGCCACTTTGAAATTCATTCTCTATGCTTTTGAAAGCCTGTCTGGTCTTCGAATTAATTTTCATAAGAGCTCTATAATAACTGTGGGGGTTCATGATGAGTTGAGCAACAACATTGCTGACATGTCGAATTATAAGACTGGTTCATTTCCTATTAATTACCTGGGTTATGCATTAGGCCAGGTAAGCTTTTGAAAGATGATTGGTTCTCTCTAATTAGCAAAGTAGATTCAAGATTATCCAGATGGAAGGGTAATTCATTATCTAAAGCTGGTAGACTGATTTTGGTGAATTCAGTCTTATCTGCAGCTCCTCTATATCGGTTATCATTCTATAAACTAGTGTGAACCCGTGCTACGCACACGGCCCATCGCTATAAGGTTGCATTTGAAATATTTTATGACATCTGATTACTTGACCTTACAATTATTTGTTTGAACTTAAATTCACATTACCATTTCTAAAATAAGGCCCCGTACAAAACATAATTACACAGACGTTAATAACAACTTATATAATATTATATCAGATGTTCAACACTGCATAAATAAGCAATGTTTCCAAAAGGCTGGAGCAAAATGCAGATGAAAACCTTACTAACTAAGTAGGTAACATAATTGTACATACGATTAACGATGACGATTTTGTACAAATTTGTAACATTACAGAATAAAATAAGTTAAGGTAAAAACAATATAATTTAGTTGTCAACAGGCACAAACGATAATTTATAAACAAAGCATGTGGGAATAACTTTTTTTACATGAGTTAAACATGGTAGCATTTTCACTTTGACTTATAGATCATGCAGGTACGTATGTTTTTATTTTACACGTATCATATAAAGTTAGAAACTTCTTCACTTTCCCCAATATCAAAGCATGCAATAAGAGCCCAGCAAGTTTAACTATGTAATAACAAAACAATTGAGTTCAAATGATACAATATTGCAATAATACTTCAGCCTCCATGAACTGGTTGATTCATTTTAGTCTTCTTCACATCCTTCACATAAAGGCCAACCGCTGCAGTCTGATCAAGTCCTTAAAAACTGTAATAAATTGAAATAAAACCACCAAAAGAACATGGAATTCTACGTTTAGTGTATGGATGTTCCTAAAAATGTTTTCATGGCAGCAACTAAGAAAAGAGTTTAGAACAATTTTATGCAGTTAATCATGACATGATGAGGATATTTAAACCGTGAAGTAAGAACCTATTTTTTGAGCTAACCCTTGAAAATCTCAGAACATGAAATATTCCTATCACTGTATGAAATGAAAGCACTTCTCCCAAGGACAATTTTTTTTAATACAGTTGACCAAAAAACCAATGAATTTATGAAATGAGTAAATGATTAAAACTTGTAATTTAGAAGAGAAAGGAAAAGGTTTGACATTAAAACAGGTAAATGAGAATTGACGGGTACTTAATTGCAAATAAAATGCTCATAGGAATGAGAGATCGGCATTTGAGGGTAGATTAATTCAGAATGAAACATACAGATGGTTATATATTTAATTTTATAAGTAGTACAACCGATTAATAAGACAAAAGCAAGTGGAGTAACTTTTGTGTCCGTTTTTAATAACTTACGGAAAATAGTTTGAAATGACTATGGGGATTAAGGTACCTCTAAAACTAATCAAAAGTTCCTTGTGGTGGGATAGGAAAGTGTCTTCATGCTTGTTATAAATTACTGTAGTAAGCTAAAAAAAATATTTGCAGCAGGCCAAACTGTTATTTGCAAAATTCAAGCAAAATTCAATTGGACAATATAAATAAAACACATTCAATTATTGTAATAAGTTAACTAAGAAAAATAATGAACCTTGTTACAATGGCATATGGTGAGTTGTTGAAACTTGTTAGAAGTTCATATGGTAGAGTTGTTCTTGTCCCTATGTTAAATTTCTCAAGGGGTCTTATATGACAATACGGGTTCCCCATTCTAATATCCTTGCTCTCATGAGTAAGCCATAGCAGCATCTCCTTTGATTGATTCTGAACCACTTCAAAGGGAGGTAGCATAGCTGCTTCTTAATAGGGACTTGCTTCTACCATCTTTACCATTGGTTACCTTCTTTATTTTAATCACCTCTCACTTTCAGATGTTTAGCGGTTTCCCAAGGTATATTACCACGTCTTGGAGCCTTAAATCCTGTAAGATGGATAGTATTTAAGTTATAAAACATAATCCTTTTTTTCTAGTTTGTTCAAACAAAATTGAAACTCGCACAAATTATGCACAAAATTCCTAACTAAAAGACAGATGTAAAGATTTGTAAAGCATAATGAATGGCTCATGTTTGAATAGAAATCAATACAGAAGTGAAAATCAATGGTACACTATAAAGTTTTGTTATTATATATTGCCAAATGTGTCAACAAATTATCTCTTAATCAAAGCAAAATTTGTAATGTCCTTATAGCAATGTAATTAGGCATTATTCTTTCATAGTTGTTCTCGATGTTACGCTGGATGTTTCTCTATGCTAAATTCTTTAACAAAATTAGCTATGAATATGTGTTGATTTTGTAAAAAGAACAATAACTATCTTTTGAATGTTTTACCATTAAACATTAAATGATATGTTGGTTCCTATTCAAAATATAACATTATATGAAATAGTGCGAACAATTTAAAGTGTATGTTTTAATGAAATCCAAATGTATCTCAATTAATTGCAACAAACAATCAAACGAAATAGCATTTTTTAAAGCCCATAATTTGTGTTTATAACTGGACATACGGTAAATAATCTATATAACTAAGATAGAATTGTGTTGTAAAATTTTCAGAACAAATGCTTTGGGGTATGGGTTTAATTTGAAGAGAAGAATTAAAATAGGAAGAAGAAAGGAGCAAGTAGTTTTTGTCCCACATTGTAAGATATATGTGTGTATGTTGCATACTTAAGTGGCTTTCTCAAGAAGGTGTTGGGGCCTTGGGGCACCCAAATGTTTACTTTGTTGTGAGGAGGGAGACCATGCATATAGACCACACACGCGCGCACCGTCCGTCCGACCGACCGAACCGAACCGGGCCGGGTACGGGTACGGGTTTCGGGTTCGGGTCAAATGAGAAATAATTTTTGACCGGAATATATTAGTGATAAACAGGCCAAACCTGGGCCCATTACGGATCCGAAAGAATATTGGGACAGAAAGAAAACCTGTCGACATGCCAAATTCAACCAGTCGACTGAATTTTTCTCTGTTTGATAACGGTCGACCGGTGATATTGACCTGTCGACCGATTTCAGTAAAATAGGGTGTGACGTTTCAAATTGAAATGGATGCGACTGTCGCAAACAGTCATGACATTTCGCTGAAAAGACATCTTCTTTGGTCTGCTATAAATAGCGACGCCCAGAAACGTTGCAAAGTACGAAAAATCTTATCTTCTTCTTCCTTCAATCTGCAACGCCATTAAAGCGTTGTAATAACGCTGTTTCGTCTGTAACACCTCTGTGGTGTTGCAAATTCCAGAAAAACGTTGCAGATACTTCATCTTCTTCTTCTCTTTGTTCTTCACACTACTTGCATCATCAGAAACATATATTCAGAGTGTTCTTGGTCGGATCAAAATCGTACAAATTTTGAATCCGATAACGCTGTTTCAAGGCTTCATTGAATCCTGAAGTCAATAGTTCGTTAACCCGTTTGTACTTGGTGGGTTGAACTATTGTCTGAAAGAATTTGCTCCGCAAATCCTTGAAGTCAGAAGTACGACAGATTTTACTCCTCTAAAAGCGTCTCAAACCACAAACTCCCCAACAAATTTTCAGACAATAACTTCAACCATGGATAGTTTGAGCGCTTTGCAAGTAATGAATCAGCATTTGACGAAGTTGGAGCGATTTGATGGAGAGAACTTCACTCGTTGGCAGGAGACTATGAAATTCTTTCTGATCACGGTTAAATTGTTTCATATTCTCGAAGACGGATTGGAGAAAATACCGGAGGAAACCGATAAGGATAGTGCAGAATTAAAAGCAAAAAGGGCAAAGCGAAAAGAGGAAGATTTTCTATGCAAAGGCCACATACTGAATGCACTATCTACTCCGATATACAATGCTCACAGGACCTTGGACACGGCGAAGGCACTCTGGACTGCACTAGAAAGCAAATATCGCATCTCTGAGGCAAGTAATAAAAAAATTCTTATATGCAATTTTATGGATTTCAAAATGGTTACCAACAAGTCCATAATTGGACAAGTGAGTGAAATACTACTGTTGGTAAATCAACTTAAGGATGCCGGTATTGATCTCCCTGAATCTTTTGTTGTTGGAGTTATTATTTCGAGACTCGCGAATTCTTGGAATGATTACAAGAAAAAATTAAAACATGTGGAAACTGATTATGATATAGACGGTTTACAGCGTCATCTTCGTATTGAAGAGGATTCTCGTAAACGCGAACTAGATGATAATTCACAAACTGAGTCTCAATCTAAGGCTAATAATGTTGAAATTAACGATAAGTTGAAGCCTAAGAATGAGACACAGTTTAAAAAGAAAGGTAATAATTCCAAGAACAAGAAGAAGGGTGATTGTTACTATTGTCACAAACCCGGCCACTATGCCCGAGACTGTCGTCTTCGGAAGAAACAACAAAAAGCGAATGTGGTCGAAGAAAAGCTTGTGGCTGTCGTACAAGAGGCGAACTCCGTTAGTGGCATTGATAATGATTGGTGGCTCGATACTGGAGCAACTATTCATATTTGCCAAGACCGTAATCTGTTCAAGACTTACGATGAGAATAACGGAGAATCCAGCGAAGTAACTAGCGCAAACAAAGTTGCAAGCAAAGTTCTAGGAAAAGGCACTATTGAACTGACATTCACCTCTGGGAAAGTTCTTACTTTAGTCAATGTATTTTATGTACCTGATATGTGTAAGAATTTGATTTCTGGATACCTTCTTAACAAAGGAGGATTCAAGATGGTGTATGAGTCTGATAAGTTAGTGTTGTCCAAGAACTGCAAATTTATTGGATAGGGATATTCTTGTAACGGCATGATTAAGTTGAATCTAATAAAGAAATCTTCTGCTTATATTATTGACTCTGTTAATTTATGGCATAATAGATTAGGACGTTTTAATTATAAGTCACTTAGAAATATGCATAAATTGAGATTAATTTCTGATTGTGATTTCGAATCCATTTCTAAATGTGAGATATGTGTTCAAGCAAAAATACATCGAAAATCCTTTAAATTCGTTGAAAGGAAAACTGGTTTGCTTGATTTGGTATATAGTGATGTGGGTGACTTGAAAAGTCATATCACCTATGATGGTAACCAATACTATATAACGTTTATTGATGAATATTCTAGATATGCTTATGTATATCTAATGAAATCAAAAGATGAAGCCTTTGATAAATTCAAAATTTACAAAGCAGAAGTCGAAACACAATTAGGAATTAAAATTAAAGTGTTACATTCAGATCGTGGTGGTGAATATTTTTCAAATGAGTTTACTTTGTTTTGCAAACAAAATGGTATCATTCACCAATGTACCGCCCCTTATACACCACAACAAAATGGTGCTGCTGAGAGAAAAAAATAGAACTTTAGTAGAAATGGTTAATGTCATGCTCATAAGTTCTAATTTGCCTTATAACCTATGGGGTGATGCTATGTTATCTGCATGTTACATTTTAAATAGAGTACCACTTAAGAAAAATAATATTTCTCCTTATGAATTATGGTTCAATAGAAAACCTAATCTTACTAGACTTAAAGTTTGGGGTTGCTTAGCATATTTTAGAAAACCAGACCCTAAACGACCAAAGTTAGGTAATAGGGCTTTTAAATGTGTTTTCATTGGATATTCTCTTAATAATATAACTTATAGATTTATGATTCTTGATACCTTAGAAGTCATAGAATCTGTAGATGTAGAATTTTTTGAAAAACAAACTATTGAGAATCCATTGAGACCAACTAGTCCAGAACCAACTGAGACTAATGATACAAACGATGATGAATATGCTCCTGCTCAAAACAGCAAGGAAGTTTCAGTACCAGATGATAGTACTGAATACAGAAGAAGTAAAAGAGCGAGAATAGAGAAGGACTATGGTCCTGACTTCATAACATATCTCGTAGAAGGCAATGAGGACGAAGTCCTTAATGTAACAAGATATGTAATGAACGTCGATGATGATCCCAAAACTTATTCTGAGGCTATGAGTTCTAGAGATTCTAATTTCTGGAAATAAGCTATCAATGACGAAATGAATTCCATAATGTTAAACCAAACTTGGGTATTAAGCGATTTACCTCCTGGTGCTAAACCTATAGGATGTAAATGGATATTCAAGAAAAAGTTGAATACAAATGGATCCATTGATAAGTTTAAAGCCAGATTAGTTGCTAAGGGATATAAACAAAGACAAGGAGTAGATTATTTTGATACATATGCTCCGGTGGCTCGCATATCTTCGATACGTTGTTTAATAGCACTTGCATCAATTCATAACTTGGTCATACATCAAATGGATGTAAAGACAGCTTTTCTAAATGGAGATTTAGAAGAAGAGATATACATGGAACAACCTGAAGGTTTCATAACCCCAGGCCAAGAAAAGAAAGTTTGTAAATTAGTTAAATCTCTTTATGGCCTGAAGCAAGCTCCCATGCAATGGCATGAGAAGTTTGATAAAGTTGCACTGTTATTTGGATTCATTGTTAATGATGCAGATAAATGTATCTATAGCAAATCGGATAACAACGGTTATGTTATAATATGTTTATACGTTGATGACATGCTGATATTTGGTTCCAACATATCCTGTGTAAATGAAACTAAGAAGTTTCTATCTTCTAAATTTGATATGAAAGATCTGGGAGAGGCTGATGTAATTCTAGGAATTAAAATCATTAGGAAAACAGGGAGTTATTATTAACTCAATCTCATTACATTGAGAAGTTCCTAAAGAAGTATAATCATTATGATGACAAACCAGCACCAACTCCTTTAGATCCAAGTATAAAATTAGAAAAGAACACTGGACGTACCATTTCTCAATTGGAATATTCCAGTATTATTGGGAGTCTTATGTATGCTATGCATTGCACTAGACCAGATATCGCACATACTATAAGTGTATTGTGTCGATTTACGAGTAATCCAGGTTTCGAACACTGGAAAGCCATTTCCAGAGTCTTAGCTTATTTGAAGGGAACCATCAACTATGGTTTATCTTATAAAGGATATCCTGCTGCAATAGAAGGATATAGTGATGCAACCTGGAACAATGTAGAATCGAAATCCAAGTCTATGACTGGATGGATATTTACATTAGGAGGCGCTGCTGTGTCTTGGGCTTCCAAGAAGCAGACCTGTATATCTGATTCAACTATGTTATCAGAATTAATTGCATTAGCAGACGCATGTAAGGAAGCGGAATGGCTTAGAAATTTGTTAGTAAAAATCCCATTATGGAAGAAGCCATCTCCAGCAGTCTTGATTAATTGCGATAATCAAGCAACGATATATAATGTTTCTAATAAAACATATAATGGAAAGTCTAGACATGTGAGTCTAAGACATCAAATGGTGAGACAGTTACTCAAAAGTGGAGTTATAACTGTTGACTACATAGAAACAAAGAAAAACTTGGCTGACCCACTTACGAAGAGTCTTCCAAAGGCTATGGTTTCTATAAAGTCTAAAGAAATGGGACTAGGGTATGTGAATGAAGATTGATCATCCTTAACAGAAACCCAACTTGTGTTTTGAAAAAGATAGACAAAGTTCAATGGGTACCAACAAGTTAAGGAAATGATTATGGAACACTAAATCAATAATCCCATAATGTTTAGTGTTGGATTCTGCATGAACTAAGGATGGATTAATATCCTTAATAAGTCTAGAAACCCTAAAAGGTGTCTCGCAGAAACACCTTAAGTGACTTACCTATATGAGTATGGAAATCAGGCCGTTTCCTAGGAAAGTAAGACCGCTTTCTAAGTAGACTCATGAACCAGGATTTAAGCACATGGCCATTAACGTGCTGAGCAATACAGAACACTCTAACTAAGGAATACAACATGTGTGATTGTTCCGGTTATATCATTAAGGGATACTTGGTTCAAGATTCGTTCACCGTTGAATCTCGATAGAACTTTGAATGATTTACACTAAGTAAAAGTTCAAATCCAAAAGATACTTTTATCTATGTGTTGTTTCCACGATGATGCAAAACTTGATCTTAGAACTACATAGGCTTGATCCCACTTGGGTATGTAGGAAGTCACACTAGTGACTCAGCCGTCCACTTTAATTTTATTTTGAAAATTGGGGGAGATTGTTGTAAAATTTTCAAAACAAATGCTTTTGGGGTATGGGTTTAATTTGAAGAGAAGAATTAAAATAGGAAGAAGAAAGGAGCAAGTAGTTTTTGTCCCACATTGTAAGATATATGTGTGTATGTTGCATACTTAAGTGGCTTTCTCAAGAAGGTTTTGGGGCTTTGGGGCACCCAAATGTTTACTTTGTTGTGAGGAGGGAGATCATGCATATAGACCACACGCGCGCGCCGTCCGTCCGACCGACCGAACCGAACCGGGCCGGGCCGGGTACGGGTACGGGTTTCGGGTTCGGGTCAAATGAGAAATAATTTTTGACCGGAATATATTAGTGATAAACGGGCCAAAACTGGGCCCATTACGGATCCGAAAGAATATTGGGACAGAAAGAAAACCTGTCGACAGGCCAAATTCAACCAGTCGACCGAATTTTTCTCTGTTTGATAACGGTCGACCGGTGATATTGACCTGTCGACCGATTTCAGTAAAACAGGGTGCGACGTTTCAAATTGAAATGGATGTGACTGTCGCAAACAGTCATGACGCTTCGCTGAAAAGACATCTTCTTTGGTCTGCTATAAATAGCGACGCCCAGAAACGTTGCAAAGTACCAAAAATCTTATCTTATTCTTCCTTCAATCTGCAACGCCATTAAAGCGTTGTAATAACGCTGTTTCGTCTGTAACACCTCTGTGGTGTTGCAAATTCCAGAAAAACGTTGCAGATACTTCATCTTCTTCTTCTCTTTGTTCTTCGCACTACTTGCATCATCAGAAACATATATTCAGAGTGTTCTTGGTCGGATCAAAATCGTACAAATTTTGAATCCGATAACGCTGTTTCAAGGCTTCATTGAATCCTGAAGTCAATAGTTCGTTAACCCGTTTGTACCTGGTGGGTTGAACTATTGTCTGAAAGACTTTGCTCCGCAAATCCGTGAAGTCAGAAGTACGGCAGATTTTACTCCTCCAAAAGCGTCTCAAACCACAAAATCCCAACAAATTGTTGAATTATCTTGCTAAGTCATAGTATCTTATTTTAAAATACTACAAAGACATATTTGCAATCTGAAATCATAGCCATCTTAACTTTATGACCGGACATACAGTAAATAAGAACCCCAGAAACATAAATTTGCTTTATTCGAATATTTGAATTTTGAACCAATTTCCATCATAATTTTATTTTTTTGAGTACTTTTAGCCTTTAACTATTTCCTAACACAACTTATATGTTTCTGTTCAAAACTATTGTTGAGATTAATTTGCCATGGCAGGGAGCGTTAACCATTTTCAATAGCTATGCTGAAGTAAAATTGGAAAGTAATTTATAAGCTTAATGAACTTTTACCATATAATACAAAAGTGAGAAACATATGATTTCCCGTAAAATTTCTTTCCTGTAAATTATGACATTAATCTTCCTACGTAGCACTTTATTACCATTGTATACATAAATAACGGTGCAACCATGCTTATTTTGCAACGCCCGTGTGCGAAGCACGGGTGCACACTAACAAAATTTTGGGTTTGACCTAGATTTATACGTTATTTATTATTTATATGAAATAAATTATGGTTAAGTTAGTTTAATAATTTACAATTTTGTAAACATCCAATTTAGTTCACATTACATGTTAAGTAAACAAATTGTATTTCTGCATTGTTGTATGGCACATGATGTATATTTTAATAATACTTCATAACAATCGGGATTTAAATTAAAATTAAAATTTTAGCAACGTTAGAGCAAGCAAAAAAAAAAACTTTCCCACTATTTAGTTAGATGTAAGTCTGTTTGAGCTACAAACTGTCAACAGTTTACCATACAACACATGAAAACACAACGTACAACACATAAACGCATGTGCGCTTGATTAGACATTTATGGAAAACACTATTTCCTATTAATCAACGTAGTGAAATGGGTAAAAAATAATGTAAAGGAAAGCTACTGAAATTTGAGAAACAGGTAGGAGCATGGGAGAAAACCAAAAATGGTAATGGTCTTTAAATACTGTGACATAGTCAAAAAGAATCTTATATTAATTCAAATTCCAAAAGAGAAAAAATGTGGTAAGATAAAGATATTTTGTTTATTAATTCATTGAAATCATCACATAAAAGATTAGAAGAATACATATATTAGAAAATAATATTATTAAAAATCATATACTAACTCAAGTCCTGATAAGTTTTGTTTTAATTGCCTTAATCCGAATGTGAGAATTAAACAAATAATCAGTAAATGACCATTTTAAAAATTCTTTTTGCGATGCTAAGAAATAACATAGAAATCGATAATCATGATCAAACAGTCAAACAGGAATGAAATCAAAATTTATATGAAAAAACAAACCATCTGGTTGAAGAGTGAAGAAGATGGACATATAGTGATTTGATTTCATACGAAGTTTCGGATCTTGGCCAATGACGGCAAGAACTTCAATAGTAAGTTGTCAGCTGCAGTGTATAGTGCGTATTTGCTACGATAGCGAATAAATCAGGGATTTAAATGTAAAAATGACCTGCATATAATGAAAAAAATGAGCATATAAGTTGAAAAACTTAAACTGACTGAACCTCTGATCTTAGACAATAAACTGAGAGTTAATTTATTTAGAGAAGTGGAAGTGTTCATGCAAAGCTATTCAAAAGAACTCTTAGGGTTTGTAAGATGCCATATGGTAGCATAACCAAAATTTAGTGGAAATAATTTACAAAAAAAGAAGGATAAAATAGAAGGGGGAACTTATAGATAATGTTATATACCTCAATTGGTATGTAAAGCATCAATGAATGTGGCCTTTCCCATATGTTTATAAAAAGGTATGCTATGTTTTTTGTTTAGGTAATATGGTTTTGCGTCAATCAATGTGTTATGTCAGTTATTTGTATAAAAGATGATTGTGACATGCTGAGGCATAGATTATTAAAATAAAATAGTTGCCATTGCTAGAAAATTTCAACTTTATTTCCGTGAGAGTTAATCTAATATACTTCAACTAATATACTCATTATTAAATAAAAAACGATTGAACAGTCTCATACCACTGATAGCAATGTTTTCTTTATGGATTGCAACCTTCATATCAAACCAATTAAAGTCAACTCCAAAACAAAAAGGCATTTTAACTTAAATTAAGAACATCAAAGTACATATGATAAAGAAAAGCAATAGTTATAGTGCTAAAATCGTTACTGTATCTAATGGTAACATAGTACATAGCATATTCTTCTTCATAGTTAGTATAAATCACAAACATATCAAAGAGAAGTAGAGGAACAAATAAGCAATGCAGACATAGATAACTCGTCAGTTATGTTTATTCTGGTGTCATTAAAGTTTTGCTCTTTTTTTGTAAGCATGTTATGTAAAATATGTTTCTGACTTTAACTCTGTAAAAGGAGTTGCAAACTACAAATTATTTAAAAACAGAAATGCACATTTCACTTCTATATATATACTACGTGACTGAAAAACATTTTTTAAAAAAAACATATAAATGTAATACTAATATTCATGCATATTTAGGTCATCGTTTCTGTCTATGCTATTATTATGACATATATTGAGATTCAAAGGGCAATGTGATATACAACATATAGATACAGAGATATAATAGTAACATCAACTAACAGGTATAAGTGTAGTTAGGATTAAGACCTATAACATGAGTATATGCAACTTTTTTTCTGATTTGATATCCTAACTATTTCGCGAATAGCCAAATTTAGCTCAAAATGTAATGGAATGTTTACCTCAAATTTTACTTTGGTTATGGGACATCATGTTTCAATAACTGTATACATGAATCAGTGTGTTTTCAATTACAATATTACTAATATCTGAAGTGTATAACAATCAATTTGTAGTCAATTACAAAGTAACTAACCTCTATAAAAAGAAATAACCTTTTTGGTGATAAGCTAGTGAACCTACTCGCAGGAACCATGCATTTTGTCTAAGACACATCTAAAGAATCTTTCTGCTTACAGACCTGCAATAATATAAGGACATCAATATTACAGACAATTCATTTTATAAAAATAAAAAGAAACTTATAGTGAAAATACACCATATAGACAAATAATAAGAAATATAATATCTCAGAAAAGATTTCCACAGTCAAGGTGCAATTACCAGAACCAGTATAAAACTTAAAATTGCATAAAAAACCATATTAAAGTTCAAACCTTTTACCTCTAAATTTTATAGTTATAATTTCTTGCTCGTGAACGATGAACATGGGAACACACGAATGGATGGTGGGGAAATAACTGCAACTGTTGAGGTTTGTTGGAAATAAATTAAACTTGCATTAAATATTGCATGTGTTAATTGCAATATAATTTCCTGATTTGCTTATTTGTTTATATTAGGTAATGTATTATTGTGATCTTATCTAGAATTATCCTTTAGGTAAAGATAAACATGTATAAATAAACATATGTATTTACAATGCATGTAATCAAGCAAGTAAGAAAATAAAAAATCAATAAAAAGGTTTTTCCTTCTCCTTAAAAGAAATCATTCCTCTTTCTTACAATTCATCTTCCTTCTTCAAAATTTCCATCAAAGTGGTATAAGAGCTTTTTCAATTTTCTACAAGGTTGTGGTGCATAGTAGTCACCAAAAAGAGCAAATCATAAAGATCGGGGTAGATATAGAATCGTCCGTTTTGTCAAAGTGAATTTGATTTAAATTACACAGAAGCAAAATAGCAAGGCTTAGACAGTAAGTGGATTGAGAAGGATTAGGCTATGAAGTGATGGTAGTAAAAGGGAAAACATAAGGCGATGATTTAGCTCCAGTAAATGGAACACACAGACACTTGACGAAGAATGGTAGCCGCCATTGGCAGAGTGATGAAGAGTGAAGCGAAACAATTGGGTGATGGTGGGTTGAGGGCGAACCAAGTCACCTTGGATTTAGAGTTAAAGTGCAAACCTGGGAAGATAAAATTTTTTCTTAAAAAATGCAGTCAATCATAAAAATATGATGGTTGGATTCACAAATGCGTGGCATGCCACAGAGATACAGAAGTGATACTCGGTTTTAATAGAATAGTATATAATAACATAGGAAGATTCCAATATTCTAAATAGGGATTGATTGATTTAATCACTTACCATAGCAGATTCAAGTTAACAATCAATTTGTTGAGTCGGTGTCCATACAAACCATGTTCTAAAATAGCAATTATTGTATTCCAACAAAACATGTCAAATTGGTATTTACCACTAGCATTAGATGGAAATTCAAAACTATAAGTCATTTGTGTGTAGTAGTAGACTAATTAAACATCAATAAGCATGTTATGAAAATAGATTATGGACATCATAATGTACTAATTATGTTGGTATGTCCTAATTCATTTATTCCAAATCAACAAATGCACAAAATATTGAAAATTTATTCAAATAGGCCTCAAAAGTAACAATAAAAGTATGAAAATTAAGCATAGTATACTTACCTGCCAAATTGAGCTATTTTATTTGCCTTTTGCTATCACGTTTTTCACGTCAACGACGACATCCGACAAAACAAAACCATCTAAAAAGTAAAATATATTTTAATAACTTAAAAGAGCATCATGAAGCTTGCATTGTTTTGAAAATGAGAAAAGTGTGAATTTGTTGGAGGAGCTATACAATAGTAAGACAATTTTATGTACTTAGTAAAGTCTTTGCATGTATTTCTTTTGTCAATTTCAAAAATACGGCATAGCTAAGAAATTGTTTTCTAACCAAGTATAAATTATAAGAGCTAGCACAAAGTATGCAATATGAACAAAAGCAAAATAATGATGTATGTTTTGAAACTAAATTCAGCACAGCACATAATTAGTTAATACCAAAGAAGTTGCTTATAAATACAAATATGCCAAGTCATCATCAGTCTGAAAATAATAAATAAATTAATGAAAAATCAATTCATTAATTGACTAAATAATTATTGACTAAATAATTATTCAGTGGTGCTTAACTGCAATATACAAACTGTTATAATAAAAGATTTTACTAAGCAATTAGCTAAAATATTGATGTCCTTATATTATTATCATAATTATAACTATTACCATAGTTACAATTAATACCGATTAAATTGACTCTAATGAGCTGACTACATATGGTAAAACCGAAGTGAAAAAGAGAGCAAGTTTTATTAGGTGATTTAACATAATAGTATCAGTATGGACATTTTCTTCTATTTTTCCCTAATTGGTGCGCCACAAAAAACAGTCACAAACATATAAATGGATGAATCTTTAATTCTTCAGCCTGCCTTCCTATTTCAGTCACATCTTCAACTAAATACATTGCTGCAAGTAGCCAAAAAATGTTAACCAAATACTAAATATCCCTTAATAAAACAAAAAAAAATACAAATATTTATGATAATTAATTTACTAACTATTCTCACTTCCCCATTCGGATAATCAATCTATGACCCCTTCGATTACATATTAAGCCAATGAAAATTTCATCTAATTGTCTAAGAAATTTGCACAACGTGAAAAAAATTGATGCATAGGTTCAAAGATTTACAACCAACTTCAAGGAGACAATATTACCCTTTAGCCAATAAATACCTGTTAAATACCTGGTTAATCATTAGTCTGGAAATAATAAAATCATTAATGAAAAATTAATTCAATAATTGACTAAATAATTATTCAGTGGTGCTTAAATGCAATATACAAACTATTATAATAAAAGATTTTTACTAACCAATTAGCTAAATATTGATGTCCTTATATTATTATCATAATTATTACTATTACCATAGTTACAATTAATACCGATTAAATTGACTCTAATGAGTTGACTATGTATGGTAAAACTGAAGTGAAAAAGAGAGCAAGTTTTATTAGGTGATTTAACATAATAGTTTAAATGTTTATGATACTTTAGGCAAATTCTATTTCAACTCACCATTTTAGGTAGTAGCCCCCAAATCATGAAATAATCAGTAAACCCACAAATTTAGTTAGTAGCCCCCCGTTTTAAAAAAAAAAAAAAACCCTTCCACGTAGGGGGACTGGGTGGTTTTTCACTGTACCTCGTAGTTGCCCTACGTGGTTCATCAAAGTACCACGTAGATGATCTCCGTGGTTCGTTCATGGACCACGTAGATATACTACGAGGTACACCAAAAACCATATAATGCAACTACGAGGTGTTCAAAAAACTGGAAAAAAAAATAATAGTAAAAGGGCAGTTTGACCATCGTATTTTTTGATAAATTGGGGGCTACTAACTAATTTTGTGGGCTGAAATAGAATTTGCCGATACTTTATTCAACAAATATTATCATTATCCCATTACATTTACGTTAAAAAAAGATTTGCATCCAACTGCCTAAAAAATTACATTAGAACTTAAAAAAGAGCGAAAAATTGGTTGATCTTTTTACTATTTAAAAATATTACATAATTCTTAAAAATCATAAAATCTGAAAAACCAATAATATAGTCGAAAACATGATATTTTTTAATTTTTAATATTTGAAAAAATAAATCATAACCCTACTTTTCAAGCATGGACTAATGAAGGTGGGAAGAACGAAGGCCATCAAATAATAGTCTGATAATCATTAGCAACTAATATCCAAAGGAAAATGATAATAAACCAAACTTGTGGCACTTAGTACATCTACCCGTACATTTCGTCATGGTAGTGCACAAAAAGTAAAACATGAAATGATACCTAGATGCTACATGTGCAGCGTCAAACTTTTTCAAATGAACATGCTCTTAATTATGGACGAAATTGTACAGTTGTTACTGAAGTGTATGGTTAAGGTTCATAGATTAACACACACATAACAATAATCCAAAGGAAGGAGCACTAAATTTTATCAAAAAAATCTACAAAAAATGAAGATTGCATTGTCAAGCCCTTTGTCTAAATCCATAATGTAAATATGCAGGAATCAATGCAAATGGGAAATGTAAATCTAGAAGAAAAAAAAAATCAAACAAAAACGGAAGCATGAACGATACAAAATTATAACAGGGAGTAGTTTAGGGAATTATGTAAAAGCTAAGGAAACTATCAAATGTTACCCAAATAGATGAGGCGAGGCATGAATTGGAAGGAATGGACATATAAGACTTCGCCCATAATCTCCTTTTCGTTCTTAATTCACCTACTGACATCTATTACTTTGGTCATTTATCTTGTGTAAAGAGGGGCTAAGCAAGAATGATGTCTCATCACGCCATCCAGGGCTAAGCAAGGAATCAACAAAAATCAAATGTAGCATACCATCCGTGTAGAGAAGGGAAGGAAAATAGAGAAGGAGATACCATCAGATATGGTAGTTTCGTGAGTTTTTCTTCCATTTTCCCCAGGAGATAATGAATATGAGAAGAGGGTAGGTTTGGTTGAATGGAATTTTTGATTGGAGAAGACAGAGAAATGGGAAGTTTTTTCTCCCCTGAAATTAGCGAAGGGGATGAGGAAAGCGAATGTTTTTTAGGAGCAGGTGAACGTAGGCGTGTATGAAGGGAAGGCAACCGTTCGATTTGGGTATTGGCCACGTGTTGCAATCTTAATTTTTTGAAGAAAATGGATCTGAAGAGACTCAAGAGGAAAAATTGTGCTTTCATATAATATAATAGATTTCCTCAATGGGTTTTGAATAAGATTGACAGCATTAGAAGAAGCTTTCTACGGTTAGGTAAGAATGATTCAAGTGTTGTTGCTTGTTTAGTTGCTTGGGATCAGGTGTGTAAGTCAAGAATTCAAGGTGGTTTAGGAGTGGTAAGCTTGAAGGAAATGAGCTCTGCATTATTATGTAAATGGCTATGGAATATGTTGTCTCATAAGAATGCTTTGTGGTGTGAGTGGGTGTCCAACACTTACTACAATGGATTTTTTTTCTTTACATGAAGATGTTTGTCATCCTTCTTCTTTTTGGAAGGGTGTTCTCAGCTCTATTCAGGTTTTCAGGTTCAATGCTAATTTCAAGATTAACAATGGGAAATGTTGTTCTTTTTGGTTGGATAGATGGTTACTGTCAATCCCATTGGCCTCTGAATTTGACAGCTTGTTTGAAATTTCAAGTGATTAATTTGCTTGTGTTGCTGAAGTTTATGATAATGAGCTTGCTGGCTTTAAATGGAAACTGAATTTTAACCGCATTATTGAAGGGAGAGCTTTAAGGAAGCTTTTTGTTTTGTTCAAGTTACTAGAGCTGGTGAGATTGAATGCTGATGATGATATAGTTGAATGGGGTGAAAAAATTAAGTTTTTAGTGAATAGTTGCTATAAACTGATAAATTTCTCGGGGAGGAAACTGTAAGGCTTTGATAATATGTGGAAACTTCAGAAAATTCCTTTGAAAGTCAGACTACATATGTGGACATTGATGCATGGCAAACTTAACTAAATGAGCATGCTTAAGAGGAAGAACTTAAATATTGAAGAGAAATGCTTGTTTTGTGGGGAGTTGGTGGAGGATTATGTGCACTTATTTTGTGATTGTGATGCGGCTTTTTATGTATGGAGTAAGTCATTTTTACAATTGGGTATTGACTTACGATGGAGAAATGCTATTCGTGATCAATATACATTCTGGGATACTTGCAACATTAATGATTTAGCCTACACAAATTTTTCTTTTTGTTGGGTTATGTGGTGAGAGAGAAAGATGCTTTAACAACATTGCTAAATCATCTAATGCTATTCGTTTTCAAATGCTAAAGTTTTTTTACACATAGGCAGGAGTGGAGTATTGGCTATATGATGACTTGCTTGAAGATTGCTTTGTCAATAGAGAGCACAGCAGATGGATGCAGTAGCTCGTGTAGCGTGTGTTGTATTTTGCATGGGCTTGTGTTGCAGTATTTTGTTGTATAAATCTTGCTGGTATGCAAGCTTGTTTTGGGTTGCAATAGCTAATTTGTATGTTTATGGCATTATCTATATATGGCGTGTAACTCTGTTGAGTTTCACTAACTTTCGCCTCTCTCTCTCTCTCTGTATATATATATATATGCCTTGATTTATGAAAAGGGAAAAAAGAGCGTATGGTGCATAATTAAAAGATGAATTGAAAAGGGGCTTAAAAATCTGTAGTTTGAATAATGAATTAGGCATATAATTAAAAGGGCATGAACACCTATAAGGACATAGGTAAAATTGGATAATAATGAAATGCCTAGGATTACATCAATTAGAAACTATAACTACACATGTGACACGAGGTTAGAATGCACCTACGGTGGAAGTCTGCTCGGAACCGACTAGCATATCCAACGACCGCAAGTGTTGAACCTAATGTGAGAGGTCTAAGTGTACAAATACGAGACTTGCTCAGACACGAGGTTAAGCCCAATTTGTGGAATAAGTCTGCCCGGACCCGCCCGACATACCCAACATCCACAAATGGCAGGCTTGATGTGGGAGGTCTAGCATACTATGGCCATAAATGAAAATATGGTAATAAATCTTGAATACTTAACCTATTTGAATCCAAATGGATTGTATGAATATAAACTAAAGTTGGGGTTAAGTAAAAATTAGTTGAACAGTGGGCGGATTAAGTAAATCTGCGGGGGTGGGTAATACTTAATATAGGCCCATAAACTTAACCGGATAAGGTTATGTAATTAAAAACACCTAGTAGTGTAACACCCTACCTCTATACCCGTATTATCCAAGAATATTACGAAGTAATATCGTCATATAACACAGAGAATGAGGCTCTTGGGGCACAAACGTGTAAATTCTCTTGGACTAACACTGGTACGTTTAAAATTTCTAAAATATAACTTACTTATACGTACACAGTATCGGTACAAAACAATAACACGTGTGCCTCCAGGATAGAACAATACAGAATATACAGAAATACAGAGATCACATAGTCAGTCGCAGCGATGAAATATATAAATATAATATTTAAAATTTCATATACATTAACTTAATACACACCAAAATATACACATCATTCTATTTAATACATGGTAATAAATAATTTGCTAAATTACTATACTCCTCCAAACCCAATAAATTACCAATTGGTCTCTATGTCCCTGCACCTGTAGTGTCTCGGTCTGACCCGAGTATTATATAAATAATAAACGGATTAGTCTATATTTAAATCCATTATAGTTAATATATAATGTTTGGGAGCTCTAAACAAGAATAATAACATAAAGAGGTACAACATTATTCAATCCACAATAAACATTCGTAAGAAAGGAAACATCAATGATTCATGACTCATGGCTAAATATTATGGAAGTTTTACCATATATGAACAGATACAAATGACAACATAATCTTATTCAGACGAATCTCATTCAAGAGTTATACGCATTATAAATTCGCCAAAATCTCACAATCACATGATAGCGTAATGAAGCGCAAAATTATAAATGTCAAGATAACATTATAGCTCTAAGGCTATATATATATATATATATAATATCAACGCCAACAATAAAGGTGAAAACATTTGAAATTCAACATCTCTAGAAAACAGTTAATGAAACCCAAAAATATCATCACAACTTGGATCCAAAGCATTGAATGACAACAAAAGCCATAAACTCAATAACGGCATCATAAAATGGATCCAAAACAACAAGCTTATCAAAACGATAATTCGAATCCAAAACAACATAGTTTTGCATGTGCTAATAAGCTCCCCCGAGCTTAGCCAAGTACTATATACGTATTTAAACACCTAACACTATAACCCTCTTGGTCGAGTACAACTTAACCCCCCTCCCCCGGCCAAGTGAATACGTATATGAGGCTCCTCCCGAGTATAGCTTCCCCCCGAAGCGAAAGTACTGGCTCAACAACAAACAACAATATGTGTTACAAACTCACAGTCAGTAACCCAAGTAGCGGTACCTGTGTGTCCCATACCACACATTTCCACCACTGGTTTACTACACGCTTGTCAGCTTCATAATGGAAAACTCATGAATCTCAAATCAAAAAAATCTCACAACTCATAACATCAACTAAATAGCTTCAATCAAACGAAATATGAAATTAACCAAGCTCATATACCACCATTTACAAATCTATTTATTTAGCGCTTGCACACCACACTTACCCTTCAATACTCTACATAAACAAGTCTTGTGAATAACCAGAAAGGTGATACCGAAAGTCCCATACCAGACGGTTTCACCAAAACATTTATTCAAATTTCTCGTTACATAGAATGTAAATGTCATAAAATCATATAAAAAGTATCATCACTGTATCATATTTAAAGCACTAAGCAGTTCAACATCAATATTGAACCATTTACAATATATAAAATATTCACACAAAAATTGGAAAATCAAAACATAAGCAATGAATGAAATTCAGAAAATATAAAGCAATAAATGAAATCCAATTTAATTTACAAATAAAAATGGAATTGGAATACTAAAAGAATAATTTAAATATTAAAAGGATAAAGACTTTTATTGTAAATTTGTATAACCTCACAAAAGCATATCATTCAATGAAAAAATACAAAATTATGCTGAATATTATTTTAAAATGATTCCATATTATAATGACAAGGGTAACTTCTTGGATAATTTATTCAAAACAATTATAAGCTACTTCTCTTTTTTTAAAAAAAATTACTTACATACTAACTAGAATTATACTAAATGTTATTTTCTATTACGATAAATGAATTTAATTAAGCTATGTAATCAACTTATTGTTCCCATGCACATGTTAACAAAAACTAAATCAACCAGTCATGTCATTCGTAGTACTTCATTTAAATTAATCTATTTATAATTTATACTCGAAAAATATCATATTTTTATATTTACCTATATAAATATATTTTCCCGGACTTTCTTAATTTATTTAAAATTAAACACTTGATCAATCGTCAAAACATCAATTTATATATAAACATAATACTGAAAATGAAATTGATAGCGTCCCCTCCACATATGAACATCCAACCTATACAACTTCATCAACAAACTCAACTCATAATCAATAGCACGACAACCAATTCAACATGTAACCAATTCAAACATCCAAGAAATCAAATCGAATTCGTATAGCAATATGAAAATTTATATAACTATTACGGAATAAAACATAGATGTGAGGGAAAAACTCACCTCAAACAACGCATAAGTTCTAGAATTTCAGAAATTGACAGGTGACGTTATTGCAACCCAAATTCTATAGGCACCAACCACCACACAATGATAGGGATGTTCGCATCTCTCTTACCAACAGTAGTCGAACTCCAGCGTTTTTTTCCTCAACATCGTTCCCTAGAGCAGTAATCGAACTCTGGCATCTACAAAACAGCGAATGGTGTGCCTAGCTCCTCCCCTGCACCATCCGCCGAGCATGCGCCTCCAGGTCGAGGCCTGGCCTTCTTTGCTTGCGCCCAGTCATGGCTTCAACTATTGATTTTTTTTCTAATCCGCGGTTTTGTTTTTAGGGTTCGAAAAATAAAAAAAGGGGATCGGCTGTTGGAAAAAAAATGAGGATACGGGGAGAATCCAGAAGCAACTTGAAATCAACTTGTGGGCTTTGGGCCATATAAGTTACATCGAACCCACTTATTAATATAATTCAAATGTTAATTAATTCCTATTATATTTTAAGTTAAAATTTCTATGATGAATAAATTGCATTTCTAACATAAGATGATTCGCAATGTATCATACAAATTATATGTTAACAATTGACTATTTTGTTTAATCCAACAATCGTTTACTTTACTGACTCAATGTCCATTATAATAAAACATATTTATTATTTTATTTATAAAAACTTAAGAATTCCAAAATCATTTTATATCAAATTGATTAGTGTCACGTTTGAAAATTTGTTTGCTTATCACAAATAATTTTATTTAACGCAACGCTTAGCAGTTCATTTGATAAACCAATGTTCATTATAAAATAATTATATTTTCATCTACTCTAATCATATATATACATATATACGTATAAATAAAATCATTAAATATTAGTACATTAGTTTTATCTAGTTTAGCACGTTCATTCTATTAGCAAAATCGACATAATTCAAATTTAACACTTTTATTTTAATTAAACTCACATAAAAATTAACTAGAAAAATGTGATTGTGACAAACTTCCCCCCTTAACAAAATTACATCCTCGCAGTTTCTTATTAGGAAAGGTAAACAACTTATACACCGACTTCCACGTATTCGATTACCAAATATGCATACTTTCCTATGTGGCTTTACACTCTACTGTTCATATTATAAGTCGAATGAGAAGTTTTCTAACTCCCGAAATTTTTGAAAAATTTCGGCAGAGTCTCCTCTGTATGGAGAGCGCTTCGGGAAGTCCGAACAATATAATTACAAAATATATATCTCCGAAGAGGCATCCCAATCCGGGGCATCCGGAAACATGGGGAAACAAAACAACAACGCAACATAACAACATTTTGCAATATTTAATCTGAAAACGTACCTTTTAATTAGCATGTTTTTAGCAATTTTGCTTATAATTGAGCAGCTAAAGCGAGCAAACGTCGTCCATTTATCTAATTGCTCCACATGTACCTATACTCATCTTAATGTAAATATTAGTCGCATACAAAAACAAAATGAATATAAATTTAATGTAATAAATAATTAACCTAACACATTACATCTTTTTTTTTCTAGAAACAAGAATATTGAATTATAGAATCTAAGCAATGGTAATACTACATCTCTAACAAATAGGCATGGTAAGGCAACGGTTATTTAAAGAAAGAACTACAATGCAGGTTGGCATATACCCATATTATACATAAGATATTATGTGAAACAGATCCACTTTTACAAACTAAAACAAAGTTGAGAATTCACCTGAGAAACAATTTGAGTGCACGTAGTAAGTAGTCTTTTCTTAATCTACATTTGAAGTCAGATATTTGTTGATGCAACATCATCAATATTCTCGTTCACACAGACTGTACTCTCCTAAAATATCTTTATACAATCCCCTCATTAATATCTTTACACCATTAATGTCAGGTTATGTTTCATGTAAAAGAGTTGAACTAACTTGAGCAACTAGATCCAGTAAAACAAGAAAGAAATAATTGAAATAAGGGATTTAGTGACAATTGCTAATTAATAGAAACAAAGTATACAAAATAAAAACTGTGTATTCATGAAAAAGAGAGCAAATAATAATAGTTAACAAAAGAAACAGAGTATAGAAATCAATTAAAAGCTACAGATTATTAGGAAACTTTTTATCTTTTTTTTTTATTCTGTTAAACATCAAATTTCTGAAAAACACTTTAGGCAAAAGGGAACACAGCAACATAATAATGGCAAGATATTTATTGAGTATGTCAATGAATGAACAGGAGTTTTAGCAAGCAATATTCAAACGCAAATAAACCAATGGGTGAAAAATAGGCATAAGGACAAACTTTGAAAAAAAATAGTTTGAAGAACGTCAAGTTTTATTTTTAGGCCGAAGGACAAACTTTGAAAAAAATTAGGCTGAAGGACAATGCTAAATATAATTAGCATTTTATGCAGTGTAAAACTGAATAATGCTAGTTAAAACAAGCATTTTCGTGTAGTGTAAAAAACTGAATATAATGTTAATTACATTTAGCATTTTCCTTCAGCTTAATTTTGATTCAAAGTTTGTCCTTTAGACTAAAAATAAAACTTGCTATCCTTCAGCCTATTTTTTCGGTAAAGTTTGTCCTTCTCCCTAATTACCTCTTAAAAATACATATAAAAATTCAGCATTTCTCATACCAATTGGTGTCCCTATTACTGAGATTTTAAAAATGACACCGGAGACAAAACAAGGATATCACAGATAAAAGAAATTTAAGCCCAAAGCCCAAGCAGACAAAACAACAGATTTGGCACATTTTTCAGAGCAGTAGATGATTCCAAAACAAACATTTTTCAAAACAGTACCAGAGCAACACAGAAACCAATATCACAACAGAGTTGTCAAGATGACGGTCACATAATATGATTCATGATCCCAGATTTAAAAATATTGTTTATTTTAAATCATTTGAAGGAATATGAAAATATCAGAATTTAGTGAATCAGTCACATCAAATTATAAATTTTTGATTCGAGATAAGTGTGTGATTCAGTAAATCAATAATTTCAAATGATTTTAAACAAATAAATAATCATGAAATAACAGTAAGTTTCATGGATCAGAATTTTTCACAAAATTTTCTAACAGGCACACATGAATAATTTCAGATCATTTACATCAAGATTGAGGTATATTTATGATCCATCAATTAAATTAATTTATTTGAAATCACTTGAATCAATGTCAAGTTTTGAGATATAATGAATCAGTCACACAAGATTGTTAATTTCAAATTTGAGAGGTGTGTGAGATTCAAAATATCAGATATTTCAAATGATCTCAAAAAAATCTAAATCACATGGTCATGAATAACAGTAAATATCAAGGTGTAAGCAATGATTCAAGACCAATCAAAATATCCAAGCCAATCTGAAAATCAATGAAATTTTCACGACTGAGAAGTAGTAATGTGTTGTAATGAGTATAATATTTCAAGCTTTTCTAAACTGAATTAGAAGAAACTCAAAACAGCAGAAGTGTGTGAAATTCCATTAAACTTTCTGATCTTCAAAAATTTAGAATTCAAATCAACAGTGTTCAAGATATGACAAGAATACATCAACACTGTTATGAATTCAGATAATCAGAAAACTTCAAACAATTGCAGATATTTACAATATTAAATTCAAGATAAGGAAATAACTAAAACATCAGAGTTCTATTCAATTAAAGCGAATTTCTAGAAGATCATGAGTACTGCAATTAGGAGTTAAGAAAGCATAATAGAAGTTACAATGATATGACAATGACAAATAAAAAATAGACGGGGTAGAAGAAGGAATAAACAAAGGAAACAAAATATTTACGAAGATGAGTTCACAGATTATACCTGAAATCCATGTAAACCAGAATCTCCGAATCAGCAATCCCGGCTGGAGGAACTGTGAATGATATAGAACCATAAAACAGTTTGAATTTGAATCTTCTTTGAATAGCAGTTCCTCAGCCACCTCCAGTACCTAAGTGTTTAGAGGATTGAGCGGTCTAACAAAATTATTGAAACCACTCACGGTTGTGTGTTGGACTTTCAGTACCCAAACTTGTTTGTGTATATGTTTGTCTTGTCCGTGTTGCCTTGAAATGCTTTGCACCACTTGTACATGCCGCATGCATGTAACTTGACTTGAACTTGTCTACTTTGGCTACTTGCATTTCCTGCCATGTTATTTCTGTGTACATCCAAGCACGACTTTTAGTATCCATGTTTGCTCAGCCATGAGCCGCACCCTGACCATGATGATTTGAACATAATTGTACATGCAACTGCTATTGCCTTGTATCCATGCTTGAATCATTTTGCTGTAGCACTATTCACCCACTATAACTTTACTGTTGCACCATGTATCTTTGACGATACTGTCCTATGTTGGGCTGCACCATTGTGACATGTTATTCTTGAGCACTTTTGTCTTTGAACTGGCTCGACCAACTTGCATATACTTGAACTATGAACCTTGCAGCCTTGATTACTTTTGGCAGTTCACTTTTGTTGTTTGACATGTATTTTCTTTCACGTATACATATATGTATATATGCACATATGTGTGTGTATACATGTGTATAAATATGAGTGACTATCCGAATAAAACTTTATCAGCAAACCACTAAACTGTGTTGAGGCTGTTCAGAATCAACTGGTTCTGATCAGCAAACCAGTGTGGTGTGTTGAGGCTGATCTGTGAGAACTAGAGTATACAGTCTATATAAATCAGACCAAGTCATGAAAAATGATGAGAAACACACCAAAATTCTGAGGCAAATAAATTTTAAAAATAAAATAATATTTGCTAGATTATGAAATTTTTTCTGTTCAAGATTACTGTGTGTGTTTTTGTTTGGGACAGGTGTAGATGGCTGGACTGACTGTGCAGTGAAGATAGAAGACAGAAGACAAGTATAGGCAGTGAAATATATGAGTGTCTGTATATGAGTCAATGTGAATGTATATTTAAAATGTAACTGTGTGTCTGTTGTGTATGTATAACTGAGTGACAATGAATGTACTAAATGATGAAAGAACTGTAGTGAGAAGCTGTGGAGAATTGTACTGATATATGTAATAAACAAATTTGATTGAAATATTTTATTGTTGTCAAACAAACTTGTCTATCGTATTCATTTTATTTACAAGTACAATCTCATGTGAATTGAATGAATAGTGGAGTTATAGATAGTTGTACTGTTTGCATGTATGAAATATAATATTCAATATAAATATAATACTGTATGAATATATGAATGTCTGTATAGTCGTATTCTATTTAAATATAAATATTATATTCCTGTGTATATATAGAACAGTATAGTAACAAACACATTTAAATTAATATTTATTTGGTTGTTATCATCAAACAAAAATCATATAATTGTGTATACAACACTGTTATATACAACAATCTCCCCCTTTTGATGATGACAAACAAATAAAAGATTTTGAGCACAATAAATGTGTTTGACGGTGAATTTTGAACTCCCCCTGTTTTCTAGCTCTCCAAAAAACTCCCCCTATAATTGTGCATGAGTGAAATGAACTGAAAAATAATTAATTTTCAAAATTAAAAATATTTATAAAATATTCACTCATAAATCAAAATCTCAACCCATTCTCCCCCTTTTGTTATCATCAAAAGGATACAGAAATTAAAATATAGATGAAAAGTGTCTAAAAAATATAATATCAGCATAAGAGGAAGAATGGTCATCATAAAGCTCAATCAGTCAAACAAAAATCATAATATTATAAGTGCTAGTGGCATATTTCACATTTTAGAGAATGACAGATTTACAATGAAATTTATATGAACGGATAGAGTTTTAAAACAAATACTTTCAATTATTTTCCAATAAGATTTTCTAAAATAAAGCACAAAAATGGTGATGGATTTGGACTATAATTATATATCCAATTTAAGTGACGCAATCATATAATCTCAAATCCCAATAGCTATCAATCAACAAATCATAATACGTCATAAAATATTAACACATTTCATAGATTAGAAAGTGGATTGAGATAGGCTAGTTTTTACACACCAAGGAGAATTTCAAATAAATTTCTATCTATAGAACATTTTTTTCTTTTTCTTTTTCTGTTATTTAAGAGCACACTGACCATGCATAACCAAAGCTTGGATTTTTAAATGAGGTCAGTTGAAGCTTAAATTATAAGTAATCTCTTAACCATGCATGACCAGAGCGTGGATTTTTAAATGAGGTTAGAGACACACTTATGTATTAATTATATATTTATTGTTTTCAGTTTCAAAAAATGAAAAACTCCTCAGTATATAAAACCAATATGAATGATAGAAATGTGGTAGGTACAGAAATAGACTGTGAAATAAATTTCTAAATTAATTATATTTTGAAATATGATCAATTGTACCGAGATCATTGAAAATTTTCAATTATCACTAATTTTAAATAATAACATAGTCCAATTTCAACCACAAATCTTTCCACTATTTATTCAAAAAGATTTTAAAAAAGTATTAAACTCTCCATATTAATATGAAAAAACATGATGGATGACAGAATAATGGTTGATAAAGAAGATGGTCGTGAAATAATCGCCAATTCGAAGATATTATAATTATTATTCAACCATCATGAAAATCTAAATAAAAATCTCCTCTTACTTGTTGAATATACTGGAATCACAATTCATCACAATTTCAAAATCTGATAATAATTTTGTTGAATTATAAATACATTTCAGTTTGGTTATTGATTTCAATTTCTGAATGAATAATCGATAAATAATTTTAAAATTGAAAATCAATTACAAGAGGAAAAATGAAAAGATCTATACAAAGCAAGAGGGATTAAAAATATATACAAAAATTCAGCATTTTTGATACCAGTTGATGTCCCTATTAATGAGGATTTTAAAAATGACAACGGAGACAAAACAAGGATATCACGGATAAAAGAAATTTAAGCCCAAAGCCCAAGAAGACAAAACAACAGATTTGGCATATTTTTCAGAGCAGCAGATGATTCCAAAACAAACATTTTTCAAAACAGTATCAAAGCAACACAGAAACCAATATCACAGCAGAGTTGTGAAGATGACGGTCACATAATATGATTCATGATCCCAGATTCAAAAATATTGTTTATTTTAAATCATTTGAAGGAATATGAAAATATCAAAATTTAATGAATCAATCACACCACATTGATTCGAGATATGTTTGTGATTTGGTAAATCAATAATTTCAAATGATTTTAAACAAATAGATAATCATGAAATAATAGAAAGTTTCAAGGATCAGAATTTTTCACAAAATTTTCTAACAGGCACACATGAATAATTTCAGATCATTTACATCAAGATGGAGATATATTCATGATCCACAAATTAAATTAATTTATCTGAAATCACTTGAATCAATGTCAAGTTTTGAGATATAATGAATCAGTCACACAAGATTGTTAATTTCAAATTTGAGAGGTATGTGAGATTCAAAATATCAGATATTTCAAACGATCTCAAAAAAATCTAAATCACATGGTCATGAATAACAGTAAATATCAAGGTGTAAGCAATGATTCAAGCAGATCAAAATATCCAAGCCAATCTGAAAATCAATGAAATTATCACGACTGAAAAGCAGTAATGTGCTATAATGAGTCTAATATTTCAAGCTTTTCTAAACTGAATTAGAAGAAACTCAAAACAGCAGAAGTGTGTGAAATTCCATTAAACTTTCAGATCTTCGAAAATTTAGAATTCAAATCAATAGAGTTCAAGATATGACAAGAATACATCAACACTGCTATGAATTCAGATAATCAGAAAACTTCAAACAATTGCAGATATTTACAATATTAAGTTCAAGATCTGGAAATAACTAAAACATCATAGTTCTATTCAATTAAAGCGAATTTCCAGAAGATCATGAGTACTAAAATTAGGAGTTAAGAAAGCATAAAAGAAGTTATAATGATATGACAGTAACAAATAAAAAAATAGACGGGGTATAAGAAGGAATAAACAAAGGAAACAAAATATTTACAAAGATGAGTTCAGAGATTATACCTAAAATCCATGTGGACCAGAATTTCCGACTCAGCAATCCTGGCTGGAGGAACTGTGACTGATATAGAACCATAAAACAGTTTGAATTTGAATCTTCTTTGAATAGCAGTTCCTCAGCCACCTCCAGTACCTAAGTGTTTAGAGGATTGAGTAGTCTAACAAAATTAGTGAAACCACTCACGGTTGTGTGTTGGACTTTCAGTACCCAAACTTGTTTGTGTATATGTTTGTCTTGTCCGTGTTGCCTTGAAATGCTTTGCACCACTTGAACATGCTGCATGCATGTAACTTGACTTGAACTTGTCTACTTCGGCTACTTGCATTTCCTGCCATGTTATTTCTGTGTACATCCAAGCACGACTTTTAGTATCCATGTTTGCTCAGCCATGAGCCGCACCCTGACCATGATGATTTGAACATAATTGTACATGCAACTGTTGTAGCCTTGTATCCATGCTTGAATCATTTTGCTGTAGCACCATTCACGCACTATAACTTTACTGTTGCACCATGTATCTTTGACCATACTGTCCTATGTTGGGCTGCACCATTGCGACATGTTATTCTTGAGCACTTTTGTCTTTGAACTGGCTCGACCAATGTAATAACCCGGAAATCCGAGCCAATTTAAAATTTTTATTTTGGCAATTTTAGAGATTTTGAATATTTAAATGAATTATTTTAAATGAAAACGACGAGAAATTTATTTTGAATAGAATTAGAACGTATATATTTGTATACGTCGTCGATAGAATATAAATATTCATTTATAATTATAAAAGGAATTGAAAATGGCGCGGTAGTTCGATAATTCGATTTCAAAATTCAAATGAATGTACTGGATTCAAAATAAACCGGATTTTAGTGAAACCAAAAATATTTGAATCTATTTTTGAATATCTTGCCAACGAATCCGAAAAATTGAAATTTCATAGCGGGAATCAAAAGATATGTCCAGTTGAAAATTCAGAATAGTCGCTATGCAATTCTGGCCCTTAAAAATGGGAATTTTGCAAACGACCTCGGTTTTCAACGAAACCACTTTAGTTGGATACATGATGTCTAGTTATAGCTAGGTCTCAAAATTCGTAATTTTTCGAATCAATATGTGAGCGTGGCAAAGGAAAACGCGTTTTTCAAACGTTCTCAGAATTCGACGAAATTAGTTTTGTTAGGACCGTATCGTCAATACGAAGCTAGAAAATATTTTTCAGGAATTTTTCTAGTTAGTATGTGGCCCCGGTAAATTGAAATGCGCGTTCAAATTCAATATATAGAGTTATATGTTGATTTTGATGAAAACTGATCGAAACGGTCGAATCGGCTTACGATACACATCCCATTGTGTTCGGAATGGGGGTAATTAGCTATGGACGACAGGCGGTGAGTCTCGTTTAGAGGTCGAGTAAAAAAGTCAACTTTTTGAAATAAAATAATTAAATATAAATTATATTATATAACCCCCCCCCATTTTCTCTCCTCTCCCTTCTATACTTTTCAGATCGAAAACAAATAAAAAATGCCGCTCTCGATCAACGCACCGCCTCCACGCCCTCCACCCAGCCGCCGCGCCGCCCTCCCCTTCTTCTTCTCCACTCATCCCGCTCCTCTTCCCGATTGAGAAAACCGCACACCCCAGACCCCGCTACCTCACCCAAATAGCCCACCGCCGCCACGCCCTCAACCCCGGAGAACTCCTTCGACCAAGTACCCCCTCCAGTCCGCACGCCGAGCCTCCAGGCGACCCTCTCCTCCTCCGAACGACGAAATCAGTGAGCCCCTCCTTTTTATTTAATTTATTTATTTATTTTAACTTCAGTTTTCACTTTAAATGCATTGTTTAAATTCAGTTTCTAGTTTTATAAATTACATAGAATAAAAATCTGATTTTCATATATGATAACATAGAGTAAAGATGTGGTCTTTAATTTGGGAAAAGAAAAAAAAGAGAAGCTATGATTTTTAACGCTAAAAATATTATCTTTTTATATAGAATAGCGAAGTAAAAATATAATCTTTTAATATAGAATAGCGAAGTAAAAATATAATCTTTTTATATTGAATGGCAAAGAAAAAATTAGATTTTTATTCTTTGAAAGGTAAAGTAAAAAACAAGACTTCTATTCTTTGAATGAGTAGTTAAAAATATAATTTTTCCTTATATGAAGTAGCGAAGTAAAAATTTGATTTTTATATATGTAGTGGCTACGGACGACAAAATTGACAAAAGGCAAGCATGACGAAGACTTCTACATATGAAGAGTCGTGGTGTTTGGTATAGCTTGGGTGAGAACTCCTCACCTTCAATTTAATTTTCTAGTTAAAATATATATTAGGATGCAGATGGTGTTTAGTAGCACCCGACACCCGTCGTTCACAGACCATAGACGGCTTGTATGCTTGTTTGTTTGATTTTGATGTGTAGTTGATCGTGTGATGTGATGTGAAATGAAATAAAATATTTATACAGTTAAAATATTTTATAGTTGAAAATAAAAATTTTAACGTGTATTTAAAATGAAATAAATATAAACAAATCGGACGATTTGTTTATATACACACATTTGACAAATATTGATTGGGATGATAAATTTTACACATCGCCCAACTACACAAATAAAATCTGTGTTTGATTGTTTGAAAACCCCACACAGGTATTGGGGTGATATATGACATACACTAATCCCAATAATTAGTTGTATGCCGATCGATTGATTGACAGACTGTTATAAGCGTTGAATATTTATATTTGATGCTTATACAGTGTAGAATGCACTTTGGATGATGGTTGATTATTTGTCATTGTTGATATATATATGCGTTGTATGGAAATCCATAGAAATAAACTCTATGGTAATTGATTGGGCCTCATTCCAGTTTTGAAATAGAATACTTGAAAAAGAACTATTTGAAAAGAAATATTTGAAAAAGAATTATTTGAAATAGAATATTTGAAAATAGAAATATATGAAGCCGTGTTGATTAGATTGACGCCATTTTGACGCAAACGATATTTATATCGATTATATTCGTTTTTATAATGAATATTGAAAAGTGATTTCAAAATCGAATATTTTGAAATGAAATTCGAATTGAATTGAAACGAATTAGAATTCGAATTGAATTGAAAATAAAATGAATTCAAATCGAATCGAAATTGAATTGAAATCAATTTGAAATGAATTTAAAACGAATTTATAAGGAAAAATTCAATTTTGATTTGAATTTGAAATGAAGTTGAAATCGTTTTGAAGACGAATTTAAAATGATTTATAAAATACGTTTTAAAGGGAAATCGACGAAATATAATACATATATATAATGGCCTGAATAGAACGCGCCGCGCTGCGGTAGTTTGCGAATTTCGACCATTGACTTCGAATGAATATTACATAAGATCCGACCGTCGGATTCTCCTGAAACCGAAACCGTAGGGTTCGTATCGAAAAGAGCTTTCTAACGAATATTAGAAATTACAAATCTAATGGTTGGATTTGGAATTATGTCCAAATCAAATTCGGAAAAGGTAGCTATAAGTGCAGTTCGATGGCCGTTTGTGGAAATCGACTGTACGGGCCTTGATAAAATTATTAAAAATAGTAATAATTTGTGTAGAATCATAAGAAATGATTTGTGAAGAATTGGGATGAAAAACTCCTTATTTGAAAAGAGAAAAATAGATTTTTATCGAAATGAACTAGTTTTGAACTAGAGTAATAATTTATTTTTAGATAAATAAATCGGATTTGAAATGGTTTTAAAAGTAACCAGAATTTCCAATAATTGAATTGGAATGGATTTAAATCGAAATTATCTTTGGAATATTTCGATGTTGGATTTCGTGATTATACAGATATTGTTATGGAAATCTGAAAGATATATTTATATCGTTATTTCCAATACGATATTTGTTGGTCGTAGGATTTGCTATTGAATATAAGCCGATATATTTTCCATTCATAGTCTTGTATTTAATATCAAATGTGATTTGGGTTTGTCGTGAATGGTGTCTTCATTAACACTGTTCTTAAGCCCAGTTGAGAAAAAGATTAAATCTTTTTATTTAGATTTAATGAAGTGTACCAATTAAATGGTATTTAATTGGAATTGAATTTGAATTGATTTTTGGGTTTATCGTGAACTGTTTTTTTAATGACACTTGTTCTTTAACCTGAAAATTAATGGGATGTGATTTTGGGTTTATAGTGAACCGTGTTTTAAATGACATCGGTTCTTTAACCCAGTTAAAAACAGGAGGTGATTTCCCAAGTTAAATAATCATTGATATTGAATTTTGGGGAAGATTAAAACTAAGTGGAGTTTTAATGAATCTTTAATTAGATTGGAATAGTCGAGAATGGAGTATCACCAGTTTTGTTCCAGGCGATAGTTAAATATTTAATTAGATTTGAACGTGAAATGGTAATTGAGTTTACCCGATAACACCGTGGTGTTAGAGATGAAGTACGACCAGTTTTACTTCATGGGATAAATAGGTTGGGATTGGGAAATAAAATAAATGATTACTTCGGTGTGGTTCCCGACTAGTTTGAATTGATATTCAAAAAGAAGATTAAAGAATAAATTTAAAGAATTTATCTTTGATAAAATTAAAGGGAACCTTTCCCAAAGTGTAAGAATATTTGAATAAAAGAATATTCTGAATTGGAATGAGGCGTATTTTGTGTTTGTGTAACACTTATTTATTATATACGCGAGTTATTCAGAAATACCAGGTCTATCCCATTCTGAATAACTGATTCGACGTGGTGTCAAGAATGAAAATGGTGGTCGAAGACCGGAGGTCTTCACATCATTTGGGTGATTACTGATGATCTTGATTGGGCTATACACCCAAGAGTAGGGAACCAGTTGGTGATCATCTAGACGTACTTGGAGATCGATGGATATGCGAGGTACAAGGTGCCTCCGGTTTCGTTCAGACCCAGAACGAACTTGTAAATGGACTGTGTGTCTGACATTGGATTTTAGTCTGTGTGATTGATTTCTATTAAATATACATCTGTTTGGCGGTGGAGAATTTATTCTATTTCTTAACGCCTTTCTCTGAGATGTACGAGCTCAGGGGTTATATATTGATGGATATCAATCGCATGGATTGAATTGCCTGTGTGGCATGCCTAAGTGGCAAATCATCAAGGCTTTTGTTGAAAAGCAGAGTCTTGTGGTTGATGATCAAAGCACGACCTGTGTGGCATAGCTTTGTGTAGCGTTGATTCGCGAGCCTCATATCCCGGTTGTGAACCAGAAACGGGAGAAGGATCCAGGGAGGAAATGCGTTTCTTTCTAGCTAGAGGTGGTGTCAATGCTAAAAATGGCTGACATTTATATTATTTACACCTGTGTGGTTGTTGCTTTGCGAGGCGCCTCGGTTTGATCGGACAATCTGGGTCCGATGGAGTCATTCGTTGGCTCATTTACACCCCAAAGGGCGGGGAAACGCAGTGTTCAGGCATTTTAATCCACATCGTTGGACCGGCCCTATGGCTCCTAAGGGTCGATGCGTTCTGTCCGTGAGCCATGGGCTAGATTGTCTCGAATCAGTAGAGGACTATCTTTTTCCTCGGTTCACAGATGGAAATCCAACTTCCAATACATGACTTTGCGGTTTTATTTGTAGAGCCTAGTATGGCGACATAGTGGGATGGGGCACTTATGCCGTCTATGATTGATACTTCTGATTTGAAGTTGTTTTATACAGTATGAACTTATAATAGTATCAAATGATTTGTTTTAAACGTATCAAACATTCTTGGCTATTATAAGGTAAAAACCCTATCCTCCGGCTTGCGTTGCATTGTGTGATGGGACCTGGGTCTTATAATAGCTTCATTTTTCTTTATTTAGCAGTGCGCTGTTGTTTTATGCACTAGTGTTCTTGGAAGGAAACCCGTTCCGTGTTATACGGCGTGGTCCCTTGATTTACCTAACTTTAAAAATAAAGATTAATAATTGTTTTAGTTCTCACGCCAGTCGCATGACTGACCTGGAGTTTATTGTTTTAACCTAAACTCTGGGTGCCCCTATTTTCCGCACGGGCAGCTAGTAGTTTTGGTTTTACAGATTTATATTCACAGGATCCTGGTTTACAGCTGGAATTATATCCGAAAAGCTTTGTATCCGTATATCTCCTTTAGTTGTGTATTGTATTATTTTCCACTGCTATGTAATGTATTGTAATCTCTGATATTTTATAATGTGTAATATTTATTCATACTCTGTATATTCTTGTATTCTGATGGAATTGTTGTGATAAACAATGAAATGTTCTTCTGGTTGCATTCCGATCTGTCTTGTCCTAAAAGTATCCGGGCTTTCCTTACCGGGGAAGTTACGGGTTTTCACAATTGGTATCAGAGCTTTGGTTTATAAAGCTCAGAGAACAAGACACGTTAGAACCAAACGAAAGAATTCATCAGAGTTGGAATAGTAATATCCCATGATAATGACTCGTTAGAGATAGGATCAGTAGTATCCTAGAACGAGTGTGAAGAGTATATCTTTAAAATGAAAACAAATTTTGTTTTGAAAATTTAAATCGAATTATTCGTATTTAAATATTCATTTATATTGATTTGGACTATCCAGTATATAAAGATTTTGCGTATACGTCTGATCCGCGTGTATTCAAAGTTTTAATATATTGGGTAGATATGGAATTACACTCTAGTCGCCCGGGGTTGATTCTGATGATTGATATATCATCATCAGAATTTATATTCGAGCGACGAAGGTGTGATATCTATATATTTCCTATTGACTGGTGTGAGAACCAAAATTGGATAGGGCTTATTGTTGTGAATTGGCATCAAAAATGTGATTTTTGACTATATATCAAAGTTATGAATTTGAAATGATAATTCACTAATTCATTGCTGATTGTGTTGTTTGATTATAGTTTGATTAATTAAATGTTGTACCTTTAGCCAAATTGTATCAAATAGTGAATTGTATTGAAAATTAGTCGCATTTGCATGCATAGTACATGTATATCTATTGAATAGGTCATAGCAAGGAGGCTAGAGCAGAAGAATAAGATTGTTTACCCGAAAAATAGGTCCATGTTTACCATAATTTACTGTTTTGTTTGGGTGATGATGATTTTATGAGCCGCTTGGCTTTTTTCTTTTTCTTTTGGATTGAAGAAAGCCATGGGAGGCTATATGAAATATCCCCAAGTCCCCGATGCAGGGGAGGTTATGGCGAAATTTTTCGAAAATTTAGGGTGTTTGCCAAATTTTTGAAAAATTTGAAAAGTTCTTGGAAACTGAAAAGTTGAAGAACTTAAGCCGTAAAGAAAACAGTGAAAGTTGAGTTGATTTGTTAAACAACTTTCGGGTTCGTTCCTTTTCGGGGATGAAAATTTTTAAGTGGGGGAGATTGTAATAACCCGGAAATCCGAGCCAATTTAAAAAATTTATTTTGGCAATTTTAGCGATTTTGAATATTTAAAATGAATTATTTTAAATGAAAACGATGAGAAATTTATTTTGAATAGAATTAGAACGTATATATTTATATATGTCGTCGATAGAATATAAATATTCATTTTTAATTACAAAAGGAATTGAAAATGGCGCGGTAGTTCGATATTTCGATTTCAAAATTCAAATGAATGTATTGGATTCAAAATAAACCGGATTTTATTAAATCCAAAAATATTTGAATCTATTTGTGAATATCTTTCCAACGAATCTGAAAAATTGAAATTTCATAGCGGGAATCAAAAGATATGTCCAGTTGAAAATTCAGAATAGTCGCTATGGAATTCTGGCCCTTAAAAATGGGAATTTTGCAAATGACCTCGGTTTCCGACGAAACCACTTTTGTCGGATCCGTGATGTCTATTTATTGCTAGGTTTCAAAATTCATAATTTTTCGAATCAATATGTGAGCGTGGAAAAGGAAAACGTGTTTGACCAGTTTTAGTTGATTTTAATCGACAGGAAAATGGCCATTTTCAAACGTTCTTAGAATTCGACGAAATTAGTTTTGTTAGGACCGTATCGTCAATACGAAGCTATAAAATATTTTTCGGGAATTTTTCTAGTTAGTATGTGGCCCCGGTAAATTGAAATGCGCGTTCAAATTCAATATATAGGGTTATATGTTGATTTTGACGAAAACTGATTGAAACGGTCGAATCGGCTTATGATACATATCCCATTGTGTTCGGAATGGGGGTAATTAACTATGGACGACAGGCGGTGGGTCTCGTTTAGAGGTCGAATAAAAAATTCAACTTTTTGAAATAAAATAATTAAATATATATTATATTATATTATATAACCCCCCTAATTTCTCCCCTCTCCCTTCTATATTTTTCAGATCGAAAACAAATAAAAAAAACCGTCTCTCTCGATCAACGCACTGCCTCCACGCCCTCCACCCAACCGCTGCGCCGCCCTCCCCTTCTTCTTCTCCACTCATCCCGCTCCTCTTCCCGATTGAGAAAACCGCACCCCCCAGACCCCGCTACCTCACCCAAACAGCCCACCGCTGCCACGCCCTCACCCCAGGCGAACTCCTTCGACCAAGCACCTCCTCCAGTCCGCACGCCGAGCCTCCAGGCGGCCCTCTCCTCCTCCGAACAATGAAATCAGTGAGCCCCTCCTTTTTGTTTAATTTGTTTATTTATTTTAACTTCAGTTTTTATTTTAAATGCATTGTTTAAATTCAGTTTCTAGTTTTATAAATTACATAGAATAAAAATCTGATTTTCATATATGATAACATAGAGTAAAGATGTGGTCTTTAATTTGGGAAAAGAAAAAAAGAGAAGCTATGATTTTTAATGGTAAAAATATAATATTTTTATGTAGAATAGCGAAGTAAAAATATAATCTTTTTATATAAAATAGTGAAGAAAAAATATAATCTTTTTATATAGAATAGCGAAGTAAAAATATAATCTTTTTATATTGAATAGCAAAGTAAAAATTAGATTTTTATTCTTTGAAAGGTAAAGTAAAAACAAGACTTTTATTCTTTGAATGAGAAGTTAAAAATATAATTTTTCCTTATATGAAGTAGCGAAGTAAAAATGTGATTTTTATATATGTAGTGGCTACGGACGACAAAATTGACAAAAGGCGAGCACGACGAAGACTTCTACATATGAAGAGTCGTGGCGTTTGGTATAGCTTGGGTGAGAACTCCTCACCTTCAATTTAATTTTCTAGTTAAAATATATACTAGGATGCAGACAGTGTTTAGTAGCACCCGACACCCATCGTCCACAGACCATAGACGGCTTGTATGCTTGTTTGTTTGATTTTGATGTGTAGTTGATTGTGTGATGTGAAATGAAATAAAATATTTATATAGTTAAAATATTTTATAGTTGAAAATAGAATTTTTAACGTGTATTTAAAATGAAATAAATATAAACAAATCGGACGATTGGTTTATATAAACACATTTGACAAATATTGATTGGGATGATAAATTTTACACATCGCCCAACTGCACAAATAAAATCTGTGTTTGATTGTTTGAAAACCCCACACAGGTATTGGGGTGATATATGACATACACTAATCCCAATAATTAGTTGTATGTCGATTGATTGATTGACAGACTGTTAAGCGTTGAATATTTATATTTGATGCTTATATAGTGTAGAATGCACTTTGGATGATGGTTGATTATTTGTCATTGTTGATATATACATGCGTTGTATGGAAATCCATAGAAATAAAATCTATGGTAATTGATTGGGCCTCATTCCAGTTTTGAAATAGAATACTTGAAAAAGAACTATTTGAATAGAAATATTTGAAAAAGAAATATTTAAAATAGAATATTTGAAAATAGAAATATATGAAGCCGTGTTGATTAGATTGACGCCATTTTGACGCAAACGATATTTATATCGATTATATTCGTTTTTATAATGAATATTGAAAAGTGATTTCAAAATCAAATATTTTGAAATGAAATTCGAATTGAAACGAATTAGAATTCGAATTGAATTGAAAATAAAATGAATTCAAATCGAATCGAAATTGAATTGAAATCAATTTGAAATGAATTTAAAACGAATTTATAAGGAAAAATTCAATTTTGATTTGAATTTGAAATGAAGTTGAAATCGTTTTGAAGACGAATTTAAAACGATTTATAAAATACGTTTTAAAAGGAAATCGACAAAAAATATATAATATATATATTATATATATAATGGCCTGAATAGAACGCGCCGCACTGCGGTAGATCGCGAATTTCGACCATTGACTTCGAATGAATATTACGGGAGATCCGACCGTCGGATTCTCCTGAAACCAGAACCGTTGGGTTCGTATCGAAAAGAGCTTTCTAACGAATATTAGAAATTAGAAATCTAATGGATGGATTTGGAATTATGTCCAAATCAAATTTGGAAAAAGTCGATGTAAGTGCAGTTCGATGGCCATTGGTGGAAATCGACTGTACGGGCCTTGATAAAATTATTAAAAATAGTAGGAAAGAAAATGTTTTTTTCGATAACGATAAAGAAAAAAAGATATAAGATATAGAGGAAATGTACTATGTTATATTTATATTTATTATATACTATTAATATAATTAAAGAATTTTGAATCGTGGATACATATGTATTCTTAATATACTAAAATTACTGCCATTATTGGTATTAAACCAATAACGATTCATACAAGCTAAATCATCTAATCGAAAATTGGGCCAAAGAAAAAAAAATCATAAGAAATGATTTGTGAAGAAATGGGATGAAAAACTCCATATTTGAAAAGATAAAAATAGATTTTTATCGAAATGAACTAGTTTTGAACTAGAGTAATAATTTATTTATTTTTAAATAAATAAATCGGATTTGAAATAGCTTTAAAAGTAACCAGAATTTCCAATAATTGAATTGGAATGGATTTAAATCGAAATTATCTTTGGAATATTTCGATGTTGGATTTCGTGATTATATAGATATTGTTATGGAAATTTGAAAGATATATTTATATCGTTATTTCCAATACGATATTTGTTGGTCGTAGGATTTGCTATTGAATATAAGCCGATATATTTTCCATTCATAGCCTTGTATTTAATATCAGATGTGATTTGGGTTTGTCGTGAATGGTGTCTTCATTAACACTGTTCTTAAGCCCAGTTGAGAAAAAGATTAAATCTTTTTATTTAGATTTAATGAAGTGTACCAATTAAATGGTATTTAATTAGAATTTAATTTGAATTGATTTTTGGGTTTATCGTGAACGGTGTTTTAAATGCCACTTGTTTTTTAACCCGAAAATTAATGGGATGTGATTTTGGGTTTATAGTGAACCGTGTTTTAAATGACATTGGTTCTTTAACCCAGTTAAAAACAGGAGGTGATTTCCCAAGTTAAACAATCATTGATATTGATTTTTGGGGAAGATTAAAACTAAGTGGAGTTTTAATGAATCTTTAATTAGATTGGAATAGTCGAGAATGGAGTATCACCAGTTTTGCTCCAGGCGATAGTTAAATCTTTAATTAGATTTGAACGTGAAATGGTAATTGAGTTTACCAATAACACCGTGGTGTTAGAGATGAAGTACGACCAGTTTTACTTCATGGGATGAATAGGTTGGGATTGGAAAATAAAATAAATGATTACTTCGGTGTGGTTCGCTAATACCGACTAGTTTGAATTGATATTCAAAAAGAAGATTAAAGAATAAATTTAAAGCATTTATCTTTGATAAAATTAATGGGAACCATTCCCAAAGTGTAAGAATATTTGAATAAAAGAATATTCTGAATTGGAATGAGGCGTATGTTGTGTTTGTGTATCACTTATTTATTATATACGCAAGTTATTCAGAAAGACCGGGTTTATCCCATTCTGAATAACTGATTCGACGTGGTGTCAAGAATGAAGACGGTGGTCGAAGACCGGAGGTCTTCACATCGTTTGGGTGATTACTAATGATCTTGATTGGGTTGTACACCCAAGAGGAGGGAACCGGTTGGTGATCGTCCAGACGTACTTGGAGATCGATGGATATGCGAGGTACAAGGTGCCTCCGGTTTCGTTCAGACCAAGAACGAACTTGTAAATGGACTGTGTGTTTGACATTGGATTTTAGTCTATGTGATTGATTTCTATTAAATATACATCAGTTTGGCGGCGAAGAATTTATTCTCTTGCATAACGCCCTTCTCTGAGATGTACGAGCTCAGGGGTTATATATTGATGGATATCAATCGCATGGAGTGAATTGCCTATGTGGCATGCCTAAGTGGCAAATGATCAAGGCTTTTCTTGAATGCAGAGTCTTGTGGTTGATGATCAAAGCACGACCTGTGTGGCATAGCTTTGTGTAGCGTTGATTCGCGAGCCTCACATCCCAGTTGTGAACTAGAAACGGGAGAAGGATCCAGGGAGGACATGCGTTTCTTTCTGGCTAGTGGTGGTGTCAGTGCTTAAACTGGCTGACATTTATATAATTTTCACCTGTGTGGTTGTTGCTGTTGCGAGGCGCCTCGGTTTGATCGGACGATCTGGGTCCGATGGAGTCATTCGTTGGCTCATTTATGCCCCCAAAGGGCGGGGAAACGCAGTGTTCAGGCATTTTAATCCACATCGGTGGACCGGCCCTGTGGCTCACAAGGGTCGATGCGTTCTGTCCCTGAGACATGGGCTAGATTGTCTCGAATCGGTAGAGGACTATCTTTTGCCTCGATTCACAGATGGAAATCCAACTTCCAATACGTGACTTTGCTGTTTTATTTGTAGAGCCTAATATGGCGACATAGTGGGATGGGGCGCTTATGCCATCTATGATTGATACTTATGATTTGAAGTTGTTTTATACACTATGCACTTATAATAGTATCAAATGATTTGTTTTAAACATATCAAGCATTCTTGGCTATTATAAGGTAAAAACCCTATCCTCCGGCTTGCGTTGCATTGTGTGATGGGACCTGGGTCTTATAATAGCTTCATTTTTCTTTATTTAGCATTGCGTTGTTGTTTTATGCACTGGTGTTCTTGGGAGGAAACCCGTTCCGTGTTATACGGCGTGGTCCCTTGATTTACCTAACTTTAAAAATAAAGATTAATAACTGTTTTAGTTCTCACGCCAGTCGCATGACTGACCTGGAGTTTATTGTTTTAACCTAAACTCTGGGTGCCCCTATTTTCTGCACGGGCGGCTAGTAGTTTTGGTTTTGCAGATTTATATTCACAGGATCCTGGTTTACAGCTGGAATGATATCCGGAAAGCTTTATATCTGTATATCTCCTTCAGTTGTGTATTGTATTATTTTTCGCTGCTATGTAATGTATTGTAATCTCTGATATTTTATAATGTGTAATATTTATTCATACTCTGTATATTCTTGTATTCTGATGGAATTGTTGTGATAAACAATGAAATGTTCTTCTGGTTGCGTTCCAATTTGTCTTGTCCTAAAAGTATCCGGGCTTTCCTTACCGGGGAAGTTACGGGTTTTCACAACCAACTTACATATACTTGAACTATGAACCTTGCAGCCTTGATTACTTTTGGCAGTTCACTTTTGTTGTTTGACATGTATTTTATTTCATGTATACATATATGTATATATGCGCGTATGTATGTGTATACATGTGTGTATATACGTGTGACTATCCAAATGAAACTTTATCAGCACACCGCTACACTGTGTTGAGGCTGTTCAGAGTCAGCTGGTTCTGATCAGCAAACCAGTGTGGTGTGTTGAGGCTGATCGGTGAGCACTAGAGTATACTGTCTATATAAATCAGATCAAGTCATGAAAAATGATGAGAAACACACCAAAATTCTAAGGCAAATAAATTTTAAAAATAAAATAATATTTCCTAGATTATGAAATTTTTTCTGTTCAAGATTACCGTGTGTGTTTCTGTTTGTAACTGGTGTAGATGGCTGGACTGACCGTGCAGTGAAGATAGAAGACAGAAGACAAGTATATGCAGTGAAATGTATGAGTGTCTGTATATGAGTCAATGTGAATGTATATATAAAACGTAACTGTGTATCTATTGTGTATCTATAACTGAGTGACAGTGAATGTACTAAGTGATGAAAGAACTACAGTGAGGAGATGTGAGAGAATTGTACTAATATATGTAATAAACAAATTTGATTGAAATATTTTACTATTGTCAAACAAACTTGTCTATCGTATTCATTTTATTTACAAGTACAATCTCATGTGAATTGAATGAATAGTGGAGTTATAAATAGTTGTACTGTTTGCATGTATGAAATATAATATTCAATATAAATAAAATACTATATGAATATATGAATGTCTGTATAGTCGTATTCTATTTAAATATAAATATTATATTACTGTTTATATATAGAACAGTATAGTAACAAACACATTTAAATTAATATTTATTTGGTTGTTATCATCAAACAAAAATCATATAACTGTGTATACAACACTGTTATATGCAACAGTTGAAGCTTTCTAGATTAGTAGTAGGGTTGAAGTTAATTTGATAGATGATATGTATGTTAAGATTGAATTTATAAGAAATATGTTGAACCTTGTTCTAATATTTATTATGTATGTTAATGACGGGTTATAACTCTCGGTATTTTAAACTAGTATTGAATTTAGTATGTTTTGCATGATATTTGTTGTTTTAATGCTATTACTAGGTATGTAGCCAACATCACTACCTAATATATATTTATGTATATTTAATGGGGGCAGCTATTGAGACACAAAATTTAACACACAATGGGAGATACAAAGTGTGGACCATTGGATTTGTTTGTCTTTATGTGGAATGTGAAATTCATGGGAAGATCTAATGGTTGAGATTTTTTATGTAAAATTTTGTGTCAAAATTTTGTGTTTATATAGATTTCCCATATTTAATATAGTGTTTTATGTATGCAACATACTAAGTGTAGTTTCTCATGGTTATTAGTGTGGTAAATGTGATAGTAGCCATTAAAATCTTAGATAAAATAACGTTTATAACCGTTGGAAAAAAAACCTAAACACCACACCTATAACCGTTATAATTCCGGCATGCACCGCATTTAAAACCGTTACAAACAAAAATATTACCACGTTTATTACTGTTAGTAAGATAAATATTATCACACTTACAACCATTAGGATAGAAAATATTGTTGTGCTTATAACTGTTAGATTATCCGTTAGTATTATCATGGTTATAACCGTGATAACATGCATGATAAAAATCACCAACACTTGTTGGCTCAACGGTTATAACCATAAGGAAACTCCTTACTCACGGTTATAAGCGTGACAAATAGGTCTTTCTGGTGTTGTGGCGTTCTCTTTAAAAACCAGTTGGCCTTGACAAAAAAATATGTATTTAAACATATTTTGGGATTTCCACCTTCGAGAGCGATAAACTTTCCTATTGACTTGAAACTAAGGATTAAACCATTTGGTTGGCTTCCTAATAGAATGTCTCCAAAGGAAATGAAGGAGTTAAGGAGGCAATTAGTAAAATTAGAAGGAAAGAATTTCAAAAGGCTCAATAGTTCATCTTAGAGATGCAGTAGTATTTGTGAAGAAGTTTGATGAATCATTGAGATAATGTATAGACTATCGAAAGCTGAACAAAAGGATGATGTGGAATGATTATCTATTGCTGAGAATTGATAACTTTGTTGATCAAGTTAGTGGGGCTAAGTTGTTTTCACGACTGGACTTTGTTGTAGGATTCCATCAGTTGAGTATTGCACAGGAAAAATATTCCTTTAATACATTCAAAAAGAAACGTTGCTCATATATGTTATTAGAAATATCATTTGGGCCAATCAATGCACTTTTTTTTGATTCAATGAATAGGAAGTTGGATTCGGAAAAGGATGAAGGCAGCTCAAGACAGGCAAAAATTATATGCAGATAAGAGGTGGGCATATTTTGATTTCAGTATAGGAGATATGGTTTTCATTAAGGTATCACCCTTAAGGAATATGGTGCAATTTGGCTCGGTTGGGAAGTTAGCACCGAATTTTTTTGGGCCCATTCCTATAGTGGAGAGGGTATGTCATATGACCATTAGGATTCACCTATCAGAGAGGTTGTTGGGTGTTCATGATGTATTTCATGTCTTGCACTTGCGGAAGTGCTTGCATGATTCTGCAGTAGTAGTGGAGTCGGTTATGTTAAAGGAGGTTGAGAGGGAGGCATCTGTTAGACAAATACCTACAAAGATTTTAGGGTTTGAGGTAAAGAAGTCTAGGAACAAGGAGATTAAGCTTGTGAAGGCTCAATGGGGAGAGGATATCAACAAGGCGACATAAGAACCAGAGGTGTGACACCCCTACATCCCTTAATGTCACCCATATGAAGATGCATTAAATTTTGTGAAACAATATAAGTATAAAGTAATAATACAGAGACTAATAATTCACAAGACAAAATCTAAACACAACGGATATTTTTTCAAAACATTTATTATTAAACTAGTCACAACATCATAGTTTAAAGTGTAACCTGTCTCGTGGAAAGTAAGACATCAGAGTATAAATACAAAACCATAAAAATCATATCCCTCATGAGTCATAACAATAGTCATAAAATAGGTATTGAAGCAATACATGGAGTAAGAAATGGTCTAAATCCAAGCTGAATTAAAAGGTCACGGTCACTGCTGCGATCGACCACCCTGAGAACCTAAGGGGAAGGAAGAGGGAAAAAAACTAGGTTAGACAATAAGTCTGGCGAGTTCCAGTTATTTTTAGTATAAGCATAAGATAAAGAAGTATTCAGACAGATGAATAGTACTGGAATTGAAAATACAATAAAGTAGAAAATGAAGAAACTAGATAAGCTTCTCATTCATATCTTAGAATTTCTGCACCAACTATCATAACATAAACATTAAATTTACCAAATTTCTACCCAGTGATCGTCTTCTCAAACAGGATGTTAATAATCTATGCCAGCTATGGCCTTCAAGGTTATCAGACCCGAACCCATCAACTAAAAAAAAGACACAACCTTAATTGTGGGCATTACAACGTCTTATCTTCTTTAACATCGGATTATATCAAATTTCAACTAATTCTCCCTTCACTTGATTTTGGTTAATGAAAACCTTCTTTATAAGCTATACTTGATTCTGTTATCCTTTAACAAAAATCTATATTAATAATTCATTAATCCAAAATCCATTTCTTTAAACCTTTTTAAACAAAATTTCATTAATCCTAACCAAATTTCTCTTTAAAATTCATAATCAAAATTAGATCAAAAGATCTATTTATAAATCATAACATATCCTTTTTAGAAATCAAGAAGCAGGACAAAACTGATTGATATTCAATATAAGATTTGTATAGAGATTGAATCAACTTATATCCAATACCAATTCTCGTAATCAACAAATACTATAAGTGGAACAACATTTTTCAAATTCCTCAAATAGTATATATCTAACAACAAAATTTCATATTAGTTATCCGAAGATTATTTCTATCCAAACCCATTAAATTTGAAACCCTCTAACTTAGTCAAAAGTTTAAATCAAAACCATTTGCTATTAAATTTAAGACCTAGATGGAAATTTTATCAACTCATATTTAATATCAGTTCCCATATTCAATCGATACTATAAGCAGAGTAACGGTATATCTACCTTTTAAATTCCTCAAACAGTATAAGTTCTAATTACGATATTAATATCAAACAATCGAAGATTATTTCCAACCATATCCAATTGATTTATAATTGAAAACTCTTTAATCCCAAATAAACTGAATTTACTTATTCCAAATTTGTTAAAACTTTCATAACTCTTCGTTAATCATTTAAAATGATTATCCATGGTTTGGATAATAGTTAGTTAGTTTAAACTTCAAAACATACAATTTTCAGAAAAACATTGCAAAAGCGTTTCAAATATGCTAATTTGATCAAAATAACCTTTACATTATACAAAAATATATTTTTCCAATTCAAATCACTTTTAAATGATTTATCATGATTTATTATGATTTTTAATAATTCTTATACAGCCGTTTCCATCGGTTTCCAATTACGGTCATCGAACTGCGAAACCGAGATTTTATTTGAAAATAGATTTGAAAACAACTTGAAAAATATACATTGAAATTCAAGTTTTCTTTTCCTATTTGAAAACCCTTATCATTAGAAAGCAACTGTTTTTTCATTTTACATAAATCTGATTTAATTTGTATTAGTTATAAGCGTTTGAAGTTTATGATCGAAATTCACGAACTACTACATCGCGACTAGTCCTATTCAGACCATATTACGATTTTATATAAAAATTCATCTGATTCCCTTTTAATATGATTATAAATCATTACAAACACATATAAACTTATTTAAGACAATATTTTTCAAAATTTCGCTTCAAATTCAATTTTAAATAAAAAATGAATACTATAATATTATTATATTAACAAAATATTGTTATTTTTTAAATTTTAATATTTTGAACCTCAAACTTCGTAGAAATCAAATTCAGTATTATATAAGACTATTGGAATATTCGGTTTGAGTTTAAACAATCGTTTATATATCAAACTCAAATTCGATTTAGGAAATCGCTATTCAAAATTTAAATAGCCATTTATAGTCTAAATCATTTTCAAATACGTTTCCACCTTTACAAAAGTTATTCGTATATACTTTAATTTCATTTCAACCCATTTCAGATGTTAAATTCCAAACTTCATTTCAAACTTATTTCCCATGTTAAATTTATAGAAAATACATTTATATTTCCAAATGGGAAAGTGACTTAACTAATTACCTATATAATTCCATAATTAAGGTGTGACCGGTGTGTGATGATATACAAAAAATAATAACAATCACATTAATATTTATTACAATTAACAACAATATCATCAATATATGTTATTAACTACCTGCGAGCATTATGGTAATCAATGCTTATCAGTGCATAAGTGTTACACAATCATTCATCCAACATTACACACATATATTTAATGACAATAATTAAAAATATATAACAAGTGTGTAGAGTTTATCACTAGCATTTCCACTTCGCTTAACTTTACGGTAGGACAACCTAACTCAACGACAATGCTTCGAACTGATTTTCGCTCCACACTGTCTTCTTAGAAAATAACAATAATAAAATTATTATATATTATATTTGTTATATATATTAGTTACGAACAAATTAAACAATGGTAAACAACTGTAAAATCCGTTTGGCTTTCTTAAACAACAAGGATTGTTGTAGAGGATGTCGAACTCTGAGACCAAAAATATTTAAACTAGTAATCCAATCAAGTTATTCCAGGATTTTGATTGATTGAAAACACAGAAAATAACAGCAATTAAATAAAAATAGAGATTTATATAATTAAAGAAACCAATTAGGAAGCGATGACATAAATTAGATTAATACTCATCAATAGCCAAACAGGTTAATCAGATCTAATTCATGTTTCTGTCACAAACATGAATCAACAATAATTAGGTTTCTAGAAACAAATATGTGAATAACAACAAGCATAGCTTATGCAGAAGCTAAGCTCTTAAACAACCATAGGCTATCAGGACAGATTCACTAATTTATTTCTAAAACCCTAAATATTAGATTTAAATCTGATAAACGTTAGATCGAACTCGAATATACCCTGTGAAGGAACATAGATCTTAAATGACACAAAGTATGAAGGTTCAGATCCAACCCTTGGTTCAAATCTAGATCTACATACATGAAGTTCTAATCTCTTTGGCTAAGTGATTCATATTGAATCTAATCCAGCGTCATCATCCCCTAATTAAAAGAGATTAGCTAGAAATAGCTAAAGAAGAAGAGAAATAGAATATATACAACATAAATAAAATACAATAAAAAGTAAATAGAAAGGGAGAAGAAGAGTTTTATTCCAAGAAGAGAATTACAGAATAAAACTAAGTGTGTTTTTACATGAATGAGATACAATGTATTTATATTTGCATTGACTAAGACTAAGAGGCTCATTACATAATGTGGGATAAAAGATTTATCTTAAATAACACATAAGCCAGTGTGAATGCAACTGTAGAATGAGAGGCCTTGCAAATGAGCTAATGTGAACACATGCAAAGAAAATAAGTTGCGGGCTTCAACTCCAATTGCATTGAGAATGAATAAGAACTCCAAGTGATCATTATGGAAAAGCATTGAATCTTGACATTAAAATATGCAGCAGAAAGTGATTGAACAGAAACATTTCTTTAGGTCTTCAAGATACAGCTCTAAAAATCAACACTCTTATTGCAGCAATTCTTCAAGCTTTTCAACAATTAAGTGCATTCATCCATTCATCATAAATAATCTAGAAACACAACTATAAATACACAATATTAGTTATTTTAAAGAGAAAACAAGATAAATATGCGGATAAAATATACACATTTACGTGTATATCAAATACCCCCACACTTATCTTTTTATTCATCCTCGAATAAAGAAAAAACTAAGATAAATCCGTTTTCATAGGGAGCACGATTGCATTGAGCATTTTCATCAAGCCTTTAAACCTCTAGGTGTCTCCAGTAGGACGAGTGTTGTCTCGTGAGGGTATTCAGCGGATACTACCCACAAAATCCAAATGTTAAATGCATTTTTTTTTTTACAAAATGCAAGATTCGAAAATATTAACAAGACGAATACAAGTTTTTAAAGGAATGTTTACAAATGGATAATTTACTTTTAAATATTACACGAATGAGTTAACAAAAATTTGGGTCGTCACTATGAAATTTGAGTCCGTTACTAATCAAAACTTCAAACAAAAGTCATGTTATCGTCACAAACTCCTCCATCTTGGCCAGTTGTTTTAGTAGAAACATAGTGCAAATATGAAATAAATTCTATAATCGATATCAACAATCGTAAAACGGTATCTTAATTTCCTTTTTGTTAAAAAGCTAGGTTGAATAAGTGAAGAGTGTGCTTAGATTTCAAGTGCTTACTCTCTCTTTATTACAAAATATTTACATTATTAGCATTTACAAACACCTAACCGAAAATACCAAGGTATACCACCCGTGAGAGTTTGGGACAGAGCTTAGCGGATTATGCAGACCGACGCTGACTTTGTCAATAAGATGTCGGTAATCCTTAGGTGTCCAACTAATAAAACGAGACCAAGATACACCGACGCTGACATTGTCAACAAGGTGTCGAAAAGAGCTTGGCGGGTTTGCACGCCAACGCGAGATGTACTAGCAATGTTGGATACCCTTGGATTATTGTTATATATATACATTCTTTTTTTTTTACATAAGAGAGAGAGTTAAGCGAGAATATCTTAGCATAACTTCACTTAAATGATCTAAAATGTTATCGCAAGTAGTCTAAATCAACCTTTCATTTAATCGGATTACAATTCAGAAAACATTTCATACTCATCACCCACGAATCTCCCAATATACCATTTACACTAAATTTGCTCATTATTCAAACTTTCCTTTCGTTATCCGCTAAGAGAAGTAAATTTCCAAACAAGTTAATTGAACGACCAAAATTATATGTAATAACTCCATCATGTCTTATTTAAAAGTAAAGAGAAGTGCAATTTTTTTTTTAGAAAAGGAAAAAAATGCAAAATGAGAAAGGGAAAAAATGCAAACTTAAACTATGCAAAACAAAATGAAAATGAGACTCCCCTCACACTTGATTTCGACTGTGTCCCCACAGTCAATGCATGACATAATGAGTGAATGGAAGAGAAATATTTACATATGTACAAAAGAAGGTTAGTGCGACTTACCAAATGTGCGTGCAGTAAATATGCAGTCATATAATAGATGAACCGGTCCACAATGGACCAATGGATCATCCTCATAAGGATTACGAGACACAGATTATGCACAGAAAACCAAATCATAAGGGATTTTACATTACGTTTCAGATTTGGAAAAACAAAATTTGTTTTTTCAAAAGTTTGATTTGCTAATTTTAAAATGCTGAGCTTACAATTGATCCGAAAATCGAATTGAATTTCTATAGCAACTAAAGAGAAGTCAGTGAGTCAGGGTTCAGAAAAAGTTTCAAAAACAAAGTTTGACTTGTTCAGATGATGTGTAAATTGAGAGACGTGTGCGTCGTTCTCATCCCCACACTTGTTTTAAGAAATATTGTTCAGTTTTGCTTTGATATTTGAAATTTTGTTGACTAAAGGTTCATTCGTAAACCTAAAGTTAAAACCAAACAAATGAATTTTCAGTAAATTTCGAAATCGTGTTTTCTCAAGAACAGTCTTATTCCAAAAAGAGTTCATATACTGTAGAAATTTATCATTGAAAAACAAGTGATCACAGTGAGGTTCAGTTGAAACGATCAAGTCGCAAGGACTTTCAACAGTTTCAGCAAAATCGTTATTGTGCTTAAGATCACATTCAGCAGTTTCGTTGTTTTCAACCTCAAGAATTTCAAAATTTTCAAATGCTTCATTTTCAATTTTAGACCCAACAACCATATCGTCAATTAATTCAAGAAGTTTTCGCTCATCAAAGTCGTCCTCACTCAAACAGTTGTTACCAACTTCATCATTTCGTTCAAGTTGACAATCTAAAGTTGTTAAATTTTCAAAATTTTCAGAATCTGAGAGAGGAAGATCAAATTGAAGATTGACGTCTTTGTTTTCAAGAGAATTTAAATTCAAATCAATTAAAGAGATTTCAGTAGCTTCATTAAGATTTTCATCAATTTCAAAAGTTGTTAGTTGAAAATTTTCGATTTCAGTAAGAGTTGAATTTTTAGCAGAATCATCAGTTTAAGTTTGAATTTCAGTGGTGCAAAAATCAGAATTTTGCACCAGAGATTTTTCGAAATTTTCATTTTCATCAACAGTCATATCGTCAGAATCATCAATAATCGTTATGTACTGTTGTGACGAAGTTAATGGCTGACTATTTGTTTCAAAAGAAACATTGGCAGAAAGTTATTTGTCACTAGATTGGGATTTGTAGTTATTATACAAGTTCGTAACTTCAGTTTGAAGAAGAGAAATGTGATAAACTATCCTAGTGCAACTTTGTTTGCTGTCTGTTATTCTTTGAGCAAGTTCTTCGACGTAAGTCAAGCCAAGTTTCATTAAATCCTCAAATTCATCAACATTATCAATTCCCTCAAGTAATAACTTCTCTAGATTTTGCCAAAGTTCAATAGTGTATTGAGCCAGTTGTTCAATGTTACGCATGTTTTCGATATATTTATTTTCAGAATCTTATTTTTCATCTAAAATTTGTGCCCATTCCTTGATGTCCTCGCGACAATTCCAAATGTCATGCATTAATTGATCAATTTCACTCAGGCTCTCTTCTATCAAATTGGTTAACACACCAGACTTCAAAATGTTGTTTTTTAGATTCGTCATTTCTATGTGTTCCTCACTGGTTGACCTTAAAAATTCATCCACCTAATCTCTTAAAAGTCGTCCATTATTTATTTTCCAAAACCAACATCGCCAAAAATTGTTGGATGGTAATTGGAAATTGTTTGGCTAAAGTGTTGTTTACACTGGTGATCGGGTAGTTGCGACAATGGTTGAAGATGGTGGGGCTTTTGGGGTTTGGCAGGCTGAGTATAGGCAAGGGTGTGGTATGGTTGCTGTATGAGGACTTTATGGTCGGTGTTGTAGTTGTATAGCGGTGGAGATCTATAATGGAGAAATTTTTTGCAAAAAGGAAAGTGTTCATAGAAACAGAAAGAAGATCGCAAAAGGATTTTTTTGTTATATATATATATATATACGAGGGGGTAAGAGGTGGCTAAACTATGGTGGGGTGGTGGCTAACGGCCGAGAGTGGGGGAGGGGATGGACGTGGGTGGTGGCATCGAAGGGGGTGGTGGTGATTGGATGGTATTGGGTCAAGAAGAGGGAGAGTTGGCCGAGGCAAGGGAGGAGAGGCATTTGGAGGGGGAAGGGATGGTCAGAGGAGGTGGTGGTTGGTTGGTTAGAGGGAGGGCCATGGGGAAAAGGGATTTTGGCCGTGGGAAAGAAGGGAAGAAGAGGGGAGAATGAGGCGAAGAAATACTTTAGGAAGCCTTGGCAAAGGAGGAAAGCAAAGTAGGAAGGAGGAGAAAGAAGTGAAGGAAGTTGGAATGACGAATGAAGGGGGTTTAGGTTTCTTTTATATGTGTTTTTAAGGGTAGTTTGGACTTTTATCACATGGACATTTGTCCTAAGAGATGCATGCATTAGGATACCTAACAAAACACTTACCAAAAGCATGTTCTTATACATGGTATTGAATAGCAACACTTTTCCAAAATATTAAAAGTGCTACAAACTTGAAACACCTGGTGTATGTTTCAAAATTTCAATTCTGGGTTACCACTTAACAAATTTAACAACTGATGACTAGTGCAAACAAATCTCGACGATATATGTTAACAAAATTAACAATTCAAAATAGTTATTTTATTTTAAAATTTATATTTAAAAATGATCATATTTAAAATAGTTCTATTAATACGTATTTGAACGACTAATTTTGACAAACTTTGACATATTTTTGTCTTTAAAATTTACTATTATATTCCATAGTTTAAAAGAATTATTTTACTTATTCAAAAATTAACTTATAAAACTCAAATTAGAATTCCAAAAAATTAAACCAGATCAAATTTTTGACTAGTTATAAAATACTATTCCGATTCGACAAATCGGTTAAACATTGACAAAGCTTGTTTTCCACTTAATATAAATGTCATATTTAGCTTATTATCACATCGAAACCATTTTCCTCAAACTATAAATTCAAAATTATATGAATTATCTAAATTAATTGGGGTTCAAAAAATCTGGATCGTTACAGTTTGGAGATTTGTAGAAGACATTATTCCGAATTTTAAGTGTTTTGAGAAAGAAATTAAATTTTATCAAAATTAAAACGAGAGAGAGAGGAGAATGAGAAGATTCTTTTTAGAGTTATTGACTTATGTTGTAAAATCATAGAGTGAAAATTGAACGTGAATTCTCTGCCTCTTAGTTTAATTAATGTAAGTAAATATACTTTACATAAATAAAAAAGTCATTTTCTTGTTATGAGACAATATACGAGATCAATTCATGAAAAAAAATATTTTCTATGAATTTTCTTTTTTTTAAATCAGATAAAAGAGAGTAAATGAACGCGGATTTTTGTTCTCTTACATAAGCTCACTAATTGAAATTGATAGCCTTTATTAAATATAACGTTTTTTTTTTATTAATGAGAAATGCTAAATGTCAAAAAGCCAAAAGAATTTCTATTTTTGTTACAATTATCCAACATGACGAACTTTGACTCGAAAGAGTATCATATTATTTCTTGTTATAGCATTCAAGAACATAACTTTGAGAGTGTGTGGGATGTGTAAACCATCTCCGAACGGTAAAGACACAATGAAAATTGGTATTGGTTTGAAAGTAATGTGATTTAGAAACGGAGATATTAAAGGATTTGATGTGATTATAAATATTGAAAGTATGTTATCTATGACCGTAGAGATATATGCAGGTATTAAAGATCCGTTGTAGGAAAATATAGTCATTATAAGCTTGGACGTTTGTTATTAAATAAACGGATGGATGTCCTAAGTCCTATGCACATTTAATGGCTTTAACGTTGGACGTCCTTTTAATAGGCATTTGTGGTCAAGCCTAGATTTTTAGTTGAATCATTGCTCTTGGAGAGTTGGAGTGGAGAAATGAATCAACCCTGCGTAACAATTAAGGCTGAATGTCAGTTAAATCTTCTAATTTCTACTCTTCACTTAGTTTTTGGATATTCTGATTGAAATAGTATCTGCTTTTATATATGGCCCTCTCTACATGCATTCTGGGCTCAGCCTGTCGCCGTATCATTTGACATGGCCCACCAAGCCATCTTCTTCACGCTACCATCTCCATCTCTTCTATTATTTAATTTCTGTAAATTCCGCTCTCGGTAAAACAAATCTCATAAGGCTACTGTTTACTGTTCACAACTTAATTAGATGGACTTAGACAGTTGGACTTCATTGCTTTGGTCGAAAGACAGATTATTTTACATTACATGGACTTAGATTAGGGCATCTCTGGTGGCTGGAGATTCACCCTTAATCTTCAATTCACGCCCTCCGATGATTAACTTAATACCAAGGCTAATATTACGTTTTTAATTCAGGATCCTAAATTGAAAACCTAATATTAAGGCTGTTTGGGCGTCTATTTAATAGACGTCCAATGCTGAAGTCTACTTAATAGACGCCAGAATGACCAAAAGAGAAATGCTAAGCTCACTCTCTCTTAGGGAGAGTAAGTTTGTACTTACCACATGATTGGTGGAAATGAGTTGGCATCAATCATTAGCCATGTATGATACAATAAATGCCAACCCATTTCCACCAATCAGGTGGCAAGTACAAGCTCACTCTCCCTAAGAGAGAGTGTGCTTAGCATTAAAAATTTTTATTTTAATTTAAGCTTTTATTTTTTCAGTTTATAAGTCAGATGCCTATTAAATAGGCCTCTGACCATTGAAATTTTTTTGTTCAACTCATATTTAGTACCCTGAATATTACTGGGGTTAAACCACTGGAGTTGAGTTGCTCTTAGACATCTACGTTTGAGTTAATTCAAACGTTACGTTGAAGAAGTTATTAATTCTGCATCCAGCCTTCTGCTGCTCTATATTCAATAAACTTTATCTAAATACTCATTCTGTGTCATCCTATACACTGCAAAATTGCCATTAAAATACTCTGCATCGAACCCTATTATATCTCCAGTAGCTGCTACTTAGAATTCACAATATATAAGTCAGAAATCAAAGAGGTACATTTGACCTCTGTTTCCATTTACTGTTCTGAAGAGATTCTTCTTAAAGGAAAAAGGCAGTTGCAGAACATTGCAATTGCTGTTTCAGATTCATTAATGGAGAGCTTTATCATCAACTCTTATGTAAGTCTTTCTTATTTGCGTTTTCTTTTTCAAAGAATAACAGTAATATAATTATTATTTAGTTATATGGGAAGAATATGGAGGAGGGTTGCCCTCAGACGTCGTCCTTTCTACAAATGCTCAATGCCACCGCACGGTGTGAAGCGGAAAACGGAGAGTACTCTCAGTGTTTGG